>JAANYP010003780.1:9815-39805 GCA_020465985.1 Centrapalus pauciflorus | reverse complement strand
CTGGCGTCAGACCTCCATCCTTCATGAAAAAAGATAGGTTGATCATTCAGCTTCTTCAGGTCGTCCTTCGATAAATTTATTAGATGCAACGGATCATACACTCACAAATTTACTTTGTCTTATGTATCTTCCATTATTGATTTAGCAGTTTCGTTATCTATGTACCACCACTTCATGTTACTGAGAACTTCTTGTGGCATGGACTTCATTGGCACCTTCTTTAGACACCTGACGGGCTTATACACCATTCTAGCCCATGGCCTTCCCGTATGGGGGTCTATTCTTGTCTCGTCTTCTACTATCTTGCCGGTCCTTGGCTTTAGTCTCTCAAATTTACCTGACCGACCCTCTTTTCTTATAATCTTTGCGATGACTTCAGCATAAGGGTCGTCACCAATATTAATTAGCTCTTTCCATGCCAACTCCTTTACTTCAACCTTCGGCAATGTATTAAAAACTCTAAGCGTCCGCCTTAGGTATTGAAGGCCATCTCTCCTTTTCAATATGAATAGCTGCAATTCTCTGTCAAAGAACCAGCTTATAATTCCACCAGAAAGATTTTCGGAGCCCGAAACTCTCATTCTTCTCTTCATCTTCGGCTTTTCTTTCTTTTCTTCTTTCTTGAACCATAGATTCATTAAATCAGCCCTGGATGGCTCCTTTTCTGCTTCTTCAAGTTCAGAGTCTTCGACCGAGGCTATCTTGATCTCATCTATATCAATCACATTGTGATTATCTCGCACATATAACTCTGTGATAGGCTGTGAATTGATAATCACTTCGTTGACATTATCGTCCTCGTCTTCTATCACTTCATCGTCAGAGCTCCAATCAACTACATCCTCCGGTACGAATTCTCCTTCTTCTAACTCCGCTTTCTCTTCTTCAAAATCAAAATCCATAACTTCTTCCTCAATGTCTCTCAAGGCGTCTATCATATCGCTTTCATGAGTCTTTGAAGAACCAGCCTCACCTCCTTCTCCTCCTTTAACACCACTTTGACTAGGCTCCCCCTGAACTTCAACATATAGAGCAGCAGGAAAATCTATTGGCTAACTCTCTTTTTGTGCATTGGGATCATTGCCATCGTCATCACCTTCCCTTCGCTACTCCTCATCATCTCTACAACTTGTCTCCCCCTGAGCTTTTAAATTTTTCAATAGCTGCTCAATGAGGGACCTCATTGTTCTGATTTCTGCAGCTTGATCTGCAACAAAAGTTTTAAGCTCCAGATTCTCTTCCTCAATCTTTCCAACATATTTCTTCAACTCAGCATTATCTTTGTCAACATTTGCGTTATGCGCCTGTATCTCACCAATAGCTTTTGTCAACTGAAAGATTTGGACTTGCTGGAAGTCAACCTTGCTCCTAAGCTCAGAAAACCTTTGATTATCTGTGAAGGTTGATGAAGTGGATGGAATTGATTGGATGGGAGTTGGGATGATTGGTGAGGGACTGGATGTTTGAACAGGTGGTGGTGGTGGAATGGATGTTGGTTCTGATGGGTGAACGGTAGGCATTTCTGGCTCAGAAGTAGAGGCTGATGAAGCTCCCTGCATAAAACGGTGCCTTTTGGCCCTATGCCTAGGCACCAAAGGAGTCATTTCTTCTTCCTTAAAATCTGAGTCATCTGACTCCCTCGAAGCTCTTCTTCTTTTAGGCTTCTTCATAAATCACAACTAACCGCGATCCATATGTGCCTATGTGAATAGCCGGATCTTCTGTCACTGTGGTTGGTGCCTCAACCTCTATTTCTTCTGCTTCTTCTGACTCAGAATCTGAAGTTGACTCGGCTTCAACTGCTGCCTCAGGTTCATATTCATCTATCTGCTTAAAAAAAGTGCAGATGGCACTAAAAGACAACTCTTGGGTTGAAGCGATGCAGGAGGAGCTGTCACAGTTTAGGAAACTAGAAGTGTGGGAGTTAGTTCCATTACCTCGAGGAGAAATAGCAATAGGAACCAAATGGGTTTTTAAGTGCAAAAGAGACGATCGGGGTATAGTCACTCGCAACAAAGCAAGGTTAGTTGTAAAGGGTTTCAACCAAGAGGAAGGAATCGATTACAATGAGGTGTTCGCGCCAGTAGCAAGGTTGGAAGCAATTCGTTTGTTTCTGGCTTTTGCTTCCTTCAAGGGTTTCAAGGTTTATCAACTAGATTTTAAGAGTGCTTTCCTTTATGGGAAAGTGAAGGAACTGGTGTATGTAGAACAGCCGCCCTGGTTTACAGATCTGAAATATCCAGACAGAGTGTATCGACTAGATAAGGCTTTATATGGATTGCATCAAGCACCGAGGGCGTGGTACGAGACTCTATCCAACCATCTTCTAGACAACGGGTTTGAGAGAGGGAGGATAGATAGTACGCTGTTCGTGAAGCGAAAAGGAGAACATTTCATCTTGGTACAAGTGTACATCGATGATATGATCTTTGGATCATCGGACGAGCAAATGTGCAAGGATTTTGAAAAGGTGATGAAGTCAAAATTCGAGATGAGTGCAATGGGTGAGTTAAATTTCTTTCTGGGTTTGCAAGTCGAACAGAGGAAGGAGGGGATGTTTATCCATTAGACGAAGTATGTCTACGACATATTAGAGCACTTCGGGATGGAAGGGACAAAACTGACAGCTCACTTCAGCACGCCGATTCAAGTGAATCACAGTCTCGGACCGGGTACTGAAAGTGATACCGATGTGGATCCGACGTTATATCGGGCCATGATTGGGTCACTTATGTATTTAACTACTTCTAGACCTGATATTATGTTTGCTGTTTGTATTTGTGCTAGGTTTCAAGCTAATCCGAAAGAGATGCACATGAAAGCTGTGAAGCGGATTCTGCGATACCTCAAGTCAAAACCGAAGCTGGGACTTTGGTATCACGCGGAGGGCGATCTGGAATTAGAGGCGTTCACTGATTCAGACTACGGAGGATGTAGCTTGACGCGCAAGTCAACAACTGGTGGTTGTCAGTTCCTAGGAGGGAGACTCGTTTCCTGGCAATGTAAGAAACAGACTTCGGTAGCCGTGTCAACGTGCGAGGCCGAATATGTTGCTGCTGGTAGTTGCTGTTCACAGGTTCTGTGGATACAACAACAATTGCGAGATTACGGTTTGACTTATACTCATACTCCTATTAGGATAGATAACGAGTCAACCATTGCTATTACTAATAATCCAGTTAAGCATAATAAAACCAAGCACATAGACATAAGACATCATTTTATACGTGATTGTGCTGAAAAGAACTTAATCAAGCTGATAAAAGTGGCAACGGATGATAATAATGCAGATTTATTTACCCAAGCTTTTGATAAGTCACGTTTTGAGTATTTGAGTCAACTAAATGGAATGCGTAATCCAGTGTAAGTTGACCTTAGTAGAGTTTTATTTCCTATTATAGCAGTAGTCTTTCTTTTTTTTATAGTAAGTTTAGTAGTTTAGGATAGTTTCCTTTTATAGTAAGTTAGTAGGTTATTTTATTTTCTTACTCTTATTTATGAAAAACAAAAGAAAAAAGAGATAAAACCATAAAAAGTTAAAAAAAAAGAAAATATCAGAAAATGAGTTAAGTCTTAGATACTTAGGTTCAAAGTGACGAAAATTAGCACAGTCTTTACAAGCTCTAAGTGTTTAGCTTTCACACATAATGCACCTTAAATTCTAAGTGTTATACATTTTCAAGTTTGATATGTTGGTAGGCATAATACATATAGGGAGTCTCAAGGCTAATAAAATATTCAAGAAAAAGTCAGACGTGTCACTAACTTAGATGTATGACCAATTGGTCTTAATTTTTATGTTAGAGACATACAGACTTTGATTCTAAATGAGGTATGCAAACTTTCTGGGGATGTATAGCAACATCAGATACATGTTAAAGAAATGGAAAGAATAGAAAAATCATACTGAGTTAAGAGTCAAAACAAGTAACTCTGTTGTACGTAAGTACAGACCTGTTGCCTCTGTTTTGATTCGAGTTAGCAAGATAAGACGCTTTGTTGTACGTCGGTACAGACCTGTCACCGCTGTCTTGCTAGCTTTAAAAAATAAACCTTAAGACAAACTAAGACACTTTGTTGTATGTAAATACAGACCTGTGTCCGATGTTTGCCTTTTAAAGAAAGTTTGCAATATCAATAAGTTATAATCATTGTGTGTATGCCTTGATCATAAATGTATGTCTATGTATGAGTCACGTAAGGTAATTTCTTGATAAATAAAAAGGCCAAGGGATATTCCGAAGTGTAACATGTTTAAAGGGAAAATAATACCAACAATCGGCTAGAAATGTATGGCACGACAAACAATCAAAGGAATCAAAAATTCCTATGTGTGAAAGTTTGAATACTGAAAGTGCGTATTTGACACCGCTATCTGATTGAACCTTTCTTTGACTATACTCGTCAAAAATAGTCTGTTAAGTGTTTAAGTTGTAAAATTTTCAAATAATGTAGATTAGTCTAAGTTTAATTTTTGTTCACAATTTTAACTTTAATTTATTTTTTACTTCATTGTTTACTTATTTATTTTTATTTTTATTTTTACTTAGGAAAAAGGTCAAAATTACTGAGGGTGCATTCCTAGTTGAATAAAATAAACACTACGTGAAAATCTTGTGCTTAGGGTAAACGATTTGGCATAGTTTATTACGTTACACGAAAAAGTTGTAAAAGTTGAAAAACTTGAATTTATTTCAAAGATTTTCAATATTATCAAAATTTTCAAGTCCAAAATCGACTTTAAGGTAAAATCGAAATGCATGTTCGAATTTGGCATGGCCTTCGAGTTTGGCATTAAATTCGAAAGAATGTCACAAACTCGAATGTAGTTGGTATAAATAGGTCAACAGTGACAAGTCATTATCACCTATCTTCGAATTTGAGTCTTCGAGTTTATTGTGAGCGATTTCGAGTTTATTCCTTCGACTTTGCCGTTTTCGAGTTTCATACTATTTGTCGAGTGTTTGTCCATTTGTGTTCGAGACTACTAACAAATCTAGGTATAATCAACAGGGTATGATACCAACTGGTTATCTATCCTAATAGGAGTATGAGTATAAGTCAAACCGTAATCCTGCAATTGTTGTTGTATCCACAGAACCTGTGAACAGCAACTACCAGCAGCAAAATATTCGGCCTCGCACGTTGACACGACTACCGAAGTCTGTTTCTTGCATTGCCAGGAAACGAGTCTCCCTCCTAGGAACTGACAACCACCAGTTGTTGACTTGTGCGTCAAGCTACATCCTCCGTAGTCTGAATCAGTGAACGCCTCTAATTCCAGATCGCCCTCCGCGTGATACTAAAGTCCCAACTTCGGTTTCGACTTGAGGTATCGTAGAATCCGCTTCACAGCTTTCATGTGCATCTCTTTCGGATTAGCTTGAAACCTAGCACAAATACAAACAACAAACATAATATCAGGTCTAGAAGCAGTTAAATACATAAGTGACCCAATCATGGCCCGATATAACGTCGGATCCTCATCGGTATCACTTTCAGTACCCGATCCGAGATTGTGATTCACTTGAATCGGCGTGCTGAAGGGAGCTGTCAGTTTTGTCCCTTCCATCCCGAAGCGCTCTAATATGTCGTAGACATACTTCGTCTGATGGATAAACATCCCCTCCTTCCTCTGTTCGACTTGCAAACCCAGAAAGAAATTTAACTCACCCATTGCACTCATCTCGAATTTTGACTTCATCACCTTTCAAAATCCTTGCACATTTGCTCGTCCGATGATCCAAAGATGATATCATCGACGTACACTTGTACCAAGATGAAATGTTCTCCTTTTCGCTTCACGAACAACGTACTATCTATCCTCCCTCTCTCAAACCCGTTGTCTAGAAGATGGTTGGATAGAGTCTCGTACCACGCCCTCGGTGCTTGATGCAATCCATATAAAGCCTTATCTAGTCGATACACTCTGTCTGGATATTTCGGATCTGTAAACCTGGGAGGTTGTTCTACATACACCAGTTCCTTCACTTTCCCATAAAGGAAAGCACTCTTAAAATCTAGTTGATAAACCTTAAAACCCTTGAAGGAAGCAAAAGCCAGAAACAAACGAATTGCTTCCAACCTTGCTACTAGCGGGAACACCTCATTGTAATCGATTCCTTCCTCTTGGTTGAAACCCTTTACAACTAACCTTGCTTTGTTGCGAGTGACTATACCCCGATCATCTCTTTTGCACTTAAAAACCCATTTGGTTCTTATTGCTATTTCTCCTCGAGGTAATGGAACTAACTCCCACACTTCTAGTTTCCTAAACTGTGACAGTTCTTCCTGCATCGCTTCAACCCAAAAGTTGTCTTTTAGTGCCATCTGCACATTTTTCGGCTCTACTTGTGAGATGAAACATGAATAGAGGCAGGTATGAAAGGCCTCGGAGTCATTTATCATCGACAACAACACTGTGTTGTTATTTAAACTACTCTTAGTCCTCACACCCGCATTGGGATTTCCTATGATGCTTTCTATAGGATGGTTCTTGTTGATCCTAGATGTCTCTATCTCGTCAACTCTCAGATTATCTCCCAAATTAGATCCTATCTCTCCTAACGGGGGAACGACTTCAGACTCGACATTTTCTTCCTCGTGGACATTTTCCTCAGAGTTAGAAGTAGTTGTCTGATTTTTGTTTGTAGGCACTTCAGAATCAGTAACTTCTGGAGATCTATCTTCAGTTGATGTAGGCTCGGATGTTGATTGAAAAGTGGTCCTCGGAAAGCTATGACCTTCGTCATTCAGATTTAATGACGACATGTCCTTTTCGATAGTACCTGCATTTTCATCCAAAGGAATGTTAAATGACCCAAACAATTTGTCATAATCAAATATCCAATCCTGACCAGTTTGGGGTTCATGTGTATAACTTGTGACATCTATATTATTCACAATTTCTACTGTACCATTAGATTTATTAAAAACCCGTTTGTTTGGTGAGTTCGACACATAACCTAGGAAGTAATCTTCGTCAGCCTTTTCATCAAACTTAGGTTGATGTTTTGGTTTCATTAAAGTACATGGTACCCCAAAAGGTTTGAAGTCAGTTAAATTTGGTGGCCTTTTATTCAAAACTTCATAACAGGTTTTGTTCAAAGATTTGACAGTAAGGACCCGGTTTAAAACATGGCATGCGGTATTCACTGCCTCCCCCCAAAACATGGTAGGAAGCTTTGAATCCGATAACATGGTCCTTGCTGCCTCAATCAATGTCCTGTTTTTCCGTTCGGGCACCCCATTTTGTTGTGGCTCATAAGGTACACTAAATTGATGCACTATGCCCTTTGATAGGCAATATACACTAATTACTGTGTTTTTAAACTCTGTCCCGTTATCACTACGAATTCGTTTAACCCTTGTTCCGTATGAATTCTCCACTTGGTCTAAGAACCCGATGAGCTTAGCAGCCGTCTCGTCCTTTGTACCTAGAAAGAAAACCCAAGAAAAACGTGAGTAATCGTCAGTAATAACTAAACAGTACCAACTACCACCTATACTCCTTTTGTTGATTGGTCCGAAGAGGTCCATATGCAACAACTCGAATGTGGCAGCGATGGAGTTCTGAGTCTTGGACTTGTGTACCTTCTTGTGTTGTTTTCCTTTCTTGCACGGTAGACACTTATCCTCGAACTGAAAACTCTTCATTGGAACACCTTGCACCAGTCCATTTTTCGTAATATAGTTCAGCTTTCTCAGGTGCAAGTGTGCCATGCGTCTGTGCCATAAAACCGACTCAGTCTCTGAAGCTTTAGATAGCAGACAAATTGGTCCCATCGAAGATTCCGGCTTGTTCATGTCGAGCATGTACAGGTCATTCTTCCTTGGAGCCCTCATCAGTATCCACTCTTCAGGTATTTTGAACCCCGGTTTTAGCACTAACGCCTCAGTATCGGTAAATAGTACTGAGTTCTTCTTATCACAGATTTGCGATACACTAATGAGATTATGGACCAGTTTATCAACGTGATAAACTTGATCCAATTTGATCGTCCCATTAGTGACCACTCCAGTACCAGAGATATTCCCTCCTTTATTACCAGCGAACGATACGAATCCCCGATTCCGTCCCTTGAAGTCTGCAAGTAGACTTCTCTCCCCTGTCATGTGCCTGGAGCAACCACTGTCGACAAACCATTTGTTGTTTGGACCTGTAGTTATCTCCTGCACATGAAAGAAAATAGGTTAGTTATCTCGGGGAACCCAAGCCATAACTGACTTGGTAATACCATTCTCGTCCACATACTTAAACTCTTTCAAATACCCATCTCTCCTTTCAGGTGACTTGGGTCTTTGAACTGGAGTCTGTTGTGATGCCGAGTGATTTAAGTTCACTCTTTGCCTTTGTGTAGGCATTTGCTGTGGATCTCTTGAATAATTACGATTATATGGCAATTCCGATTGATATCCCTGAGCTCTACCCGGTGTTTGATGTCTAACAGGAGTGTGTGACCTAACCGGAGTGTAAGCTCTGCTAGGTGTAGTACTCCTATATTATTGTTGCGGTCCAGACCTAGATCGATTAACGACTCGATTTGGTGAATTAGTCCTAATCACTTCTTTTGGTCGACCTGACACAGGCATTTGTTTCACAGCAGATTTTGGTGCAGCTTGCACAGTTTTCTCGGTATTCTGAGAACTACTAGTGCTTGCAACACTTGTAGACGGCTTAGGTTGTTCTTGCTTTCCCATCTTAGGTGTAGTATCTACTTTCCTATGCGGACAGCTAGAAGCAACGTGCCCCCTTTCGTGACATCTAAAGCAAGACATTTTATCAATTGACTTTTTGTGTGCGCCCTTTGATTTAGGTGTCTCACTAGTGTCTGGCTCCTTTGGTTCAACTATAGCAACTGGTTCTTCATCCTGATCATTAAAGTCAATTTTGTGTTTTCCTACAGGTTTATCACTAGAGGATGGCACAAATTTAACTTTCTTAATCTTGATAGTATTATCAGTCACCTTAGTTTCATTTTCCTTTACAGTTTCAGACACTGGTTCCGGTAATACCTCTGAGTCAACTGATTTCTCAGTTTTCTCCTGAGGTTGAGGTACATAATTGTCATTGAAAGGTGGAGGACTCTCATGATATCCTAGACCTACAGGCTTCTTAGACTGACACTGTGCATCTAAGATTTTCCCTAGGTTAAAGATGAGTTCCTAAACTTTTCAAGTTTACTATTTACCTCGGCTACCTTTACCTTAGATTCAGCTAGTTCTATGTCTTTGGTTTTAAGCTCCTTGGTTAATGCCTCAACATGTTCATACATGAGTTCTAACCTAACGCACTGTTCGCTCAGTTTGTCCTTTAGAACTATAACATCTTGTGCATCAGCCTTGAGCTTATCCCTAAGATCTTGCTTTATATCTTCTAGGCTAGCATTATCTGTTTTTAACAATTCATTTTAAGCAGATATGATTTGATGTGATTGTAGTACTAAGTTTAACCTGTCGTTAGATGTAGCACATAAAACACACAACTCATGGAAAAGAGAAAAGTTCAGACTTACCTTGGTATGATCTGACTCTACGTTGGCCATCTGAGCGGCAAACTCCAGAATTGTCTGATCATCTGACTTCTCTACCCACATCGAACTGCTTTCATTCTGACTGCTGTCCCTTGTGGTTTCCTCTGCCCCTTCACTTCCAATCTCAGTCACTTCAGCCATAAAGGCTCTAGCGTTCGACTCTGGATGTGTGCTCCAGTCATAAGTTCCATCAAGCTGTCTGTCTGATGTGACATTGGATAACAGACCAGCTATATTCGCTTGACTGGTAGAACTACTCGGAAGATATCGCCCTTGTGATTGGTTCTGATACTGTCCCTGTTGATTCTGATACTGTCCCTGGTAGTTCTCAACTTCGGTCTTTGACACTCTCTAGCGAAGTGTCCTAACCCTTGACAGTTGTAACATTTAACCTTGGACTTATCGAATCCAATCTTATTGTTACTCACATTCAGATTTCTTCCCGTCCTTTTGGTGAACCTCTTAACTCTCTGAGTTACCATGGCCAGTTGCCATTGCAGATCCATCTCTTCAAGATCATCAGGGTCTACCTGATCGTAATCCTCATCCCAAAGTGCAGGATCATTTATTTTGCCCTGAACGCAATTGCCGTAAGCGGCCACGAATGAAGCCAACAGATTCAGATGGTCTTCAGCCGATTTTGCACTCATAGGCATCTTTGAATATCCTTGAGATGTAGATGCCGGTGTAGCCTGATGTTGCTTTTCTTCTGGTCTAGCAAACCCTAAGAAAGCCCTACTCTGTGAGTCTTCTGTCTCAGCCGGTGACGACGTCTCTCCCGAGAAGAAAGCTGTAGCTGTCTTCAATTCAGCCGCCATTGAAGGTATTGATTTCCCGAAGTACATTGCAGGATCTTGAACTTGGTCATAATCCGTTTCTTTCTTCAGCAACTCAAAATGATACGCCTTCAGCGTTCCTACAACATTCTCTAGAGTCAGAGTATAGTATTTGTCTTCATCATGCTTTATTAAGGCCACATACATCTCCCATTTGGCCGGTAAAACATCAAGAAGCTTGTTATTGTTCTCAGTTTCACTATACTCCACGTCATGGCTGTCTAACTCAGCTAGCAGGTGATAGAATCGTGTGATAGTCTCTTCCAGCTTTTCATTCTTCAATGCTTTGAAGATAGCAAACTGCTGCTTGAGCATCTCCATCCGATTCTTTCTAACCCTCGGGTTACCCTCACACCGTTTCTCCAATGCATCCCATAGCTCTTTTGATGTCTTCTGATTACGAAAGGTATGTAGTATTTCCTGAGGTAATGCCATCCGAATGACAAAGAATGCACGGTTTTCAGCCTCATAAATTTTCTTATCTTCGTCTTTCATCTTTGAATATGATAAGACTCGTTGACGACCTTCAACCTCTGCAGTAGGTGGAATGTATCCCTCATCGATACAGATCCACATTCTCATATCATTAAATCTTGCGAAGTCAGCAAACCGATCCTTCCACCAGTAATAACCTTCAAGTTTCATCAACTTTGGTGGAGAATTTGTTTTGCCAACCTCGTGATCCATTTCCATAAACCTTTGCAGACTTGACATTGTTGCGAATATAGTTGAATTGAAACTTAATTAATTTAATTCGAAATTAATTTAAATTAATTCTTTCGAATTTGGATAAATTCGAATTTAATTAAATTTAAACCTATTTGGGATTAAATTCGAATTAAGTTATTAAATCCAGCTAAATTCGAAATTTTTGACAAATTCGAAGGTTCCCTAATCTTGAAAGTCCACTTAAATTCGAAGGTCCTTTTAAACTCGAAGGTCCTCTCAAACTCGAAATTACTGATTCGACTTTAGTGTAAAGTCGAAGATCCAAGCAAATTCGAAATGGCCAATTTCGAATCAAACTTTAAACAATCTCGAAAGGAGCGTAGAGGCAGTCAAACTCGAAATTTTAAACCCTAATTACCCTTAACAAATTCGAGCGCCGCAAATTCGAAAAACGGCTAATACCTCGAGTTTTTCAAGTTTTTCATATTAAATCAATATTTTTACTAATAAAAATATTGATTTGATCAAAAACGTGAACTACAACAAAGTATTTCCCGGAATCTAATTTGATAAGCTCGAAAACCTCAAAAATACGTGATATTCACCGTCTAAAACGTCAAGAAACCTAGGATGTATCTTATGAACACTAAGAACACGAAGAACAACCACTTGGCTCTGATACCACTTGCAAGGTCTTCACACTGTAGATCTATCTAGACGCGACACACACCAACGAGTGTGGAATCCTCGTTAGCGGCTTGACGAATATATCACACACACGAAACACGGAGACTACCACGACGTTGTACGAACGACTAACGAACGAACCTACGCGATGATTCTCTCCGAAAACACACACAAATTGCTGCTAAACTCGAGATCGCCTTCTGCTAATCACTCACCGGAATTCTGCAAAAGTCTACTAATCATTCGAGTTAATCCCTAATTATAGTGACCCATTCGAGTTTGTCATGGGACAAACTCGAACCAGGCCCAAGGCCCATTCGAATTTGTCCACATGACAAATTCGAATTTGACTTCTATGTTAAATTCGAATTCACCCTAAATTCAAATTTCACATGTCAAATTTCTATTTGAATATATGTTTTAACTTATGTTTGAATTAATCTTTGAACTTTATGTTTGAACTTCTTGTAATACGTTACACCAAGTTCAAACATACAAACAATAAATATCAAACACATTGTAACATCCGGCACTAAACCAGGTTAGCAATGATGCCCTAATCTGTATTTAATAGCCAATTATAGCCTAATCAGTGTTCATTAGAAATTAATCAAGTGATTAACAAGGTTTATTATAAAATTCAACTCAATTTGAATCAAATTCATCGGTGCGATGAATCGGGAAATCAATTAATCCGATCGATTTACGATATGAGGGATTAATTCAACTAAGTATATAATTAAATTATGATTAGTGACACTAATCATACACTAATACAATTACTTAACATTAATTATGCAAGACTAAAACAATTCATTAAAACAATCCATCCATAAGTATTTATAAAATTTCAAAAAAAGGAAAATACAAGAATACATTTCTAAATACATTTATACAAAAAAAAATATAAATACATGTATATATCATGTATACGGCCGGCCTTAAGGCCTTAGGCATGTGTTGAATTAGTAGTTGACTTTTAATTAAATAATATTACTTTAAACACCATCATTTTGTTAAAAAGTGCACTCAACTTTTGTCTCCCATGCCTTTCATAATTTGAAAGACCAAATTTCCTCTATAAATAGAGAAGTCTTTCATTAATTTTAAACACACCAAAAACCTCTCATTTCTCTCCTAAAATCCGGCCAACATACACACACACCACAAAAATTCTTCATTCAAGTGTTATTCAAGTGTTCTTGGTGTTCTTCAAGAGTTTTGGTGCATACCTTGCAAGAATTTTAATTTCTACTCAAAATCATCTTCCAAATACATCAAAGTAAGTAAATACTAACTTATTTTATCTTATAATTATGTTTATATAAGTCTTGCATAATATATATAATCACCAACAACAACAAGTTACATAAAAACTCAAGTTTATAAGTTTCTAGTTTTTATTTTTAAGTTGTTTCTTTAAATGTGCATATGAATATATGAACACATTATAAACATGTTAATATTATGAAAACATGTGTTATATATGTGTTATATAACTTTTATAACTTTTATACAAGTAGTCTTTGAATAAACAACAAGAATCATAAGATGCTTTAAGTTTATAAACTACGGATTTTCGGCAGAAAATTTATATCGACTTTGAAAAATCATAACTAATTCATAACTCAACGAAATGAGTTGATTCTTGTCTCAAAAGTTAGATCTATGTCTTAACTATAGATCTGTAATTTGTCATAATTTATTTGGAAGTTTAAGACCTCCAGAAATTATTTGGGAAACCGAAAGTTTGACAGCTCAAAAATGGCCAACATAGCGTTTTTAACGAGCTCTTTCACCAACCTAAACAACTCGAAAAATGGCCGTTCTTGATTCTAAAAATCCTTTGTATATAGTAGTTTAATGTCCTAGAAAACCAAAGTCTAAAACATTTTGGAGCTTGGTCAAAAACAGCCTCAAAGTAGGCCGAAAAACCTCCGAAAAAGCTGGAAAATTATATATATATAAACTTGACGTTTTAAGCAAATCTTATTTATAAACTTGTAATGTTGGGTGATTTAAGACATAAAAATCTATAAAGATACCTATTATCATATATTAGTGATATTAAGTCCTTATTATCATTTAGGACTCGGTTAAACACCTCCGGTTTCATCACCCATCAAACAACGCACATTTGCATTTTTGCGCATATTTTGCCATCGCAATTCCGGTGAGTCTTCATAGCCCCAATTTTCACTATCTATTGGGGTGGAAATACATGCACTGTTTTCATATGGACATCAAAACTGTATATTTCTTATATGTATTACATGTGGTTCCATTAGCCCTTATATCATGAACCGTTAATTGCATTTATTTGTAAGCGCGAATATATTGTGGATAGATCTATCGGGAGTCATGTCCCCCATTCGGGTTAGTTCGGGTCGGCTAACAGCGAGTGCATATATATTCAACACACGGTATTACGTATGGGAATACTGCACAGGGCAAACTCATTTTAATTAAGCTTCGGTTGCATGATGGTTTATGTAATACATACACGGAATTTATGATTTTATAAATTCAACTCATCTGATAATGTCCATACAACTGGTCTTTTCGCGTAAACCTATGAGCTCACCAACAATTTTTGTTGACGTATTTTAGCGTGTATTTTCAGGTAATTAAGGCAAGTATGCCCCGGACGTATTTTACTTTCAAGCTTCCGCATCCATGGAGTCGCATGCATATTCAAATTAACGGAGATTTAGCTGCATTATTTTGGATATTTTAATTATGTAATTAAATCTCTGTATTTTGCGAACTCCTTTACTCATATCAGTCTATGTAAAACATTGCTATATTTTCAAGTTTCAATGATGTATTTTAAAAACGTCCATATAGTGGTCGTTCATTATGATTATGGTTACGCTTCCGCACTCGTCACGCCTCGCTGCCAACCGGGGTAGCAGGGTGTGACACACATAAAATCACATATATCAAATACTAGTTATTATTCAAAACCTTGTAACATGACTTACCCAAAATGCTAACACACTTTAGACTGCTATCGTCACACAGGGTGTACCAACATTAATTACATTTATTAGCTATGTAATTTTAATTAAGTTGATAAAAGTTACAATTAAGTTATAAGTTTTATTTATAAAATTGGTTATGTCAAAGTTAAATTAATAAAAGTTATATGTGATAATTATAGAATATGTAATTTAATTTTTATAATTAAATGAAAGAAAGATAAATTAAATGGGTCAAATGATAAAATGAAAAATTGTAGTTTTATAAATACCCAAACATGGGTTCTGCTCATTTTTATCAAGAGAAAAGAAAAGTCTATTACATATCTGTTTCAACCCTCTCAAACCCACGTTCTTCCCTTTTTGTGTTCATCACAAAAATCCTTCATCAAAAGTCAAGGATTTAAGTTTTAATCAAGCAACAAGAATACACCAAGACTCAAGGTAAATTTACAATCAAATTGGTTTTTTTTTATTGCTTTCTCAAGCTTACGGTTCTGGAAAAGAAATTACATATGTTCTTTGATTTAAAAATCTTAAAATTTATCACCAAAACATGTTTAATACTTGAATTAAACTACATGCATGTGTTTGTTTTGAGTTTATTTGAAGCTAATATTAATTTCAAGTATTAACTCCATCATCTTATCGGATTCAGAGGAGTACACTCCTACGAGCGCCACGGCTACTGAGATTTTCCACGAAGAAGAAACATCGGAAGAAGAGGACCCATCGGAAGATCCAATGGAGGAGACGGAAGAGGAGCCGATGGAGGAAGAAGATCCATTGCCCCCAACGGTCCCTGCTCGCGTCCCATACCACCCAGCCGAGCCGTCATATAAGCCGTATAGGCCTTACCCTAACGGCCCCAAAATGTTGTACACACCCCGAAAGCGGGTGAACCCACCAAGAAGGGAGTCTATTCCTGTCCCGACTCCCCAGCCCAATCCCCCACCACCACACCGACCGGTAGACGCCCGCCGATGGGGCTGGATACCAGAGACCCTCCGCGAATGGAGGCAGATGGAGGGAGTTCCTCCCAACTTCGAGATAGGAGGACCATCCTCCGCACCTGTCCCAACCCTCACCCAAGAGCCTACCGAGCAAACCATACTACTTCTGATAGCACGGTCGACCAGACATGATCACCAAATCCGATCACTTAACCT
The DNA here is from genome assembly GCA_020465985.1 of Centrapalus pauciflorus. Taxonomy (NCBI): domain Eukaryota; kingdom Viridiplantae; phylum Streptophyta; class Magnoliopsida; order Asterales; family Asteraceae; genus Centrapalus; species Centrapalus pauciflorus. The sequence continues at coordinate 23,930 of JAANYP010003780.1, read as the reverse complement.
AGATATCGGTGGGATGACCGCTCGTCTAGAGCGGGAGGAGTTACAAAACTCCAACATCTACTGGGCTAACCAGCATGCTCTCACCATCCAACAGGATGGCCTGAATGAGCTTCGGCAGCAACTAGCCGAAAGCCAAGCTCGGATCGAGGAGCTGACTCAGCGCCTCAACATGATGGAAAAGGGAGACCCCTGATCACTCCCACACTTAGGGCACTTCTATCTATCTTTGTAATAGTAGGAAAAATATCATGTAATAGTGTAGGACAAAATTTTCGGGTAATAACCCGCCCCTAATGTAAGAAAATTTCGAATGTTTAATGAAAAATTGCAAGTTATTTATGAAATTGTGTTTGATGATTATAGTATTGTGCTTTAAGGAAAAAAATTATCTCTTTAAGATTCAACTTCTTACACTATGCTTTTTCTTTAAAATTTTAAGATAATGTCGCCGAAACGAGCAATGAACGCTGCCGACATTGAAGAGCTAGTCGCACAAAGAGTGGCTGCCGCTATAGCCACGTATGAGGCAAATAGGAATAGCTCAGCTAATGGAGATGGTGGTGCTAGCCGCACCACGGGAGGAACTGAAATCCATGCAAAAGGTTGTGGAATTAAAGGGTTTTTAAGTTGCAAACCCCGGTACTTCAACGGAACTCACAGTGGTCCGTAGTCAGATAATGCTTAACGAATTAAGCGGTTCAGTTTACTCTGTCAATCGACGGGTTCCTGCAGTTCAGTTTCAAGTCTGGCATATTAATGTCAAGTTTTGTAGCATGATCTATATAACCCTAGTATATAATCAGGTTATTGTCATTTCTTGCTGTCGAGTCTGAGGTAGTTCCTATCGTCCCAAAGTGAGCCTATTCTTATCAGATTAATAGGATCCATCTAATTACAGATGTGTGGCCTTGAAACAAGGCCAATCGTATTTCTAGCAAGGTGTAACATGCCATACACATTCTAAAGGTTCATACAGAGTCGGTTAATTTATTTGTGCATAAAATAGTTATGCAACTTGAAACTTGTGATTTTTATCATAATCAAAAGATACTTTCAATTACATAAGGTTGTTTAATAACTTAATCTGATTTAGGAATTAATCTTAGGCTTGGAACAAAACCAGATTCGAATTAAAGGCAACAGATTCGAATAGGGAGCAGATTCGGATATCATAGATTCGAAATGAACATAGATTCGAAATTTAATGGGCAGATTCGAAAGAAGCTCATTCGAATCTAATGAATAGATTCGAAACACATACACATTCGAGACACACCTTCGAGGCTATGAGATTAGATTCGATACTAGCATACATTCGAGTCTATTAGATTCGAAACTAGCTCAACAGATTCTAGGATGCTTAGATTCGAAACTTACCCCATTCAAGTCTATCTAAACAGATTCGAAACACACATATTAGATTCTAAGGGGAATAGATTCGAAAGCAAAATTTCGAGTTCAGGTAGATTCGAACTAGGAGGCTTCGAGTCTAGTCATGAATCTCTCGAGTTTGTTCTTCTAGTTCATCATTTTTCCAGGTTTTAACAACTAAACTTGAACATAAATGAGGGAAAAATAGTTACTAACCTTCGTCCAAGCTATATCCTTCGACTATAGATGATTTCCAAGCAAAACAAGTCCTAAACGAGAGCAAATCAGCTTCAAATGAAGGGAATATGAGCAAACTCGAATTTGCTCAACAAAAACCGAAATAAAAGTCAGAAAGATGGTCGATTTTACCTTAAATCCGGACGAAATCTAACATGCAATGATAGATTCGTGTAGAGCTCGACGATCTCTAACCGATGGCGTATAAATCACGAGAATCCGACGGTTCGTTTAGGAGAAATTCTAGAGAGAAGGAGAAGTCTTAGAGAGAGAAGGAGAGAGTTTCTAGTTTCCAAACTTAAGAAATGAGGAGGAATGCCCTATTTATAGGGAAATAGGGAAAATCAGATCTTCTACTGAATTTTTTCCGGAATTGACCAACTTTTATTCCCAACACTCCGATTTGCATTTCAGATGCAAATAATAGCAAAGAAGTTCTAGATTTGCTATAATTGTCTTTTAGTCATATTTTTTATTCATTTTAGTCCGTTTCGTCATTTTCAGTCTTTAATTTGTCATTTAGCTGAATTTTAATTATTAATTTTATTTCAGCTAATTTTGGGCAACTTTTCATAATTAATTATAACTTAATATAATTAACTATTTAAGATTCATGTTTTCAGTTAATTACTAATATTTGGATAATATTGCTTTATTATCCAAAGTCTGATGCTGTAATTTATATTTAATAAATTACGGGCTGTTACAATCTTCCCCCGTTAAATTGATTCCGTCCTCGGAATCGACTAAAACAGGAATAATTTCGGATACTTCTGCCTAATCTCGTCTTCTCGTTCCCAAGTTTGCGCAGATCCCTAATGGTATTTCCATTGAACTAACACCATTGGAATTTCCTTGTTGCGCAATTTCGAAACTTTATGATCGATAATACACTCGGGCTCTTCTTCGTATCGCAATTGCTCGTCAATTCGCACGTCTTTCCATGGAATCGCAGCTTCAACATCAACTAAACACTTTCGCAGATTACTCACATGAAATACATCATGAATCCCAGACATTTCGGCAGGCAACTTCAATCTGTAGGCCTGCAATCCTACACGCTCGAGAATTTCAAAAGGACCCACAAATCGAGGGCTCAACTTCCCCCGTTTGCCGAACCTTACTATTCCTTTTCTTGGCGAGACCTTCAGCAACACTTTATCTCCAACTTCAAACGCGATTGGTTTCCGTCTTTTATCATGATACTTCTTTTGTCTGTCTTGAGAAGTCTGAATCCGCTGTCGAATCAACTGTAGTTGGTCATGGGCTTCTTGCAAAATCGCTGGTCCAGAGATCGGGCGTTCACCTGTTTCCCTCCAACAGGTTGGAGTTCGGCATCGACGTCCATACAAAAGCTGATAGGGAGGCATACCAATAGTCGAATGATAACTATTGTTATAAGCAAACTCCACAAACGGCAGGTGAGTATCCCAATTTCCTCCGAGATCAATCACACAGGCACGTAACATATCTTCTAAGGTCAAAATCGTCCTCTCACTTTGCCCGTCAGTTTCAGGATGATAGGCGGTGCTCATCTTAAGTTCAGTTCCTAGTCCATTCTGAAAAGCCTTCCAAAAACGAGAAGTAAATCTGCTGTCACGGTCAGATACTATAGACAATGGCACACCATGTCTAGACACGATTTCCTTCATGTACAATTCAGCTAACTTTTCGAGGCGTTCATCTTCACGTATGGGTAGGAAATGAGCTGACTTAGTAAGTCGATCCACTATTACCCATATAGAGTCATGATTCCGCTTAGTCCTGGGCAGCTTCGTCACAAAGTCCATGGTTATGTGGTCCCACTTCCATTCCGGGATTGGCAATGGTTGTAGTTCCCCATACGGCTTCTGATGTTCCGATTTGACTTGTAAACAAGTCATGCAATTTTCCACATATCGTCCTACGTCTTTCTTCATTCCAGGCCACCAATATTCCGTTCTCAAGTCTTGATACATTTTAGTAGAACCAGGGTGTATCGAAAATTTTGACATATGAGCCTCCGACAGAATTTGATCACGAATACCTCCTAGTCTGGGAACCCATATTCTATCCATGAACCGTCTAAGACCACGATTATCAAGAGTCAGCTTGGTCACATAAGTAACCATACGTTCAGATTTCAAGTTCTCATCCCGAATGGCTTCGGTTTGAGCGGCAATAATCGACTCAGGCAAGGCAGACTCCAAAACAACAGAAGTCAAAGCATAACATCAGGTATAATGGTCTTGTCCGGTTTTGCGGCTTAGGGCATCTGCTACAATGTTTGCTTTACCTGGATGGTAAAGGATCTCACAGTCATAGTCATTAATCAATTCCATAGATCGCCTTTGTCGCATATTCAGCTCTTTTTGGTCAAATATATACTTCAGACTCTTGTGATCCGTATATAATTTACACCTGGTCCCGTACAAATAATGCCGCCAAATCTTCAATGCAAAAGTCACGGCTGCAAGCTCCAAGTCATGCGTCGGGTAATTCTTTTCATGCGTCTTTAGCTGCCTTGATGCGTAGGCAATTACTTTATCCCTTTGCATCAGCACACAGCCTAATCCCATCTTAGAAGCATCACTATAGACTACAAAATCATCATTACCCTCAGGTAAGGCCAGAATCGGTGCTTCAATTAGCTTACGCTTCAGAGTCTCAAAGGCTCGATCTTGAGATTCATTCCATTCAAACTTAACCTCCTTCTTCGTCAGACTGGTTAAAGGCACTGCAATCTTGGAGAAATCACGAATAAATCTTCGGTAATAGCCCGCTAAACCTAAGAAACTTCGAACTTCAGATACATTTTTTGGTGCTTCCCACTTCTGAACCGCATCTACCTTCGATGGATCCACGGCTATTCCCTCACCCGAGACAATATGTCCTAAAAATTGCACCTGGCGTAACCAGAATTCACATTTGGAAAACTTTGCGTAGAGTCGCTCCTTTCGTAACAATTCTAGCAGTTCTCGCAAATGCATCGCATGGTCAGATTCAGACTTAGAGTAAATCAAGATGTCATCAATGAAAACTATCACTGATTTATCCAGCATTGGTCTACATACCCTATTCATGAGGTCCATAAATGCGGCCGGGGCATTTGTGAGACCGAACGGCATTACTAGGAATTCAAAATGGCCATATCGAGTACGAAATGCAGTCTTCGGTACGTCAGACTCAAATACTTTGAGTTGATGATATCCAGATCGGAGATCAATCTTTGAAAAATAACTAGCCCCTTGCAGTTGATCAAACAAGTCATCAATTCTAGGCAGAGGGTATCGGTTCTTAATAGTTACCTTATTTAACTCCCGATAATCGATACACATGCGAAAGGTACTATCCTTCTTCTTAACGAAAAGAACCGGAGCACCCCAAGGAGAAGTACTCGGACGAATAAATCCTTTTTCCAATATTTCCTGCAACTGACTCATCATTTCCTTCATTTCATTCGGAGCCAGACGGTAAGGAGCTTTCGCGATAGGAGCAGCACCCGGTACAAGGTCAATATGGAATTCGATTTGACGATCTGGTGGCAAACCAGAGATGTCATCCGGGAATACGTCAGGGAAATCCCGAACTACAGGTACATCAGACACGGTATTTTTAACTTCTTTAGCATCTACGGCATATGCTAAATAGGCGGCACAACCTTTAGTTAGGCATTTTCGGGCTTTCACTACAGAATTGAGACCTAAATCTTGAGTCTTTCTATCACCATAAACATAACGTTCACTACCTTCGGGGGTTCTAATTCTAATTATCCTTTTAGCACAAAGGATTTCAGCATTATTCGTCATAAGCCAGTCCATTCCTATAATAACATCGAATTCTCTAATCCACATCGGTATCAGGTTAACGTCCGAGGAGAGGTCATCAATCACTAGCTTACAGGATCGAAAGACTCTATTCACAGTCACAAAATTCGAGCTAGCAGTTTCTATGCCTAAGGGTGCAGGTAACATTACAGGGGCAAAATCAAACTGTTTAGCAAACTTTTCAGACACATATGACAGATTAGAACCAGAGTCAAATAAGATTAAGGCAGGCATAGAGTTAACAAGAAATGTACCCATGACGACATCAGCAGTCTCTTTTGCCTCTTCGGCTGTCATCTGGAAAGATCTTGGTTGATTCCTCGGGGCAGAAGAACCTTTGACTGATTGCTGAGGTGAAGATGCAGGCGGAGGAACAAATCGGGGCCGGGTACAGTCTTTAGCATGGTGCCCCAACGTAATGCAGTTTCGGCAAGCCTCACTGCGCTTGGGACATTCCGATCGGTCGTGACCATTCTGCCTGCAACAATAGCACTTAACGAATGCAGGATCGCACTTTCCTTCATGAATCTGCTTGCAGCGAGGACAAGCAGACCTTGGCGTAGAGGTCACAGCATAAGATTTAGCCTTCTTGGAAGACTGCTTATCTCCCTTCTTCGAACTTTCATTCTTCTTTTCAGCTTTCTCAGATTTTTCCTTCTTACTAGATTTAGCAATAAAAGGACATGCTCGCTCAGGATAGATTTCAAGTTCACCTACCCTAGCAATTTCAACCGCTTCGATATAAGTTCTCGGTCTACCGGACTTCACAAACTTCCGGATTTCTCGATCCAGACCATCCACAAACAAATCCCTTCTCCTTTCATCAGTGTCCACAGGATGAACAGATAACAGCGAGAGCCTGGTAAATTCCAGCTCATAGTCTGTTACAGATCTTGTACCTTGCTGAAACGATAGCAGGGTTTTCTCCATCTGGCGCTTAACATCCTGAGGGCAGTATTTCTCCTTCAGATGAATCTTGAATTGATCCCAAGTAATGGATTTCTCCATTGCATCAAACATGGGATTAGTAATAGACTTCCACCAACGGCCAGCTCCATCTTCCAACATTCCCGTCGCAAATGTGACCTTGTCTTTTTCACCACACTTGGAGAGTTTAAACGCTTTCTCCACATTCGCGACCCAGTCCATAGCTTTAACAGGATCAGATGACCCCGCAAACGTACGAGCCCCACATTTCTTAAAGTCTACGAACGTACACTCTCGTCCCACCTTAACAGGATGGTCAGAGGAATCAGTCTCACTGTCATCAGAGGGCTCCTGTCTATGTTTCCTCTTCCGATCCTTTTTGGGCTTCGCCAACATCTCTTCCCTATATTTCAACTCTAGCTCCTGTAACTTAAGTTCTCTCAACCAAAGTTCTTCTTCCCGGCGCTTAAATTCAATTTCACGCTGGTTTTCCTCATCAGCCTGCATTACCGCTTTACCCTTAGTCAGTAAATCCTTAATTTCCTTAAATCGGTCTTCAACCGCCATATCAGTCTGCAGTCGATTCCTATCCATCATAAGCTGCATTTGCCTACGGTTATCCTCATTCAACTTATGAACGAGATCAATCAATTGAGCCTGCTGGGGAGGCACAGGCGTGGCTGTACTGCTTGAGTCATTAGCAGTATTTTCAGGGTCAGTGCCTAGGTGTAACGGCCCGAAATTTAATAAGTATATATTTCAGCATCAGACTTTGGATAATAAAGCAATGTTATCCCATTATTAGTAATTAGCTGATAATGTGAATCTGAAATAATTAATTATATTAAATTATAATTAATTATGCTAAGTTGCTAAAAATTTAGTTGAAATTAAGTTAATAATTAAAATTCAGCTAAATGACAATTTAATGACCGAAAAATAGCAAAACTGACTAAAATGAGTTAAAATTTACTAAAAGACAATTGTTGCAGATTTAGAACTTCTTTGCTAATATTTGCATCTGAAATGCAAATCGGTTTGTCGGGAAATAAAAGTTGGACAATTCCGGAAAATTCAGTAGAATATCAGATTTTCCCTATTTCCCTATAAATAGGAGTTACACTCCTCACTTTTCAAAAGTTTGGAAAGTTGATTCTCCTTCTCTCTCTACACTCTCCTCCTTCTCTCTAGCTTTTCTTCAAATCGAACCGTCGGATTCTCGTGTTACATACGCCATTGGATAGAGATCGTCGAGTTCTTCGCGAATCTACCATTTCGTGTTTGATTTCGTCCGAATTTGAGGTAAGATCGATCGTTTTTCTGACTTTTGGCTCGGTTTTGAAGAGCATTTTCGAATCTGTTCATTTTTCCTTCATTTGAAGCTGATTTGCCCTCGTTTAGGACCTGTTCTTGCTTGGAAATCATCCATAGTCGAAGGTTTTAGCTTGGACGAAGGTTAGTGATTATTACTCCCTTATTTTTGGCACATTTTCGTAGTTAAAAACCTGGAAAATCGATGAACAAGATGATCAGATTCGAGAGATTCATGCTTAGAATCGAACTGAGTGAGTCTCGAATCTAATCACCTAGATTCGAGGGTGTGTAAGATTCGAATCTGTGTGTGTGTTTCGAACCTAGCTTATTTCGAATCTATCTGATTCGAATCTATGCATTTCAAATCTATTAGTTTCGAAATTATGCTGCCTCGAGTCTATGTAGGTGATTTCGAGTTTATGTCCTCATTTCGAATCTATGTATGCTCTCGATTCTAAAGTGTGTCTCGAATCTATAGATTCGAACTGGTTAAAATTCGAATCTGTTGCCCATTCGAATCTGTTGTCTTAATTCGAATCTGAGTTTGTTCCTAGCCAAAGTTAAATTACTAAAATCAGATTAAGTGATTAATTAACCTTTTGTAATTAAAAGTATAATATGATTATGATAAAAACTCATAAGTTCAAGTTGCATAACTAATTTATGCACAAACAAATTAACCGACTCTGTACGAACGAACCCTTGGAACGTGTAAGACCTGTTCAACTTGCTAAGAAATACGATTGTTCAAGGCCACACATCTATAATTAGATGAATCATATTAATCTGATAAGAATAGACTCACCCTGGGACGATAGGAACTACCTCAGACTCGACAGCTAGAATTGACAATGACCTGAATATATAACTAGGGTTATATAGATTATGACTCAGACTTGAAACTGAAATGCAGGAACCCACCGATTTGACAGAGTAAACTGAACAGCTTAACTCGTTAAGCATTATCTGACTACGAACCACTGTGAGTGACAGATTTCATTTATTACTTGCATATATTTCGATACTTATCGGTGAATGTATTGACTGTATGGAAACTACTGACTGATGCTGCATGTTTCTTTAATACTATATTGTATCATAGAAACGTATTTTTGACATTACTGAAGCTAGACACTTGAATTGCCTTGATTGTATGTTCACTTTTACATTTTATGTAAATACGTATCATGCTTATTGCTTACTTGACTGTATAATTATTTGCCGCTGCATAATGCATTATCCGACCGGACCGAATGTGAGATCTCCATTCACAGGAGGAAATTCTGCAGATTCCTTTCCTATCTGACTTGTTTCCATACACTTCCCGTAGGGCTTCGGCCTTACATATGGGAATACTGACCGGGTTGTCTCCCAACCTATTTGCCGTCTCTGACGTGTTGCCGACAGGATCTGATAGTATGTTATATATGTATGTGGTAACTAGTGGAACTCTGTTAACTCACTAAGCTTTGTTAGCTTACTCTGTCATGACAACTCTTTTTCAGGAAAAGCTGATAAAGGCAAGATCATAGCAGGTAGTTCATCCCAGGCTAAGTGAATCTGGATTTTGATGAATAGCAGACCTTGGACTTTTGATGATGCCTATTTTGTAAAGACGATGCGGTCTAGGGTAGCTTGTTCAGTCTTCCGCACTCTGATTGAAGATTAGAAGCTAGTTAGACCACCATTTGATCTTTAGATTATTGTTGTAATTAAGTATTTTGCAGATGGGCCTGTGGTATCAAACAATTAATTTTATTTATGAAATGAAATATTATGACGTGTACTGTTTGTGGAAAATTGGATGTTACAAAGTTGGTATCAGAGCAGCAGTTTAATCATCGGATTGGCCACCCGATACTTAAACTACTGGTATGATATGGACTATGTGACTCTGAATTCCCGAACAAGTCACCGAGGCCTAGGGTAACCTAATTAGTAAAGGACTACCCACACAACTTGACCTAAGATAGGCAAATGATGACTGATAGGATGGGGGAAGGATTGACTGTTTGATACTGACTTGACTGTGACTTGACTTTGATTTGACTTTGTGCCAGCCTGATTGACTGACTGTCTTCATATCTATGAATTTAGATATGATTATCTGACGTAGGAATTATGACTTGAATTGTGCTTATTTGAATCAGGAAATAATAGCTATTTCCTTTATATTTTTCAGCCAATGGCTGATAAGAATCCGACTGATGCCGGTTCCTCAAGGGTTGATAAAGCTGCTGATGCTGCAGCTGATCAACACAAAGAATCTGTTCACGTAGAGGACTTAGGCACTGACCCTGAGAACACTGCTAATGACTCAAGCAGTACTGCCACACCTGTGCCTCCCCAGCAGGCTCAATTGATTGACCTCGTTCATAAGTTGAATGAGGATAACCGTAGGCAAATGCAGCTTATGATGGATAGGAACCGACTGCAGACTGATATGGCAGTTGAAGACAGATTTAGGGAGATTAAGGAATTGTTGACCAAGGGTAAAGCAGTGATGCAGACTGATGAAGTAAGCCAGCGCGAAATGGAATTTAAACGCCGTGAAGAAGAACTTAGGTTGCGAGAACTTAAGTTACAAGAATTAGAACTGAAGCATAGGGAAGAAATGTTAGCAAAGCCAAAGAAAGACAGGAAGAGGAAGCATAGACGTGTGTCCTCTGATGAAAGTGAGACTGACTCTTCTGACCATCACGTTAAGGTAGGACGTGAGTGTACGTTTGTTGATTTCAAAAAGTGTGGAGCTCGTACGTTTGCGGGGTCATCTGATCCTGTTAAGGCTATGGACTGGGTCGCGAATGTGGAGAAAGCGTTCAAACTCTCCAAGTGTAACGAGGAAGACAAGGTGACGTTTGCAACAGGAATGTTGGAAGATGGAGCTGGCCGTTGATGGAAGTCGATTACGAATCCCATGTCTGAAGCAATGGAGAAATCCATTACTTGGGAACAATTTAAGATTCATTTGAAGGAGAAATACTGCCCCCAGGATGTCAAGCGCCAGATGGAGAAAACCCTGCTATCTTTTCAGCAAGGTACAAGATCTGTGACGGACTATGAGCTGGAATTTACCAGACTCTCACTATTATCTGATCACCCCGTTGATACTGACGAAAGAAGAAGGGATTTGTTTGTGGATGGTCTGGATCGAGAAATCCGGAAGTTTGTGAAGTCCGGCAGACCGAAAAGTTATATTGAGGCAATGGAAATTGCTAGGGTAGGTGAGCTTGAAATCTATCCTGAGCGCGCATGTCCTTTCATTGCCAAATCTAATAAGAAGGAGAAATCTGAGAAAGCTGAAAGGAAGTATGAAAGTTCGAAGAAGGGAGATAAGCAGTCTTCCAAGAAAGCTAAGTCGTATGCTGTGTCCTCGACGCCAAAACCTGCTTGTCCTCGCTGCAAGCAAATTCACGAAGGGAAATGCGATCCTGCGTTTGTTAAGTGTTACTGCTGTAAACAGAATGGTCACGACAGGTCAGAATGTCCTAGACGCGATGAGGCTTGTCGAAATTGCGTTACGTTGGGACATCATGCTAAAGATTGTACTCGGCCTCGATATGTTCCTCCGCCCACATCTTCACCTCAGCAATCAGTTAAGGGTTCCTCTGCTCCGAGGAATCAACCGAGATCCTTCCAGATGACAGCCGAAGAGGCAAAAGAGACTGCTGACGTCGTCACGGGTACATTTCTTGTTAATGATATGCCTGCCTTAATCTTATTTGACTCTGTCTCTAATCTGTCGTATGTGTCTGAAAAGTTTGCTAAACAGTTTGATTTTGCCCCTGTGATGTTACCTGCACCCTTAGACATAGAAACTGCTAGCTCGAATTTTGTGACTGTGAATAGAGTCTTTCGTTCCTGTAAGCTAGTGATTGATGACTTCTCCTCGAACGTTGACCTGATACCGATGTGGATTAGGGAATTCGATGTTATTATAGGAATGGACTGGCTTATGACAAATAATGCTGAAATCCTTTGTGCAAAAAGGATAATTAGAATTAGAACCCCCGAAGGAAGTGAACGTTATGTTTATGGCGATAGAAAGACTCGAAATTTAGGTCTCATCTCTGTAATGAAAGCCCGAAAGTGCCTGACCAAAGGTTGTTCCGCCTATTTAGCCTATGCCTTAGATGATAAGGAAGTTAAAAAGACCGTGTCCGATGTTCCTGTAGTTCGAGATTTCCCTGACGTGTTCCCGGATGACATCTCTGGTTTGCCACCAGATCGTCAAATTGAATTCCATATTGACCTTGTACCGGGTGCTGCTCCTATCGCGAAAGCCCCTTACCGTCTCGCTCCGAATGAAATGAAGGAAATGATGAGTCAGTTGCAGGAATTACTGGAAAAAGGGTTTATTCGTCCGAGTACTTCTCCTTGGGGTGCTCCGGTTCTTTTCGTTAAAAAGAAGGACGGTACCTTTCGCATGTGTATAGATTATCGGGAGCTGAATAAAGTAACAATCAAGAACCGATACCCTCTGCCAAGAATTGACGACTTGTTTGATCAACTGCAAGGGGCTAGCTACTTCTCAAAGATCGATCTCCGATCTGGTTACCATCAACTCAAAGTATTTGAGTCTGACGTACCGAAGACTGCATTTCGTACTCGTTACGGTCATTTCGAATTCCTAGTAATGCCGTTTGGTCTCACAAATGCCCCGGCAGCATTTATGGACCTCATGAATAGGGTATGTGGGCCAATGCTGGATAAATCAGTGATAGTCTTCATTGATGACATCTTGATTTACTCCAAATCTGAATCTGATCATGCGATGCATTTGCGAGAATTGCTAGAACTGTTACGAAAAGAACGACTCTATGCAAAATTCTCCAAATGTGAATTTTGGTTACGCCAAGTACAGTTTTTAGGACATATAGTCTCCGGTGAAGGAATAGCCGTAGATCCGTCAAAGGTTGAGGCGGTTCAGAAGTGGGAAGCGCCGAAAAATGTATCTGAAGTTCGGAGTTTCTTGGGTCTTGCGGGTTATTACAGAAGATTTATCCGTGATTTCTCCAAGATTGCGGTGCCTTTAACCAGCCTGACGAAGAAAGAAGTCAAGTTTGAATGGAATGAACCTCAAGATCGTGCATTTGAGACTCTGAAACGTAAGCTAGTAGAAGCGCCGATTTTGGCCTTACCTGAGGGTAATGATGATTTTGTAGTCTATAGTGATGCATCTAAGATGGGATTAGGCTGTGTACTGATGCAAAGGGATAAAGTAATTGCCTACGCATCAAGGCAGCTAAAGGCGCATGAAAAGAATTACCCAACGCATGACTTGGAGCTTGCAGCCGTGACTTTCGCACTGAAGATTTGGCGGCATTATCTGTATGGGACTAGATGCAAATTATATACCGATCACAAAAGTCTGAAGTATATATTTGACCAGAAAGAGCTGAATATGCGACAAAGGCGATCTATGGAATTGATTAAAGACTATGACTGTGAAATCCTTTACCATCCAGGTAAAGCAAACATTGTAGCAGATGCCCTAAGCCGCAAAACCGGACAAGACCATTATTCCCGATGTTATGCCTTGACTCCTGTTGTATTGGAGTCTGCTTTGTCTGAATCGATTATTGCCGCTCAAAAACCGAAGCCATTCGGGATGAGAACTTGAAATCTGAACGCATGATTACTTATGTGACCCAGCTGACTCTTGATAATCGTGGTCTTAGACGGTTTTTGGATAGAATATGGGTTCCCAGACTAGGAGGTATTCGGGATCGAATTCTGTCGGAAGCTCATATGTCGAAATTCTCGATACACCCTGGTTCTACCAAAATGTATCAAGATTTGAGGACGGAATATTGGTGGCCTGGAATGAAGAAGGACGTGGGGCGATATGTAGAAAATTGTATGACTTGCTTACAAGTCAAATCTGAACATCAGAAGCCGTATGGGGAACTTCAACCATTGCCAATTCCGGAATGGAAGTGGGACCACATAACCATGGACTTTGTGACGAAGCTGCCAAGGACAAAGCGGAATCATGACTCTATATGGGTAATAGTGGATCGACTTACTAAGTCAGCCCATTTCCTACCCATACGTGAAGATGAACGCCTTGAAAAGTTAGCTGAGTTGTATGTAAAGGAAATCGTGACTAGACATGGTGTGCCATTGTCAATTGTATCGGACCGTGACAGCAGATTTACTTCTCGCTTTTGGAAGGCTTTTCAGAATGGACTAGGAACTGCACTTAAAATGAGCACCGCTTATCATCCAGAAACTGACGGGCAAAGTGAGAGGACAATTTTGACCTTAGAAGATATGTTACGTGCTTGTGTGATTGATCTCGGTGGAAGTTGGGATACTCACTTGCCGTTTGTGGAGTTTGCATATAACAATAGTTATCACTCGACTATTGGTATGCCTCCATATCAGCTTTTGTACGGACGTCGATGCAGAACTCCAACCTGTTGGAGGGAAACAGGTGAACGCCCGATCTCTGGAC
>JAANYP010003779.1:0-38152 GCA_020465985.1 Centrapalus pauciflorus | reverse complement strand
TGTTGTATGAAAATACAGACTTGTGTCCGATGTTTGTCTTTTAAAGAAAGTTTGCAAATACCAACAAGTTAGAATCTTTGTCTGTGTGCCTTGATCATAAAAGTATGTCTATGTCTGAGTCACGTAAGATAATTTCCTGATAAATAAAAATGCCAAGGGATGTTCCGAAATGTAGAATGTTTAAAGGGGTAAAATACCAACAATCAGCTAAATAAGTGTGTCACGACAAATAATCAAAGGAATCAAAAATTCCTAAGTGTGAAAGTTTAAGTACTGAAAGTAAGTATCTGACATCGCTATCTGATTGAACCTTTCTTAGACTATACTCATCAAAAATATTTTATTTAGAGTTTAGCATAGGTTGTTAATTTTAATAAGTTTAGTGTAAGTCTTAGTTAAATTTTTAGTCAAGTTTAAAATTTTCTAGTTTTACTTATCTTATTTTATTTTATTTTATTTTACTTTATCTTATTTTTACCTTGGTTTAGTTTATTTTATTTTATAATATTGTATTTTAGTTTAATTTTTACTTAGGTAAAAGGTCAAAAATTACTGAGGGTGCATTCAAAAGTTGGATAAAATAAACATTGCGTGAAATATCTTGTGCTTAGGGTAAAAGATTAGGCATAGTTTATCTTGTTACACGATACCGTAGAAAAAGGTTGGAAAAGTTGAAGTTATTTCAAAATTTTCGAAAATTTTTCTAAGTGTTTGGTGGTTTCGAATCTAGGACAGACTCGAAGTGGTAAGACTTCGAATCTGTCAGTAGATTCGAGTCTATGGTTAGAATCGAGGGTTGGTGGTATATATAGGTCAACAGTGAAGTCATTTAAGACTTACTGTTTTCGTCGAGTTTAAAGCTTGGGTGTTCGATTCTACTACTGTACCTAGGTATAATCAACTTGATTGTACAAGATTCATGTAGTTTTATACACAATTTTAGGCTAAATCATCGATTTTTGAAGTTTTATGGGTCGAAATAGGGTTTTTACTAAATTACCAAGTTAGGACCGACAAAAGATCAAATTAAAAGCATAAATCAATGATTAGAACCTAGTTGAACTAATGTATGTGATTTACTAAGTTCAAAATGGTTAAAAACTTGGGTTTTGGTTGAAATAATGGCCGTCGGCTATTCGAATCTGTTCATAGGGTTTTTCTCGAATCTATCATTAGACTCGAGAAGACCAGTGACTTCGAATCTGTCATTAGACTCGAACAGAGACTTATTCAAATCTGTTTCATTCAACTCTGTTTCCTTCGAATCTGTACTTTATTTACTTTAGTTTAATTTAAATTTTATTAAACTTATAGAAATTTAATTGTGTTAGATTTTGTACTTAAACAAGTACAAAATAAAACAGATTTAAATTAAAACAAGTTTATTGATTTTAAATGGATCTAATGGTTTTGGTTATTGTGCAGAAATGGCGGTTCGAGCATTCGTTCCTAAGCACAATATGGTGCTTCATCCAGATCTGAATCTCCCTGAGGCGCAGGGATTCCGTCAAGTGCTGGATTTTCTCGTTGAATCAAGGATAGGATATGCACTATGGCATAATGTGCAGCTTGTGTTACCCTATATTCGTCAGTTCTACGATCACTTACAGGTAGACTGCTCGGTTACTCCGACAGTTTTACGCACCCGTATTGAAGGACAACCATTGGTATTCTTCGCTGATATGCTTCGTCAAGTGCTGCAGTTGGGCACTCAGGAAGAAGAAGCTGGTCCTATAGAATTTCCGTTGAGTATAAGGCAAGCGGCCTTTCAAAGAATGGGGTACAGCCTCGATGTGACAAAAGTGTCATACATGAAAAGTGGATTGATAGGACAATGGAGGTTTCTGACGCATGTATTTATGGTGTGCTTTGCTGCGAAAAAGGCAGGGTTCGACTATATTGTCGTGAAAATTCAATCGGGGATCGTCGCTATGGTGTATAATCGCCCATATAGTTTTTCACAGATGTTTTTCTCGGAGTTCGTTCATCAGATTACGGCTCCAGAAAGGGAAAGATTATTGTTGTACCCGAGGTTCATTATGATGTTGATACGGCACTTCTTGCCAAACTTGCCGCAGTCAAATGACTTTCTGAGCGTTGCTATCATGGACAAAAGGATTTTCGCTGATTGTTCCTCACACCGAGGAAGATTGGCTGTTCCTGTTGCTCGTCCATTATTCGGAGCGATTTTGGATAGGAATTTTCAAGCCCCGGAAAATGCCAACTGGGCAGGGGTCGTTGAGTTTCAACAGCAACAACAACCACAACAACGTCAACAACCACAGCAGCCGCGAGCTCAAAGACGCCGTCAAAGACCTGCAGCAAGTCAAATTCAGGCATCTAGGCCTTCGACAAGCCAGCAACCAGACGTTTCAGAAGCCGGGCCCTCAAATATTCAAGAAGCTGGGCCCTCAAATGTTCCGAGAGAAGCTGTACAGCTATGCCAGACGCTTAATGAAATTTGGGAGGCAGGGCCTCATGCAAACGAAGATGTGGCTGCAGCATTAGTTGGTGAATTGCTCAGTCCACCAGAAGGAGAAGAAGACATATTTAGAGATGTAGAAGAGTATGAGCCAGAGAGGGCGGATAAAGGTTTGACCTCATCAGAATCAGAGTCGGATGATATGGAGGAGCTGGAGGTTGAAGCTCCTGAATCAGTGGCTGCAGATCCCAGTATTCAAATCGGAACCTATGAATCTAGGTTGATAGTGAATGAAGCAGGATCGAGGAGGAGAGAGGAAAGGGAATCTGAAGATTCAGACTTTGAAGAAGAGGAAGTTGCTCCCCTAGTGATGAGGCAACGAGCCAAACGTCATCGGTTCATGCAAGGGTCTTCTTCGGCATCCACAAGTCAGCCAGAAGTTCCCCAATCCCAACCTCAAGCCACCGCTCCACCATCACCACCACCTCACCATGAGCCATATATTCCACCACCATTCATCCCTTCTCCTGTCCAGTCCATTCCATCGACTTCAACCGCCTATGCTGAAAATCAGCGGTTTATGCAACTCAAAGCTCGAGTGGATTTCCAACATGTTCAAATCCTGAGCCTAACACAGGCAATGGGTGAAATTCAGGCACATAATGCAAATCTAGATGAAGAAAATGCTGAATTGAAGAAGACTGTAGAGAGAATCCAAGACGAGAATGTTGAGCTAAAGACATTCGTCTGCGATCAGGCAGCCGAGTTAAGATCGATGCGCTCCCTCATTGAGCAGTTAATGAAAAATCTTCAGGCTCAGGGGGAGACATCCTGCCGGGATCAAGAAATTGAGAAGTCAAGAGATGATGATGATACAGACAATCAAGGCAATGATCCCAGCCCAAAAAGACAGAATGAGCCAGTAGATCTTTCAGCTGCTCAGACTGCTCAATCTGAGGGGGAGCCTAGTCCAGAAGGAGAAGTAGGAGGATCCGGAGGAGAAGCAGGTTCCTCAAGGGTTTTGGACAGTGACATGATAGATGCACTGAAAGACATTGAGGAAGAGCTTATGGATTTTGATGATGAAGAAGAAGAGTTAGAGGAAGGAGAATTCATTCCAGAGGAGGTTGTGGACTGGAAATCAGATGATGAAGACGATCATGTTAATGAAGTAATAATCAATTCACAACCTGTCACTAAACTTTATGAGAGCCAAAATCATAATGTGATTGATATTGATTACATCAAGGTAGCCTCAGTTGAAGACAAAGAACTTGAAGAGGCTGAGAAAGAGCCATCTAGAGCTGATTTGATAAATCTTTGGTTCAAGAAGGAAGAAAAGAAAGATCAGCTGAAGATGAAGAAGAAGATGAGAAATCCAAGTGCTGGAAATTTTGCTGGAGGGATTATAAGTTGGTTCTTTCACAAAGAACTGCAGCTATTTATCTTGAAAAGAAGAGATGGCCTTCAATACTTGAGGCGAACACTGAGAGCGTTCAACTCACTGCCCAAGATTGAGGTTAAGGAGCTAGCTTGGAAGGAACTGATTAATATAGGCGAAGACCCGTACGCTGAAGTCATGGCTAGAATAATAAGAAAAGAGGGTCGTTCAGGAAAATTTGAGAGGCTTAAGCCGAGATCAGGCAAAAGGGTCGAGGATGGATCAAGGATAGATCCTCATACTGGAAGACCTTGGGCCAGAATGATATATAAGCCAGTCAAATGTCGGAAAAAGGTTCCAATGAAATCGATGCCACAGAACATTTTGAGCAACATGAAATGGTGGTACCTCGAGATTGACACTGCTGCAGCCATCATGGAGGATCAAGACGAGCAGGTCATTTTGAAGGTATATGATCCACTGCATTTGATAAATCTATCAAAGGACGACCTGAAGAAGCTTCATGATCAGCCAATCTTCTTTACTGAACCATGGAGATCTGAAGCCAGGAAGTTCTAGAAGGTAGTTAAAGTTTGTATAGATGCTGGATTATATGCAGGCAGTAGTATATATAGTTCTAGTACTTAAATTTGATGTAAATAATTAGAAGCTATCGTCAAGGGGGAGTCTGTTGGTACACCCTGTGTGACGATAGCAGTCTAATCGATCTAACATTGTGGTTTAAGTAATATTCAACATTTTTGGTTAAACGAGTGTTTTGATATATATGTTTATTTATGTTTGTCTGTTATTGATTGTGTGTTTGAACTTGATGTAACATATTACAAGAAGTTCAAACATAAAGATCAAAGATAAATTCAAGCATTAGTAAAAACATAAGTTTCAACACTTAGGTTTTTGAGCAAATGAGTTAGATTCGAATCAGTTAAGGCTTGGCATTCGAATCTGTGATAGATTCGAATGTAGCCTTAGATTCGAATGAAGGATAGATTCGAGAGTGTCTTTGTGGACAGACTCGAATGGGCCTTGGGCCAGATTCGAGTTTGGCCCACATCAGACTCGAATCAGGGTCTATAATTAGGGATAGACTCGAGTCATTATGAGACTTTTAGCAGAATTCGTGAGGAATTGAGCTTAAGGCGATCTCGAGTTTATCATCAGCTTTAGGTCCGTTTCGGAGAGAATTAGTTCGTAGGATCGTTCGTGTGTTGTTCGTTCAGCGTCTAATAGTCTCCGTTTTTCGTAGTTGAGAGTTGTCCGTCTAACCGTTAACGAGGATTCCGCACTCGTTCACGGATCCGCGTCTAGATAGATCTAGTAGTGGTAGACCTTACACTAAGTCCAATATAAATTCATTTGGAGTGAAATTATTATTTAGATTTTATGAATATTGTGGATTTATATGAGGTAGAAAGGAATTTGTAACTTGATGACCCATTTAATAAATTTAATAAAGTAGTTTAGATTTAAGAATTATTATTTGAGTTGAACTTTCACTAAATGGAAATGGGAACTAATAGATAGAATTAAATATACCATATGTAAAATAATTTAGTTGTTCTAATTAAGTTGGTGCAATTTCAAATAATTCTTTTATCATCGTTGGTGTTATAATTAAAGTTAAATTATTACTTTAATTTATAAAATTGCTTTATTAATGTAATAAAAGTAAATCAAAATTTACCGATTTAATCCCTCAGATTTAATTAATAGAATTGATAACGGATTTAGTTACTTATAGAATTAAGAATATTGATAAACAAGCAATATACTTTGTTATCAGGACTCTAGTGATTTCAGTTGAGACGTGTGGTTTTCAGTCGTGTTTGCAGTTGATATCGAGTTGTCGTTTGGCGAGTACGGATTTGCGGGCACTGTGAGTAATTGATTTAATTTCATAAATGATCATTCATAATGTGTTTGTGTTGGTTATCTGTTTCAATTCTTTTACCGTGCTTATCCATTTCGCTGTCAAACTGCCTTTGTTAGCTGCCATTCTTTTTCATCACCATGAATTGTTACATGATAACCCTTATTCCCCAGTATGCATACTGTGTATTTATGTGATGCTTGCCTGCCTGTGTGGTTGCATGTTATTTTTATACGCTGTAAGTCGGGAGTGCCGCAAGCTGTGTTACTGTGTATGCATTGCTGGGAAGGCTAGATGCTACACAGACTACCTATTCGTGGACACACTGCTATTATGAAAGGCGAGACGATAGGCGTGATGATCGTAGGGATGACCGACGCGACTATGATCGACGGGACGATCGTCGTGATGACCGCAGGGATGAGCGAAGGGACGATAGAAGAGAGTATGATCGTAGGGATACAAGGAGAGATGACAGTCGAGAACCTCATCGTGCCGACAAGAGGACGGTGGAAAGGAGGGATGAGAGACCGAGAGCCGATTAGACGAAAGGAGCCGAAGAGCGTCTCTGTTATAAGCGTGGGAAACCGGGCCACTTTGCTCGGGAATGTAAAACAAGTTTGACAGGGACGTCGGCTACTATGAGCGGAAGTTGGAAGCCACCAAGAAACGAACTGATGCCATGGCTCTCGTCGCCCAGGAACACTACTGGGATGCTGAAGATACCGATGACGAGGATGATAAGGGAAAGAATTGCTATATGGTTGATCGTCTGGGATTGGATCGATATACTACTTCAACTGCTTCAGATTCAGACAGTGCTGTTGAGGGGGAGACAACGACAAATCCACCAGCATGTCTGATGGCCAGATTCGACGATCCAGAATGTTCGTCATCTGATTCAGAGACACGAGAGGTACATTCCTGTTACATTCCCAAGCATGTAAATAATGTATCTTTAAATAGTGAATGTACATTGCACACACATATACTTTGTTTAGAAGTTAGGTTAAATGCTGAAACTGAAAAGTGTGTGCAGGCTGAACATCTAGCCCAAACTTTAAAAGAGTCATCTGAATTATATCAATCAAAGTGGTTAACTAATCACAATGTGATAAATAGATGCTAATCGAAAAGGTAGATGTTCAGGATAGGAATACGTAACTAGAATATTGTATGGATAGGTTATCTAACGAAAAGCTCTCTTTGAAAGAAGAAATATCTGTACTTTCAAAAAAATTAGAGACAGTAAGTATGGAAAATATAGACAGTTTAGAAAAATATAAAATGATAGAAGAAGAAAGAATAACTTTGTATTCACGAATAAAGACCCTTGACGATGCATTTTTAAAACGGGGTCAAACTGAACAAACTATTCACTTGAATCAGCCCAAAGAAACTAGGTTTTACCATTCTAAACAAGGAATCAGTTTTAAAAATCCTAAATATTTGGAAAAGGCTCAAAGAGTTTTACCTTTATTTTATGACATGAATTATATGGGAGCTGGGCTTAAATCTTTCTTTTTTGAGTCATCAAAAGAAAATTTAACCCAAGAGGATGAGAAACGCGTTGTAAATAAACAAAAAGAAATATCTTTTCAATATGAAAAACTAAACGAGAGTTATTCTTCTAGAGTACCCACTTTAGAGGAAGACTTCTTGTCGAGTTATTCAGAAGCCGAAATGAAAGCAGAACTTGTAAAACCAATCTCTCGCCTTTATATTCCTACAAAAGTTCTTCAACATCAAAATTACTGTTTTAGAAAAGGAATTAAAGTCAACTCAAAAGAAAGCACTTGATTTTCAAGAAGCTCTTCTTAAGAGTGAGGAAAAATTGGTAAATCAAAATTTTCAACAATCTGTAGAGTTAACTATCTACAGAGAAAAATTTGACATGGTTTTTCTCAAACATTGAAAGATTTTTTAAAAGAACCAATAGTTTCTCATTCCACCAAAATCCCATTTGTGTCATCCAACAAAGGCAATGCTAAAACTGAAAATTCTTCTATCAGTTGTAAAGGTGAGTGCTCAAAACCTTTTAAAGCTGAGGTTTCTAAAAAGACTAAGATTCAATCCAAGTCTTTTAAGAAACCCACTCACCAACAAAAAGAAAATTCTGTAAAGTCTAAATCTTCCATGCATACTGACTTTCGTCGTTTTGTTCCTACAGATTACGTAGGAAGAGTCCCTAAAACCACCATGCAGGATTTTTCAAGTTATTTTTGTGAAGAAGGCTGTAATGCCAATTGAATTTGTTTCTAGAGATAGGATGTCTGTAATCTCAGAAACAATTTGTGTAATGATGTAACGAATTCTACTTCTTGTTTAAATTACTCTTTTAGTGACTTGTTTAATTTATGTCCAACTCGTTTTAGAGGTCAAGTTCCTGAAATGAATGTTTTTGTGTCATATCCTGCTGAAAGAATTCGCAAAAAGAAAATAAAAAATGTTGCATCAGGGGCCACAACGAAAAATGAGACTTGTCCTTTGCCGAGGCCCAAAACCAAAGCAAAAGTCAAAAAAGTCTTAAAAAGTCAAAAACTGAAGGTAATTTCATCGCCTTAGGTTCCAAAGCCTAATAAATCCAATTTTCAATGGATTCCAAAAGGCTATGCATCCGGACCACACATAACTGCTAAATGGGTTCCTAAAACTGCACACGTGCCATATTCACCTGGAATTCCTAACCAAAAAGGACCCATATTGAGATGGGTACCCTAAGTTGTATGATCTTAATGCAGATGGTTCTTGGTTAATTCTGATCAAGACCCGTACCTCAGTGAATTGGCTTCTAGTTATCATAGACTAGGACCCGTTCTTCTGCTTGTCGGTTGTGCTTAAACCGACACGGTTGGCTTCTGTGCACACAGCTCAGGACCCGGTCTTATTTCATCATGTTTTATGAACATCTCGGTTCAGAACACGGTTTGATTGTCAATAAAAGATGGATGTCTTTGAATGCTTATAGCTTTTCATTATATGAATTTATTTGTTTTTCAGGCTAAATCCATCTAGTATATGGATTTTGGTTGCTCAAAGCATATGACTGGGAGAAGAGAATTGTTGTCCAACGTAGTTGAACAATATTGCGGGACGGTAAAATTCGGGAACAGCCATCAGGCTCATATAAAAGGATACGTGGACTTAGTATTAAACAATCTAGTCATCAAGGACGTTGACTATGTTAAGGGATTATCACATAATCTATTTAGCATAGGACAGCTCTGCGATAAAAGATTAGAAGTTACATTTAGGGCTAAGAACTGCAGTGTTAAGAGTATGAATGGCAAAGAAATCTTATTCGGTTCCCGTAACTCTAACCTTTACACCATAGACGTAGCTAAGCTCACTGTTAAGGATAGCTTCTGCCTTTTATCAAAAGCCTTTTCAAAAGACTCTTGGTTGTGGCATCGAATGTTATCCCACTTAAACTTTGAAAACATTAACAAGCTGGCTGCGAAACAACTGGTTAAAGGTCTCCCAGAATTACGATATAAAAAAGACCATCTTTGTGGAGAGTGTGACAAAAGAAAGATGAAACGATCATCTCACAAACCAAAACCCGAACCATCAACGAAGAGAGTGTTGGAGTTACTTCACATGGATTTATGCGGACCGATGCGGACCCAAAGTATAAATGGGAAGCGATATGTGTTGGTTATCGTTGATGATTACCCACGATATACCTGGGTTAAGTACTTGCGATCCAAGGCTGAGACAGCTCAAGAAATCATAGATTTTATAAAGAGTGTTGAAACCCAACAGCAACTGTCCGTTCAATCAATCAGATCTGACAACGGCACAGAGTTCAAGAGTTCGGTAGTTGAGGGCTTCCTTCGATCCAAAGGTATTCATCATCAATATTCTGCTGCTAGAACACCTCAACAAAATGGAGTCGTAGAAAGGCGAAACCGTACCCTTGTGGAAGCCGCCCGTACAATGCTGACCTACTCAAAGCTACCTCCGTTCTTGTGGGCCGAAGCCGTATCAACAGCTTGCTACACATAGAATCGCTCCATAATCCATAAGCGCTTCAATAAAACTCCTTATCAACTCTTCCTGAATAACATACCTTTTACCAAGTACTTACGTGTATTTGGTTGCAGGTGCTATGTGCTAAATGATAAAGACAACCTCGGGAAATTCAACGAAAAAGCGGATGAAGCAATCTTCATTGGATACTCATTCAACTCGAAGGCTTATCATGCATTCAACACCAGAACTAGGACAGTCAATGAAAGTGTGCATCTCACATTTGATGAGTTGGCTGAACTGGCACCCGAAGTTGATCATTCAGTACCACGCATTACACCAATGCCTGGAGACTCTTCCACTCACTCTACTTCTTTTTCATCTTTCGATTTAGTTAATATATTTGATCCTTTTTACGTAGAATTTCGGTCCTAACGCTAATGTGTCTAATGTTGCTAATAACGTAGGTAATCCATCTAGTAATTCAACTGCACCACAAATATTATCCGATCCATCGACATCATCCACTGATACATCTGCGGTTGAATCTACTCCTGAAATACCCTCGCATATCATGTCAGACATTCTTCCTTCACCTGAACATTCGGAACTCGAACCGGAACCAGTGGTACCATCACTAGAAACCATTGAACTTGAATCATCATCCATTCCCACTCTCACCACTGAGATTCATTCCCGAGCACCCCTTCCACACGAGACTAAATGGACCCGAAGTCACCCAACTGATCAAATCATTGGTGATGTCTCAACCAGTGTCCAAACACGTAGGACGTCTGCTAATGAATGTCTCTTCGCATCATTCCTTAGTATGATAGAGCCAACTCGTGTGGATGAAGCCCTAAAAGACCCAGACTGGATAGTTGCAATGCAAGAAGAGCTCAACCAATTTGAACAGCTCAGAGTATGGCGGTTAGTTCCCAAGCCTAAAGACCGAACAGTTATTGGAACAAAGTGGATCTATAAGAACAAACGAGATGAAAACGACATTGTGATAAGGAACAAAGTGAGACTTGTTGCCAAAGACTACCGACAACAGGAAGGGATAACTTATGACGAGACCCTCGCTCCAGTTGCACGGATCCAAGCTATCAGATGCTTCTTGGCGTACGCGGCACACAAAGACTTCAAAGTGTACCAGATGGACGTCAAGACAGCCTTTCTTAACGGTGGACTTAACGAAGAGGTGTACGTTGAACAACCACAAGGATTTGTTGACGCATATAAACCTGACCATGTTTATGTGCTAGAAAAAGCCCTCTGTGGTTTAAAACAAGCACCTCGGGCATGGTATGATAGTCTCTCTAATTTTCTTATCTCTGCTGGTTTCAGCAAAGGTGTGGTGGACACAACTCTGTTCAAGAAAAAGGAAGGCCCACACATAATGCTAGTGCAAATATATGTTGACGACATTATTTTTGGATCTATTGACAGTAATTTCTGCAAGGATTTTTCAGCCCTAATGGAGTCCAGGTTCGAGATGAGTATGATGGGGGAAATGAATTTTTTCCTCAGATTACAAGTCAAACAACCTGAAAATGGGTTTTTTGTGAACTAGTCGAAATATACTCTTGATATTTTCAAGAGGTATAAGTTAGACTCTTGCACGAGTATCGCAACTTCCATGGCCTCCAACTATAAGTTAGACATCGATCCTTCTGGGAGAAGTGTCGATAATACAACTTACAGAGGGATGATAGGATCCTTACTGTATCTGACTGCTAGTAGACCTGATATAATGTTTTCAACATGTCTTTGTGCTCGTTTTCAAGCCGACCCAAAAGAATCACACCTAACTGCGGTAAAACGCATTTTTCGTTATCTTAAGGGTACACCCGATCTTGGTCTCTGGTATCCAAAGGGAACCGATTTTGATCTTACTGCCTTTTCAGATGCTGATTTTGCAGGTTGTAGAGTTGACAGGAAAAGCACATCAGGCGGAATACAGTTCTTGGGAGACAGACCGGTGAGTTGGTCCTCCAAAAAGCAGAATTGTGTTTCAACATCCACAGCTGAAGCTGAGTATGTAGCAGCTGCAAGTTGCTGCTCTCAAGTGCTGTGGATGAGAACACAATTACATGATTATGGATTCTCGCTCACCAATGTCCCAATTTACTGCGATTCTCGAAGTGCAATTGCCATCTCTTGCAATCCCGTGCAGCACTCTCGAACAAAACATATAGATATCATGTATCATTTTATTAAATATCATGTAGAAAAGGGAACAATTGAGTTGTATTTTGTTAGCACGGAATACCAACTTGCGGATATCTTTACTAAAGCTTTAGATAAACCTCGTTTTCAGTTTTTAGTACCCATTATTGGTATGTTGAATCCACCTTCCAGTTAAATATCAGATATTGTCTTAAATAATTCTATTTGAAACTATCATGTTTGAAATTCCTTTATTTTAGAAAATGTTATTTAATTTTAAGGGTTGTGTCACAAAATTAAAATTCAATATCCTTATCTATGTACATCTTTAATAATTAATGATCCTGACAAATTGCTGTGTGAATTGTTCATCACTGAGTGGGTCGTAAATTTAATCCAGGTTTGTCTGTATCTTTAAGGCTAAATAGGTTCAAGGAATTAATCTGAAAAATAAAAAGAAGCGAATAGGTGTTTATTTGAGGGGGAGTATAGTTAGGATGTTAATTTTATAATCCTTGTTCTTTTTTATCTTCTCTTCTTTTAAAATTTTAAATTTTAGGTTGGTTAATTTTTAAATTTTCAAGTTTAATTTAATCGGTCAGAAAATCACAAAAAGATTTTATTTTATTTATCTAAATTTGTCAAAAAGCCAAAAACATTTCATTTTTACTTTATTTCATTTTATTTTGTCTTAACTTAATTGCTAAAAGAAAATCTCAAAAATAGTTTATTTTGCATTTGCTTATTTTTGTTTCAAAGAAAATTACAAAAAGATGTGTTTTATTGGGCCAAATTATTTATAAATGTTTAATTTTTATTTTGAGTTTAAGGCCCAAAATTTTCTTTGTTTTCAGAGTCAAATCCGGCAGCCCAAAAGGATTTGGGCGCGGATCTTGTGTAAACCGACCCGACCCGAGTCCCTTTAAAAGGGGCGGGTCAACGGTCAACTTCATTTCTTCTCCTCCAAGATATTTCCAAAAATCTTTTCTTCTTCTTTTCTCTCTTCTCCGACGCACATACCATCGCCCAACCGCCATTTTTGTTTATCGAAGCTTTCTAGATCATCATTTTCACTCATTTTTCTTGCATCTTTTGTCTTTGGCACTATATGGTAACACTTTTCTAACTTTATTTTAGCATTCAACTTACTATAACGTCTGTTTAATTTTCGAATTTTTTCATGGTTTTCATTTTCGGTTTTTCATCTTTTTAAGACATTTAATCTGTTTCTTTTAGCTAGTTGTAGTTAAATAAAATGTTCCTTACATGTTTTTAGTCTAGGATCTTCAATCTCATGCATTTTTGACACAATCACAACTGCTCACGTAGCATGGTGCATGAAAAAAATTTAATGAACTGTTGGACTTTGGACCGTCCGAATTCGGACCAAGCCTTGAATTCGAATGTGTCACTTAGAAGAAATTAAAAAATTTTCCAACTCCCATAACTGAATTCGGACACTGTGCATCCGAACTCGGACCACTGTGCATCCGAATTCGGTCCTTCAAAGAAGGTTCAAAATTTTCATTATTTGCCTAAGTTTAATTTCCCATACACTGTGCATCCAAAGTCGGCTGCGATCCGAATTATGTTCCCATCCGAATTCTGGATTCCATCCGAATTCGGACTGTTCCTTCTCATTGCATGCATCCACCCTATTTCGGTCCTCATCTGAATTCACAACACCATCCGAATTCGGACCATCACCTACACTTCTCATTCATCATCCGGAATTCGGCCGGATCCGAACTCGGTGGTACTGTTCATCCGAATTCGGCCCATCCGAAATCCAACACTTAACATATTTTTTACATTTTTGCATTCTCATTATAAATCAAAAACCCAAAACGATTTTTAGTCCGGTGCACCATTGGTTAGAGTTAGGATCACTGTTTGAGTGAAAATGTCTGTTCTAACATTGGTCTCTTAACGATTGACTTTGAACTTTATTCAGTAGAATTCCATTCTACTAATAAAGACCCGATGCTTTAAACAGATCAGGCAATTTCTATTTCACACTCATCCAGACTTATTATCAGTGTCTTATCATCTAAAGTCTTCTGTTCTAACAATGATGCACCTTTACAGGAATCATGGAGCCCGTAGTCGCAATTACCGTACCCCATTCCCCCATTCCCAACAACAACGCCCAGTTACCCGAAGAGTCCATTCTTCCCCAAGCTGAATACGTTGAGTTCATGCCACACAATTGGCAGCTTGATGTATCCATTCCGCGAAACCGAAACACTAGCCTTTGACATCCTTACAAACCACCCAATTTACTACTCCCTTTCCGCAGCCATTTCTGTACCCCAAATCTACCTACAACAGTTCTGGCATCGTTTAAAATTTGATGCCGATGCCTAACCACACTTCACCTCCACCATAGACTGTGTCCCAGTCAAAATAACCACCGCCACAATACGCCATATCCTACGCCTACCCACTGAAGCCTATTCCATGCATCGCCTTCAGTTTTCCCCATTCCTTCCCTCCTCGAAACACTAAGTGAAATTCAAACATTGGGATACGACGGTCCACTCACCAAACCATCGGACTTCAGCACCAAGAGTCTTCAGGCTCACTGGAGAATTCTTTTTGATGTCATCAATAAGTGCTTCACCGCCAAGTATGTTGGACACGACTTAGCATTAGCTCAAGTCCTGGAAATGTTGGCATCCTTTGCTTACGACAGACACTATGATTACGCGGCATTCCTGTTCGAGGAATTGAGAAGAGTTCACCTGGAGAGGAGCACCAAACGCGGACGAAAATACATCCCTCTCCAGCGTTTCCTACATTTAATAATTCAATATGCCATGGACAACGACGACGACATACATTAACGTCCAGAGGCCGATGTATACCCGACGGTTGCCATCCAAAAGCTCAATCTTCCGAAAGGGGCACCTTTTGTACCGGTAATGACAATCCCACTGTCCCTTCTTCAACGGGCAGTGCAATCTGAACGGGTAAGGGCATATTTGAGAGAGTTCTATCCGGATGAGGCTCGGTCAGATCCGAATGAGCCTACCCAGTCCGAAGGTGAGATTAGAGCGAGTGAGGAAGAGGGAGAAGCAGTGGAAGTCGAACAAACAATGGGTCTCGGTGAGCGAGAGATTGTGAGTGTAAGGGAGGGAGGAGAAGGTGAGCCAGCAGAGACGGCAGATTCCGAAAGAACCGTCTTTGTTGCAAGAGGGATTGAGATAACATCCGAGGGTGATCACAGCCCCATTAGCTGGACAACCCACTTTCAGACCATTAGTCCAATGGTCGAACTCACCCCAACCACCCACTTAGCATCCTCTCAACAGGGTGCTACTTCATTGCACGGGGACCTACCACACATGCTATCAACCTCTCATTCGGAGAGTCGTGGTGTTGAATGAGGTCACACTCCGCCCCATGACTGAACATCTTTCTCCCACAGCTCACTCCCCATCCCCACACACATCGCACGACGCCTTCGTGGGGTCCCATCAACGAGCTGCCTCCGTGGCGGCTCCTCAAATTTTCTGGATCTGCGCATCTCACTGTGGAGCCAGAGATGACAGAAGGAAGACCTGGAGTGGCTTCATCTACGCCATCCACTTCAGGCCATCTCCAAATCAACATAGAGATGTTAATGGCAGCTCTACGTGATGCCGGTGTTGTTACCCAGGCTGCCCTGGACGCCCACAAGGAGGCTGCCGAGGAACGACATACCGCCCTCCTATCATTCATTAAGGGTAAGGGTGTCTCTACTGAGGATGTGCCTCCACCAGGGACCCGATCAGTCCAAATGATGATTCAGGAGTTATCAAACAAGATAGACGTGCAAAACCGGTTAATACTTCAAGTCCAGGAGCAACTAAACTCCCGCATGGACCGTCTTGAGTCTGCAGTTATCGAGCTCCAGTGTCGTTCACAGGCTGAGTCTCAAAAGAGGAAACATGACGATCAGGACGACCCTGATCGCCATGAGGGGGAAAAGCGTCAAAAGACTCAGTCTGAGGACCTCATGTTGATTGAAGAGGGAGCTGCATCAGAGAGAACATATATTCAGGGGTCCGGGGATAAGATGTACGAGGCTCAGGAGTACATGATGATAGAAAACCAGCCCATGTTTGAAGGTCCAACTCCATTAGATCCAATGACAGCCATGGTTGGGTTCGAACCCATTCACGAAAAGGTTGAAATCATATTGGTGTCTGACTCAGACTCCGATGCTGATGACAACCAACCCTTAATCATCCCAAAGCCTGAGTAAGAATCACCACGAAAATCCTCATCTTCATTTGAATTCCTAAACTCTCCGCCCCCAGCTCCAGAACAAGAAATACACTCCTCCGTCCATGCTTCCTCTTCACTAAAACAATCCCAGATAATCCAAAGCCCTCCCAGATCTCAAAGTCCTCCCTCAGTCCAACCTGTACCCTAAGTGCAAATCATGGAGCCAGGACCGTCAGAAACCAGGCGTGTACACAGATTTGATGAGCCTCTTACACAACCCGGTGTTTATGAAAGAAGTGATCTCCATTGGGTGGGTTGGTATTCGAAAGGTGAGGTACACACTCGGCCACCAGAGTTGAAAGAGGAATCAAGACAAGAACGGAGAGGGAAAATCTTCAAATTACTTGAAGCCAAATGATCAGAGATAGAAGAACCCCCCGTTCAAGGCCTTAAAGATACTTTGCAAAAGTTTCCTCCAGAGCAGTTCCAGATTCCTTTTCTGGAAGAATGATTCAAGATGGTGTTCAGGAAGAAGCCAGGGTCTTACAGCAGGCGCTTACTCATGGAACTTACAAACGTATCCAAAGCTGAACAGGCCGAGTACAACCAATTGATTCTCAGGGAAAGGAGGTCCAAAGTCTCTAAGTCTAAGATAAAGAAACTCCTCAACATCATAATGTGAAGAAGAGCGAAAGTATACTATCCAGCCTTTCAGGTAGAGAGAGAAGATGGCACAGTGGAGGAATTCTACGAAAATGACTTGGACTTCATAAATGTGGACGACGTTGAATTTCTACACAACCGACTGAAACACAGAATTAGAAAGCGTCTGTCTCACATGACCGCCGTAGGTGCTCTTATTCGAAGTATGAACCGCCGCTCAATTATCATGTGCCTTAGAGATTTTCAAATAGCGATATAGAGAGCGTTGGTCAAAGTTGGATTACGAGCCCCTGACCTAGATAGCTTTCTTCTTGACCATCATCCCACTTACAGAATCATATTCAGAGGAGGCCCGGGAGTTATTTTTTGTGAATCAGAAAGGGTATAAGAGATTCATGCGCTATGAGGATCTTCCTTGTTATTCCGATGGTACTATCAGAATGGTTAGAGCTGAGCTTACACGAAGAGTTCAATAATTTGATGCTCAACCATATTCACAACTTAGATGCTCACCGAAGGAGATTCAGGATATCCTCAGCGGCATCGAATACCTGAACGAACGGCTACACATGAGACAAGTGATAGACGATTCGATGTCGTCCTTGGGCTCCGTTGTAACAACCTAACTTTTAGTCAGTCATGTAATGCTTAAGTTTTGAGTTAATAATATAATTTTATTATATTATATTATTTATGTTGCAATTATTAAATAAAAATATGAAAATGGATTAAGTAAATATAATTTTAAATTATATTTATGATATAATTAAGTAAAATAAAAGAGATATAAAATACAAAAGTTTAAGTGGGTTAAGATTACAAATGTGATCAAATGGAGATATAAAAGCCGAAATAATGATCATTAAAGATCATTAACCCCAAAATCACTCTCTCTCTCTAATCTCTCTCCTCTCGGCCAAACATCAAAATTCATCAAAGAAATCCATAAACTTGCAATCAATTGAGGAATCAATACACTTAAAAGTTACAATCATCATCAAAGATCAATAATCTACAAGAATTTGAGGTAATAATTTCTTTTAATTTCAAAATATATGAATGTTTGGTTCGGTTTAGTGTAAAACCGAAACCAAGAAATTAAAGTATGAAATTTGTTGTTGCATGTATAAAATTTTACTAGTTTATGATGAATTAAAGCTACTAAATGAATCAGAAATAAAATTTGTGGGTTGGATCGTCCAAAATAGCAACAAATCTGAATTTTTGACAAAAATGTGTTCTTGACAAAAAGAGTCATATTTTGGATGATTTTGACCCATATATGATGTTATTGATGGGGAAATTAGTATAAAAACACTCAAATAATGATATTACATCAATATATAACATTGCATGTTGATTAAAAATGAGTTTAGTGTATTTTATGTAAAATCCGTATGAACAAATATAAGAACATGAAGAACAAAATTCTGGGAATTATGATGACTATGGATCCGAATTCGGTTAAACCTGAATTCGGATGAAATGCTTCATTTCGGTTCTTATATATATTTCGGATATACTTAATTTCTGTCCTTGTTCATTTCGGATGATATGCTAAATTCGGACACATCTTGAATTCGGATGTGTCCTAATTTCGGACCTTACGTTTCGGATTGGTCCTAATTCGGATTAATTATCTGGTCCGAATCCGGGTGCTTAATTTGGTTAGATCCGAATCCGGATCCCCAATCCGGATGGATCCTAATCCGGGTCAATCCGAATTTTATATATTCATTTTGATATTTTAGATTAAATATATGATTTATATATATATAAATATATATATAAAGGACTTGTGAGAAATATTGAGACAGAGAATGATTTGTGAATAAATAAGTTATCAGAATCAGATAGAATTACAGATCTTAATGATTAAGAAATGATGAAATTAACATGTTATTATCATGAATGATTTTGAGCAGGTTCAGTTAATATCTGAACAAAGAATTAAAGACTTAAAGACTTAAAAGCGGGTCAGAGAATTGTTTGACAGATTACAGATTGACAAAGATAAAATCCTGAGATAACTCAGGTGGCAGATTCATATATCTGTTTGACCAAGACCCAAACTGTGAGTTATAGATATTCAAATTGAACATGCAAAGATCCGTTTGAGATATATTGATGCTGTTACATTATTTGACATTCATTTATCAGCTGGATTGAGACCTGTGCACACCATGGATGGGTGTTGCCCAGTGAATCATGATAGCTATTTGCTTATCATTTCATATTGCATTTATTAGCGTTTCAGACTTTGCTTTATGATTCGTTGCTATCATGACTCCTAAGACTTATGCTTACTTCATTGATCAGACTTGATAAGATTTATTCAGCTTGACTAGCCCTTATGGTCTATTGTTCTAGACCTGGCTATTCCACCAGTTCTCACGAACTTGGTAATGACCTCCGATGTTCGGCCATGTTGACCTACTGGTAGCTAGCCCAGTATGTGGCTGATCCCCACGATATAAGCGTGAGTGTGGTTTGAACATCATCCGATCTTAAGATACTATATCTCAATCATGATGAGGGCTGTAGCGGCAGCCAAGACATATCACGCTTAGATTTATGACTTCCGCTTGACACGCATGTTAATATTGAAAATCTATAAACTCACTAAGCTTTGCTTACAGATGTTGCTTTAAAATTTTACAGGAAAAGCCAAAGGAAAATCACCTGCAGGACCTAGTATTTAGGTCATTCAAGATCCAAGTTTTGAAGCTTTCCTAGACCACTTCTCAACAAACTTTCTGGTACTGATTTGGAAGACAGCTAATGTGGTGGTTCTGGGTAGACTTGTTGTGATGATTGATGTTATGAATAGATTAGATGTTACCCTTTTATAATTTTATTTTGAAATATGTAAACTTAAATCCTAATCTGTAATGTACATGTAATTTTTAATTCCGCAATTAATTACTCTATCTTAGTTTGATTGATATCGTATTGCATGATGTGGGACCTAGACTGGTGAGAACTGCCCCGTAAGGGGTGGTCTTCACAGGATGGTATCAAAGCCCATAGTTTGAGTGAATCAAGTATTACGTGAGTATACTTGATCTCAAACTGAAGCAATACATATGTATCAATCATTTAGGTGGTTTGAACTGAGATAGGATGTACAGACTGTTAGGATGGGAAAAGGGTACATAGATCTAAGCCTATAAACTGATAGTTAATTGATTTTAATTTTCAGTAGAAGATGTCAGGATCAGGATCAGGTGATATTCCCAACAATATGACCCAACAACAAATGTTTGAAATGATGCAACAATTTCTAGCCCAACACTCAGAACAACAAAACAAAATGATGCAAGAACAGTTTCGTGCCAGAGATGAGGCCGAAGCTAAAAGACGTGAAGAAAAGAAAAGCAAGTCCAGACCCATGAATCTGATTCTGATAAATCTAACCCAGAAACCCAAATAGCTCAGCCAAAAGGCTGCAAGTTTAAGGACTTCAAAGCGAGCGGTGCCCTGAACTTTGAGGGTACAGTGAATCCGATCCAGGCGATGGATTGGATTAGTCACACTGAAGAAATCTTCAGGATTTCTGATTGTCTAGATTCGAAGAAAGTAAGCTATGCGTCTGCACTATTTGTGGGAGCTGCTCGTGCCTGGTGGAAAACCCAGCGAAGTATCTATGGTGAGGAGGTGATTCAGACTTTAGAATGGGAGTAGTTTCTAGACATGTTCAACGCGAAATACTGCCCAGTTGACCAGCAAGATAAGATGGAAGTCCAATTAATGCAACTGACTCAGGGAACGAAGACTGTAGATGAATATGAACACGAATTTTCAAGATTATGTGGCTACTCTTCTTACCAAGTGGCAACAGAGGAAAGGAAAATGAATAGGTTCCGAGTAGGACTCAATCCTAGATACAGACATCCCATGAGCGCGATCAAATACAAGAGTTACTTGGAAATGGTCGAAGCGGCTAGACAAATCGAGCGAGGTTACTTAGAGTATGGTGATCAGCTTTATGCTCCGTCTACTAACCCGATGAATCCGTCTCCTCCAAAGAAACAACGATTTGGCAGATTCTTTAGGCCGAATAAGTCTCAGTCCCAACAATCTCAGCAATCCTATCAGCATAGTTCACAACCGAAAGCGCAAGCCTACTCACTGACAAACGAGCCACGATTCTGCAAGAGATGCAGAAAGTCTCACATGGGACTATGTAATCCGGATGACGTTACTTGCTTCGCGTGTAACATGATCGGTCATAGTAGTGAAGAATGTCCACAGCAGGGACGTGGATGTGCGAAATGTGGAAAGAGAGGGCACTTCATGTATCAGTGTCGTAGCGGACCACGTTATCAGCCACAGTCATCAGCTGGAGGGTCGACAGTTAAAAGTTCTGCTGCAACACCAACTGCAAGGACACGTGCGTTCCAAATAACGGCTGAAGAGGCGAGAGAAACACCTGACGTAGTCACCGGTACGTTTCTATTAAATACCATACCTGCTCGCGTGCTATTTGATTCTGGCGCAAGTCGTTCTTTCATATCGACTTCTTTTGCATCGAGACTATCTAAGTTCCCATCAAAGCTTCCAGTTATATTAGACATTGAGACAGCCAGTAACAGCTATGTTATGGCTGATTTTGTATATCGTAACTGCACTCTACTTGTCAATAACATTGTATTCAATCTCGACCTCATCCCGATTCCGTTAAAAGAATTTGACGTCATCATCGGCATGGATTGGCTAATGAACAACGAGGCCACAATTATCTGCAATCGGCGAATCATTAGAATCAAATCTTCAGACGGCCGAATATTAGAGATCAAGGGCGAGAAGCGGAAAGGTGCACACTGCTTTATATCTGTTGAAAAAGCGCATAAGTATTTATCTAAGGGTCATGAATCCTACGTATGGTATGTCGCATTTGAATCTATCTCTGAAGCCCAAAAGAAATCATTATCTGACATTCCTATCGTCTGTGAGTTCCCAGACGTATTTCCTGACGATATTTCCGGAGTGCCACCGGAACGACAAGTCGAGTTCAGTATTGATTTGGTTCCTGGTGCGGCTCCCATTGCCAAAGCTCCATACAGACTTGCACCTGCAGAAATGCAGGAAATGTCAAAGCAACTGCAAGAGCTGTTGGAGAAGGGGTTTATCCGACCGAGTTCTTCTCCGCGGGGTGCACCAGTACTATTTGTTAAAAAGAAAGACGGAACTTTCCGTATGTGCATCGATTACCGTGAGTTGAACAAGGTTACAATAAAGAATAAGTATCCTCTGCCCAGAATCGATGATCTGTTTGATCAGTTACAAGGAGCCAGTTACTTTTCAAAAATAGATCTCCGTTCTGGGTATCATCAGTTAAAAGTCAGAGAAGAAGATATTCCAAAGACAGCCTTCCGTACAAGATACGGTCATTACGAATTTCTCGTGATGCCGTTTGGATTAACGAATGCACCAGCGGCGTTCATGGACCTCATGAATCGCGTGTGCAGACCCATGTTGGATAAATCAGTTATCGTATTCATAGACGATATTCTGATTTACTCCAAAACGGAGGCTGATCATTCTATTCATCTGCGGCAGTTGCTAGAGTTATTAAGAAAAGAAAGACTCTATGCAAAGTTTTCTAAGTGCGAATTCTGGCTCAGACAGGTATAATTTCTATTATATAAGTCTTGAGCTGTTTCTTTAACCATTCTATGATTCACCTCAGAATTTGAAATTCTATCTTGATTCTTATAGATCCAGTTCCTTGGCCATATTGTTTCTGGCGAAGGGATTTCCGTTGATCCTTCAAAAGTCGAGGCTATTCAGAAATGGCAAACACCTCGCAATGCCTCCGAGATAAGAAGTTTCCTTGGATTGGCCGGTTATTATCGGCGATTCATAAAGGATTTCTCGAAGATTGCTGTATCTCTAACGATGCTAACACGAAAGAATACTCCTTTCGTTTGGACAGATAAACAGCAAGAGGCATTCGATATTCTGAAGCAAAAGTTGATTCAAGCGCCGATTCTAGCCTTGCCAGAAGGTAATGACGATTTCGTTGTTTACAGCGACGCTTCTGGTACTGGCTTAGGATGTGTTCTTATGCAAAGGGGAAAAGTAATTGCCTACGCTTCAAGGCAATTAAAAGACTACGAGAAAAGTGCACCAACTCATGACCTTGAGTTGGCTGCCGTTACCTTTGCTTTGAAAATCTGGCGTCACTATCTTTATGGGACTCGGTGTCAACTCTACACTGATCATAAGAGTCTCAAATACCTTTTCACTCAAAAAGATCTGAACATGAAACAGCGTCGATCCTTGGAGCTTATCAAGGATTATGACTGCGAGATCTTATATCATCCCGGCAAAGCAAATGTTGTCGCGGATGCGTTGAGTAGAAAAGTGTATCCTGAAAAGTGCTGTTATGCCCTAACTCCAGTTATATTCTCTTCTGATCTTATTGAAGATATTCGAGCTGCTCAAACTGAAGCGCTGAAAGAAGAGAACATAGATTCTGAAAATCTAAAAGGGCAACTACAATTTCTAACTCTGAACCATTTGAGACTTCACTGTCTCAAGGGAAACCGAATCTGGGTTCCTAAATATGGTTCTATTCGTAGCACTCTTCTGTCCGAAGCTCATCAGTCCAAGTTATCTATTCATCCTGGCAGCTCAAAGATGTATTTTGATCTGAAGGCTGATTACTGGTGGCCAGGAATGAAGAAGGACATTGGAAAATGTGTTGAAAGCTGCAGAGTATGTCAGATGGTTAAGGCAGAACATCAGAAACCCTTCGGGGATATGCAACCACTACCAGTTCCTGAATGGAAGTGGGAGCATATAACAATGGATTTCATCACAAAGCTGCCGAAAACCAAAAGACAACACGACTCCATCTGGGTAGTCGTTGACCGATTAACGAAATCAGCACATTTCATCCCAATGAAAGAAACTTATTCTCTCGATAGATTGGCACAGCTGTATATCTCTGAAATTATATCTCGTCACGGTGTGCCGAAGTCTATCGTATCTGATCGTGATAGTCGTTTCACATCCAGATTCTGGCAAGCTCTACAAGAAGGGATGGGTACTCGGATTTCTATGAGTACTGCTTATCATCCAAATGCAGATGGCCAGAGTGAGCGTACTATTCTAACTCTGGAAGATATGCTTCGTGCCTGCGTTCTTGATCTAGGTGGTAACTGGGATGACCACTTGCCGTTGGTCGAATTCTCATACAACAACAGTTATCATTCTACGATTAAGATGGCTCCTTTTGAGGCTTTATACGGAAGAAAGTGCAGAACTCCTACCTGTTGGCGTGAAACAGGCGAATCGCCAATAGCGGGTCCTGCCCTTCTACAGTTGACTCACGAAAAGATTCAACTTGTTAGAAGAAACATCCTTGAAGCTCAGAGCAGGCAGAAGTCATATTATGATAAGCGACACAGATCAATCAGTTTTGCAGTTAACGATTGGGTGATGCTGAAAGTATCCCCAATGAAGAATGTGGTGCGTTTTATTAAACGAAACAAGCTAGCTCCGAGATTTATTGGTCCGTTCAAGATTGTGGAAAAGATTGGGAATCAGTCTTACCGTCTTGATCTACCAGAGGATTTAGCTGGAATACATCCTGTATTCCATGTTAGTCACTTAAGAAAGAGCTTAGCCGATGAAAGAGAAGTTCAGATACCACATGTTAACCTGCAGATAGATGAGAAGCTTCGAGTAGTTGAAGAGCCGGAGCGTATTTTGGACTCGAAGACTAAGAAACTTAGAAATAAAGAGATACAGATGGTGCTCGTCCAGTGGAAACACCACAAAGGTTCGCATCAGTCTTGGGAATCCAGAGATGTTATGAAAGCTACTTATCCCAGTCTGTTCGAATCTAGCTAACTTCGGGGACGAAGTTTGTGCGTGGTGGAGCCCATTCTGTAACAACCTAACTTTTAGTCAGTCATGTAATGCTTAAGTTTTGAGTTAATAATATAATTTTATTATATTATATTATTTATGTTGCAATTATTAAATAAAAATATGAAAATGGATTAAGTAAATATAATTTTAAATTATATTTATGATATAATTAAGTAAAATAAAAGAGATATAAAATACAAAAGTTTAAGTGGGTTAAGATTACAAATGTGATCAAATGGAGATATAAAAGCCGAAATAATGATCATTAAAGATCATTAACCCCAAAATCACTCTCTCTCTCTAATCTCTCTAACCTCTCGGCCAAACATCAAAATTCATCAAAGAAATCCATAAACTTGCAATCAATTGAGGAATCAATACACTTAAAAGTTACATTCATCATCAAAGATCAATAATCTACAAGAATTTGAGGTAATAATTTCTTTTAATTTCAAAATATATGAATGTTTGGTTCGCTTTAGTGTAAAACCGAAACCAAGAAATTAAAGTATGAAATTTGTTGTTGCATGTATAAAATTTTACTAGTTTATGATGAATTAAAGCTACTAAATGAATCAGAAATAAAATTTGTGGGTTGGATCGTCCAAAATAGCAACAAATCTGAATTTTTGACAAAAATGTGTTCTTGACAAAAAGAGTCATATTTTGGATGATTTTGACCCATATATAATGTTATTGATGGGGAAATTAGTATAAAAACACTCAAATAATGATATTACATCAATATATAACATTGCATGTTGATTAAAAATGAGTTTAGTGTATTTTATGTAAAATCCGTATGAACAAATATAAGAACATGAAGAACAAAATTCTGGGAATTATGATGACTATGGATCCGAATTCGGTTAAACCCGAATTCGGATGAAATGCTTCATTTCGGTTCTTATATATATTTCGGATATACTTAATTTCGGTCCTTGTTCATTTCGGATGATATGCTAAATTCGGACACATCTTGAATTCGGATGTGTCCTAATTTCGGACCTTACGTTTCGGATTGGTCCTAATTCGGATTAATTATCTGGTCCGAATCCGGGTGCTTAATTTGGTTAGATCCGAATCCGGATCCCCAATCCGGATGGATCCTAATCCGGGTCAATCCGAATTTTATATATTCATTTTGATATTTTAGATTAAATATATGATTTATATATATATAAATATATATAT
The DNA here is from genome assembly GCA_020465985.1 of Centrapalus pauciflorus. NCBI lineage: Eukaryota > Viridiplantae > Streptophyta > Magnoliopsida > Asterales > Asteraceae > Centrapalus > Centrapalus pauciflorus. The sequence goes on along the minus strand of JAANYP010003779.1, from coordinate 12,361 downwards.
AAAGGACTTGTGAGAAATATTGAGACAGAGAATGATTTGTGAATAAATAAGTTATCAGAATCAGATAGAATTACAGATCTTAATGATTAAGAAATGATGAAATTAACATGTTATTATCATGAATGATTTTGAGCAGGTTCAGTTAATATCTGAACAAAGAATTAAAGACTTAAAGACTTAAAAGCGGGTCAGAGAATTGTTTGACAGATTACAGATTGACAAAGATAAAATCCTGAGATAACTCAGGTGGCAGATTCATATATCTGTTTGACCAAGACCCAAACTGTGAGTTATAGATATTCAAATTGAACATGCAAAGATCCGTTTGAGATATATTGATGCTGTTACATTATTTGACATTCATTTATCAGCTGGATTGAGACCTGTGCACACCATGGATGGGTGTTGCCCAGTGAATCATGATAGCTATTTGCTTATCATTTCATATTGCATTTATTAGCGTTTCAGACTTTGCATTATGATTCGTTGCTATCATGACTCCTAAGACTTATGCTTACTTCATTGATCAGACTTGATAAGATTTATTCAGCTTGACTAGCCCTTATGGTCTATTGTTCTAGACCTGGCTATTCCACCAGTTCTCACGAACTTGGTAATGACCTCCGATGTTCGGCCATGTTGACCTACTGGTAGCTAGCCCAGTATGTGGCTGATCCCCACGATATAAGCGTGAGTGTGGTTTGAACATCATCCGATCTTAAGATACTATATCTCAATCATGATGAGGGCTGTAGCGGCAGCCAAGACATATCACGCTTAGATTTATGACTCCGCTTGACACGCATGTTAATATTGAAAATCTATAAACTCACTAAGCTTTGCTTACAGATGTTGCTTTAAAATTTTACAGGAAAAGCCAAAGGAAAATCACCTGCAGGACCTAGTATTTAGGTCATTCAAGATCCAAGTTTTGAAGCTTTCCTAGACCACTTCTCAACAAACTTTCTGGTACTGATTTGGAAGACAGCTAATGTGGTGGTTCTGGGTAGACTTGTTGTGATGATTGATGTTATGAATAGATTAGATGTTACCCTTTTATAATTTTATTTTGAAATATGTAAACTTAAATCCTAATCTGTAATGTACATGTAATTTTTAATTCCGCAATTAATTACTCTATCTTAGTTTGATTGATATCGTATTGCATGATGTGGGACCTAGACTGGTGAGAACTGCCCCGTAAGGGGTGGTCTTCACATCCGTGAATCAACTGACCATGCCAGAGTTCCAGGACCTCCACAATGATCGAAAAGGGGAAGATTGTTAGATATTAAATTTCGATCTTGTGGATCTATTTTGTAATAATTATTTAGATAATATTTAGTCTTGTAATTTATTTCTTTGTTAGTTTATTTTGTATGAAAAGTTCAAGGGCCAATAGTGTCAAACCTTGAAACTTAATTAAAGGGGCCTATGTCTAGGCTCCTAGGGTTTGTAATTTAATATGGTTGACATTTATCAAAGAAAAGGAATCTTCATTGCAGCCGCCAACATCATATTCTCTCAAACATTCCTTTTGTTCTTTCATCATTACACAATTATTGGGTGTGAATTCTTCTTGTGAGCGATTATTGAACATTTGTGTGCTGATAAATACTGGGAATCATATACAACACAAGTTAAGTGTTCTGTTCTTTGTGAACAGAACCTGTTCTTTGTGAACAAGTTTTACACTTTATGGAATTTGTTTCCATGTCATCATGTAAAGTCTTGGACGTAAAGATTAGTTTACAAGTCGAAGACAAAGTGGAATATCAGATGCTGCTTTCACTGCTTAAGTTGTTCTGGTACATGAAGACAAATAGGATATTTGAAATGGGTGACAAACAATTTCTTATATCAAAATAGCTATACATGAAGAGGAAAGATTTAAAGTTGACATTCCTTTTTAAGGTAAAGGAGTATGCAAAAGAGACAAAAAGGAAAAGACAAAGATTCTGCTACAAAGGGACAAATTAGGTTTTGTCAGAATGTGCAGAAAAGTATTCTTGTCTTTTTGTAAAGACACTCCACTATCTCTGCATCCAATGAGGAAGTTTCACTAAGATTCACTAAGTGAGTATATAAAGAAACTTCTAAGGAATGAGAGATAAAAAAAGGAGAGAGATATCCACAAGCTTCAGAACGTGCAAAAAATAGAATAGTGATAGTGTGTCTAAGCTATTCTAATTCTAAGCTGTCTGTCTGTGTCTTGTAAAACAGTGAGTGCATCTTAGTGAGTGAATTCATTGTAACTAGTCTGAGTGAGTCATAGATTAGTTGTTCATCTGTTGTATCTGTCATATCTGTTTGAACCATTCCGCAGTTCAAACCTATTTGTAAGTAACACTTGTTAATATATACATACAAACTTTGAGAAAAAGTGTGTTGCAATTTTAATTAGATGTATTCACCCTCCTCTACAACTTACTAATACATACTTTGGAAAGCTTTTGGGACCTACAATAGTTTAAACATTTTGAAAAAAAAAAATGTTTAAAAACTTAAAACATTTTGAAAAACTTTAATTGTTTTGAAAAGTTTAAAATTTTTAAACATTTTTTAAAAAGTTATATTTTGAATGTTTATAGAAAAGTTATAGAAAACTATCAAAAAAATCAAAAACTTCAAATTTATTGATTGTTTATCAAAGTGTTTAATTTTTTCGTTTTCCTATTCATGAAAACGTTTAATTTTTTCAACAAAAAATCAAAAGGAAACCTTAAGTTAAAAGACCATTTTGTTTTTAGTTTTTAATTATCAAAATGATGAAATAACAATTTATATATATATTTTTTAGATGTTTTCCTTATTAAAAATCATTTAACGTAAAAAGGATAAAAATAAGTACTTAATAATAATAATAATTTTGTATTATGATTTACATGTTTACATTTTATTTTAAAAAATCTAAATTCAAAACGTTATTTATTAGTTTTAAATTTTTAATAATAATTATTCGCATGTCTGTTAATATATTTCATTATTCATTTTCATGTGTTCTACACTAAATTAATTTTACTGGTTTTTAAAATTAATTTGAAATATTTTATTATTTTATAATAATACAGATAATAATAAAAATAAAATTAATAATTGTTAAACTGGTAAGGGTAAAATGGTCATTTTAAATTGCTAAAAGACCATATTCGTAACAAACTTCAACTACAAGGATTGTCAGTGTAATTTTTAAAGTTAAATGACCCAATCCATAAATTCTAATAAATCACAGGCACGAAACTTGTATTTTACCCCAGTTATTATTATTATTACTATAACGATGATAGTAAATTACAGAAATGGTCCATGTGGTTTGTTCAAAATTATGAAAACGGTCCCTCAACTTCCAAAGTTGCAGTGGCGGTCCCTCAAACCACTTTTTACTTGCAGAATTGGTCCTTCTGTTTCTAATATTTTTAAAAAGGGTTAAGGTCTTACAATAGCAACCTACTTTTAAAAATGTATCGATATGGTACATCTACTTTTTTAATTGTCTATATGGTACGTGTACTTCAATTTTCTGTATCGATATGGTCATTCTACATAATAGAGCCCGGTTTTACATACGAAACAGGGTTCTGATGGTATAAAAAATAGGGGTCTATTACAAATATGGTCATATCCGTATGAAAAATTAAAGTACAGGTACCATATCGATATTTAAAAAAGTAGACGTACCATATTGATAAATTTTCAAAAGTAGGTTACTATTGTATGGCTTTACCCCTTTTAAAAACGATGCTTTTGCCCTTATTTAAATACAAGTTTGAAAATTTCAATTTTGGTCCTTTTTCTTAATTTTTCATTTGTTTTTAAATTTAAAATATTAATTTAATAAATTATGATTTAATTCATTATTATTATTATTATTATTATTATTATTATTATTATTATTATTATTATTATTATTATTATTATTATTATTATTATTATTATTATTATTATTATTAATTATACCTATTTATTTTGTAAAATAAATCTATGTTTCTTTACTAAAATCTATTTTTATTTATATACTTAATTACTTAAGTTATTGTTAGGCACAAAAAGGCCTCAGTCAAACATGTCCTACATCTGAGGGGGAGATTTATAATCAAACCTGTTGATGCATTTAAAGGTTGAATTTAAGGCCTGTTATATGCCTTATTGAAGCCTGAAAATGATTTGCAATATTAGTCATAAGCTATTCTATGTGTTGCATGTGTTGCAACTAAGACAGTTTGTCCAAGCTGTTCTGTCTGCTGAACAGGCTGGACATAAACTGTCTACGCTGCTCTACACTGGTGAGCAGCTTGGGCAATTTTAAAGTGTTCTGTCCTTTGTGAACAGAACCTGTTCTTTGTGAACAGAACCTGTTCTTTGTGAACAGGCTAAACACTTTATGGAATATGTTTCCAAGTCATCATGTATTGTTTTTGACTACTAGATCAGTTTACAAAGTCGAAGACAAAGTGGAAAACAGAACTGCTCAGTCTGCCCAAGCTGTTCTGTAACATGAAGACAAAAGGTTATTTGAAAAAGGGTGACAGACCTTTTTCTTATATCAAAATAGGCCTTTACAAGGAAGAAAGACGCAAAGTTGACATTCCTAAATTAGTTAAAGGCAATGCAACAGTAGACAAAGTAAAAAAGACAAAAGTTCTGCACATGTGAAGACAAGTCTGCTTTTCAGAAAAGTGCAGAAAAGGTTATGTTGTCTTTTCAACAAGACTTCTCCTTTTCATTCCGTCCAATGAAGATGTTTCTCTTAGATCCTCTGAGTGAGTATAAAAGGAAGCTTCTAAGGACAGAAAGATGTGTGAAGAAAGCTAAGTGCTGAAACCAAGAGTGAACGTGCAAGTGTGTTTTTCATGCATGCAAGCCTGCTGTGTAATTCAGTATCTGTGTGTCTAAGCTGTTTTACATAAGCTGTTCCCTTAAGTCTTGTAAACACAGTGAGTGCTTCTTAGTGAGTGTATTCATTGTTAACTAGTTTGAGTCTGTCTTAGACTAGTGAATATACTGTTGTCTGTCATCTCAGCTTGAACATTTCCGCATTCAAGCTTGTTTGTAATTAACAACTTGTTGATAATACATACAAACATTGAGAAAATAGTGTGTAGTTTTTAAATTGATGTATTGACCCCCCCTCTACAGCTTAAAGCTATATACTTTGGGAACCTCTCGGGACCTATAACTGGTATCAGAGCAGTTTAGAGTGTGTGTCATTCTAGATCTCTCATTCTCCCAAGTTTCCATGGACAACAGTGCTGCAAATTCTTCTTACTATGACAATGGCTCTATGGGCAAACCTCCAAAATTTAATCATCAAAACTTCTCTGGTTGGAAGTGCAGAATGATGCTCTATTTAGAGAATCTGGATGTACAACTGCCAGAGATAGTGATGGAGGGTCCCTATGTGCCAACCTCTGTTACTACCATAACTCCAGCGGTTGAAGGAGCTGCTCCTGAAATCAGGACCTTTGAGAAAGCTAAAGCTCAATGGTCTGATGAAGACAAGAGACTGGTGGCTCTGGATGCAAAGGCCAGGAACAACCTGGTCATTTCTCTTCCTGATGATGTGTTCAAGCAGGTTGAGAAAATGAAGACAGCAAAGGAGATGTGGGATACTTTGTGTACCGTCTATGATGGACCCACAATCACACTGGACAACAGGATCAACAATCTTGTTAGACAGTATGAACTCTTCTTTGCTAAACCAAAGGAGACTCTCACTGAAACCTACACCAGGTTTACTGCTCTAGTGAATGATCTCAAGGCTGTTGGGATCACTAAGGATAGTCTTACCCTGGTGAATAAATTTCTGGACATTCTACCTGAAGAGTGGAATTACTTCTCAACAATTCTAAGGAACTCAGGTACTATCAGAAGTATGGATCTGGTCAATCTGTATGGATCCTTACTGAATGATGAACAGTCAAGGCAACAAAAGAGAAATGCCTTGGAAATGTCCAAAAGAGGTGCAGCCTTTGTGGCTAATGTGAGACAGCCTGTAAATCAGGTGAGTGATGTGTTCACTCAACCTGATCAACAGGATGATGACAAGGAGGAGGTGTCAGATGAAGAAGATACTGCAGATCTTGCTGAACAAGATGATGAGCAAATGATAGCTATGCTTGTCAAAAGGTTCAACAAGAAAAGGTTTGGAAGAAACATGCTGCAAGGAAATTCAGGTGCTGGCAAAAAGAAGGCATTTGATAAATCCAAGGCTGAGTGCTTCAAATGTGGCAAAACTGGCCATATAGCTGCTGACTGTGTGTCAAAAGCTGTTGGTCAGTCATCCAAACCATACAAGACCAACAAGCATGATGGTTATAGGGTTAAGTAGCTTATGGCCATGGCTAAGCTGAGGAAGTTGGAAAACTCAGTGGGTTCCAACCGTCAAAAGGGACTCATGGCAGAGACTTGTGATTGGGAGGAATCTGATTCATCATCTGATGAAGAAGATAATCAATGTCTGATGGCCAACACTGATGTCCCATCAACAAGCAGCTTCAAACAAGATATGGCTGAAGCTGAAGCCTTCAGCAGCTTAGAGAACTGGAATCCTACTATGATGTATAAGGTACAAAATTTTATGGCTTACAGTTCTGAAGAAAAAGTTAAAATGTTTGAATATATGCTTGTTGATCTAAAAGCTGCTGTTGAGAAGCATGATGCTTTACTATCTGAAATCTCTAAGCTTAAAACTGATCTTAAAACTAAATCCAGTAAACTGGACAGTTTCCATAAGTTGGAAACTGAGCTTGATGAATTAAAACACATCAACTCTATTTTACTGGAAGAAAAGAGAGAAACAGATATAAAGCATGCTAAGCTTCAAAAGATAGTTGACTCTTGGTGCCAATCTGCACAAAAAGTCAGCCATTGTATAAGTCAACAGATCCCTGCACATATCAAAGCCTATCTTGGAGGGGATCTTGACACAGCTGCTTCCATTGTTGAGATCAATAATCTGAAAGAAGATTTATCCACTCTTGGTGAACTTCCAAACACATTCATTCAAAATGTGAATGGTAAACTAATCTCAACAAATAGGTTTGTCAGGCCTCAAAACACTGACAGCTTGTGTGAACTTAGCTCAAAAGCTGATGTTGGAATTTGTTCTCCATCAAGTCAGCCTGCTAAGTGCTCTGCTGGTTCACACAAGCAAAAGAAAGGAAAACATGTCCAAACTGAAGTTGTGGATACTAAACCTGTTGACAAAATAGGTTCTGAGTCCAAAGCTGATGGTAAAAAGCATGTTAATCCTTTTGATGCTAAACACTTTGAAAACAAGTTTTCAAAAGGTAAGCAGCCTGTTTTCAACAAGGGTAAGTCTCATGTTGAAAACAAAACTGCTGTGATTTCAAATAAGTTTTCAAATCATAGTGGTAAACTGGTTTTAAATAAGAATAAGCTTTTCAAAACCAGACACAGTGAGTATGCTGATAGGCAGCATAAATCACAATCCAGTAGGGGCAAAGGCAAAGCCATTGCTCAAACTGAGATAATTGGGAATAAGTTTCCCAAACCTGTGGAAGCTCAAAAGCCAATCAAGCTCCCTGTCTTTGACATCTGTCCTCCTAAAAAGAGGACAGAAGAGGCAGCCAAAGCTGTGGCTATTGAACTATCCACTCAAGCTGTTGATTCAACAAAAAGTAATAAAACTGCTAAACCTGCTGAAAGAATCAACAAAAATAACTCAGAATGTGTTTCTGAAAGATCTTCTTCCAAAAACCCTAAAAAGAGAAAATGTTACAAATGTGGGAAGAAGACACATCTGGCCAAGGATTGTCCTGAATCTGAGGACATGAGGCCTGTTGACTCTGTTGTTTCCATCACAGCTGTCACAAGCAGTGTTGGAAATGTCACAGTCACTGAAAGTGGTATTCAAGCTGATACCATTCAAATAGGGAATATTAGTGTGGATATTTCAAGTCCATCAACAAATGTTGATGAAGTAGGAGAACTCATCTCTGTGATGAGTTCCCCTAAAAATGACTAATAATTCTCTTATCACTCTGCAGGAAAAACAACATTCCCAGGTTTGGTACTTGGACAGTGGCTGCTCAGGGCACATGACAGGTTGTAAAGAATTGCTGAGTGAACTCAGGCCTGAAAAAGGGCCAAAAGTCACCTTTGGTGACAATGTACAGGGATCCACTGAGGGATATGGAACTCTTAAAGCTGGTGCTGCAGTGTTCAAAAGAGTAGCCTATGTGATTGGGCTAAAACATAACCTTGTCAGCATAAGCCAACTGTGTGATGCTGGCTACAAGGTTAACTTTGATGAGCACCTGGGTTACATATTGGATCCCCAAGGCAAAGTTGTGCTATGTGCTCAACGAAAGAAAGGTGTATATGTTGTGGATATGCATTCTGCTGACCCCACAACTGAAACCTGTTTTCTCACAAGAACAAATGCTGATCTAAACTGGCTATGGCACAGAAGACTGTCACATCTGAACTTCAAGAACATCAACAAACTCTGTAAGAAAGAGTTGGTGACAGGTTTGCCTTCTATGACTTTTGCTAAGGATAGATTATGCACAGCTTGTGAGAAAGGCAAGCAGAGAAAAACATCTTTTAAATCCAAACATAATTTCTCTATTGATACTCCACTCTTCTTAATCCATATGGACTTGTTTGGACCTGTTAATGTCCCAAGTCTAGGAGGAAGAAGATACACTCTAGTAATGGTTGATGAGTTCTCCAGGTACACATGGGTGATCTTTCTAAAGAGCAAAGGAGAGGCTGCTAGAGAGATTATTGGATTTGTCAAAAAGATGGAAATGCTGAACTCTGCCCAAGTAAAGCAGCTTAGAAGTGATCATGGTACTGAGTTCAGAAACAGTACTCTTGAAGACTTCTGTGAAGAGAAAGGAATCACTCAAAACTTTTCAGCTGTAAGAACTCCTCAACAAAATGGAGTTGCTGAAAGGAGAAACCGAACTCTCATTGAAGCTGCCAGAACCATGCTGTGTGCATCAGGTTTACCTTCATCATTTTGGGCTGAAGCTGTTAACACTGCCTGCTTCACCCAAAACAGATCCTTAGTGGTGAAAAGATTCAACAAGACTCCCTATGAGCTGCTCAAAGGGAGGAAGCCAAATGTCAGTTATTTCCATGTGTTTGGATGTCCCTGTTTCATTCTGAATCAAAGGGACCAGCTGTCAAAGTTTGAACCTAAAGCTGATGAAGGTGTGTTTGTTGGCTACTCTGCTATCTCCAAAGCCTACAGAGTATACAACAACAAAAGAAAGGTGATAGATGAATCTATCAATGTCACCTTTGAAGAGTCCAAGAATGCTTCCACCAAAGCTGTTCCTGAATTAGTTTCAGGAGAACTTAACTTTGATGATCTGATGCATTCAAACAATGAAGAGGACTCAAAAGCTTCCACTACACCCAGTGTGGAACCTGTTAATCATGATGGACATGATGATGATTATGTCAATACACCCTGTGTGAATAAATGTACTGACTTAATTACAACTGCATGTCCAGAACCTATCAATGCTGATTTTCCCAGTTCCTCTGCTGATATGTTCAACAGTGATCAGACATGTTCAACAAGTGAACAGGCTCAAGACAACAGTGTGTCTGAAAATCTTGAGAACTGTTCAACAGGACCTACTGAAGATGTTAACAACTCAGGAGAATCATCATTGAAAAATGATCCTAAGTGGATCAGATGTCACCCCAATGATCAAATAATTGGTGACCTCAACAAAGGGATACAAACTCGGTGGGACAGCTTAGGGAACTTTTGTATGTTCTCTAGCTTTGTTTCACTGATGGAGCCAAAGAAGGTGGATGAAGCATTAAAGGATGTCAATTGGATCACTGCCATGCAGGAAGAGCTCAATCAGTTTGAGAGAAACAAGGTATGGAAGCTGGTCCCTGCTCCTAAAGGTAAAACTATAATTGGCACAAAATGGGTTTTCAGGAACAAGATGGATGAGCAAGGTCATGTCATTAGAAATAAGGCAAGACTGGTTGCTCAGGGCTACAGACAGGAGGAAGGAATTGATTATGATGAAACATTTGCTCCTGTGGCCAGGCTAGAAGCAATTCGTTTGTATCTAGCCTACGCTGCTCATAAGAGCATTAAGGTATTTCAAATGGATGTGAAGAGTGCATTTCTAAATGGGAAGCTGCAAGAAGAAGTTTATGTCAAGCAGCCTCCAGGTTTTGAAAATGAACAACATCCAGGTTTTGTCTATAAGTTGGACAAAGCTCTCTATGGTCTCAAACAAGCCCCTAGAGCCTGGTATGACACTCTTACTGATTTCCTTATGAGCAATGGGTACTCCAGAGGTAAAGTGGATACCACACTGTTTATAAAGAAGGTGAAGTCTGACATTATGCTTGTTCAAATTTATGTGGATGACATAATATTTGGTTCTACTAATGAGCAGCTATGCAAGAATTTTTCATTACTCATGAAATCTAAGTATGAAATGAGTATGATGGGAGAACTAACTTTCTTTTTAGGATTACAGGTTAAACAAACCTCAACTGGAATTTTTATAAATCAAAGAAAGTACACTTTAGATCTATTGAAAAAGTTCAAATTTGATCAAAGTTCTCCTATTAAAACCCCAATGGCAACCAATGTAAAATTGGATGCTGATGCCAGTGGCAAAGCTGTTTCAGTAACAGCTTACAGAGGCATGATTGGGAGCTTGCTATACTTAACTGCTAGTAGACCTGATATTATGTTTTCTACCCGTCTGTGTGCTAGGTTTCAAGCTGATCCAAAGGAATCTCATCTAGCTGCTGTTAAAAGAATCTTCAGATACCTGAAGGGTACACCAGGTTTGGGTCTTTGGTATCCCAAAGACTCAAGCCTTGAACTAACAGTTTATTCAGATTCTGATTTTGCAGGCTGCAGGCTAGACAGGAAAAGCACGACAGGAGGATGTCAACTCCTTGATGGAAAGTTGATCAGTTGGAGTAGCAAGAAGCAGAACTCAGTGTCCACTTCTACTGCTGAAGCTGAGTACATTGCTGCTGGAAGCTGTTGTGGGCAGATTCTGTGGATGCAGCATCAGCTTGAAGATTATGGCCTTGTGTATAGGAAAACTCCTATTCTGTGTGATAATACAAGTGCCATAGCCATCTCCAACAATCCAGTATTTCATTCCAGAACAAAGCATATTGAAGTCAGACATCACTTCATCAGGGATCACATTCAGAAAGGTAATGTGGAGGTAAGTTTTATTTCCACAAATGAACAGCTTGCAGACATTTTCACCAAACCTCTGGATGAAACAAGGTTTAATTACCTTGTCAGCAAGCTGGGCATGTTAAACAAGAGTGACTAAGTGTTTCTCAAAGGTCTAAAAAGCTGTATGTTTCACACTGCTCAAGTTTCTCAGAACAGCTTAGACAGAACAGGTTATACATGTTCTGTACTTAGTCATTTGTCTGAAAAACTTGAACAGCTTGAACATACAACAGGCTGAACAAAATTAGTTTATTCGTCCATCCTGCTCTGATGGTTCAATCCTCAACCTGTTCATTTCTTCACACTGTCTTACAAGTTTTTTTTAACCTGTTCACCTATTGAACACAACCTGCTCTTACAAAAGAGAGCAGGCTGGAGGAACAGCTTGAAAAATGAACAGCTTGAAGATTGAACAGCTTGTGATGGTATAGGTCATCACAGGGTTGACCAACAGCTTAGACCAAAAATTTTAATTACCTTTCTTCAAGATTAAGTTACTTAATTAATGTTTTATTTAACTTAATTACTGCGGATAATGTGGATTACGTGTGTAAGTGATTAAACAGAAATCAAGTGGTCTGACAAACGGTCTGACATGGACAACCGTTCCGTTTTCCGTTACCGACTTTTTCAAATCAAACCGCCCAAAAATCGACTAAGTGTCTTTTGCTTCTTCACACTTCAAAAATTTCCAAATGGCTCACAACCCTAATCATTTTCTCCCAGTGTTCGTTGGTGATGATGTTGTCAAACACTCATCAGTCACCACAATGCTGACCATCAAACCCACAAACTACGTAGCAAACCTCACTGTTCCCAAAAATTATGTGGGAAAAGGCTACGATCAAATGGTGGAGTTTCTGCAAGTTCATCCGTTGAACTATGCCATGACTGCAACTCCAGGTGTCCTGTACCAGGAGATGGTGTATGAGTTCTGGTACACCTGTTCCTACAATTCTAACACTAAGGTCATCAAAGGAACTATTCTTAATGGGACTCAAACCATTGAGATAACTGTTGATCTTCTGAGGGAGGTTCTTCATCTGCCTGTTGCTGAGTCATATGATCTGCCCCAGCCTGAGAACGAGCAAATGGGAAATCTGCTACGCTTCTGTGGTGTAGCAGAACCCAAAATTGGAGCAACAT
>JAANYP010003778.1:42793-298997 GCA_020465985.1 Centrapalus pauciflorus | reverse complement strand
CTTTACCAGTTTGATTAAGTTCTGTTTTCAGCACAATCACGAATAAAATGATGCCTTATGTCTATGTGCTTTGTTTTACTGTGTTTAACTGGATTATTAGTTATAGCAATTGTAGATTGATTGTCTATCCTAATAGGAGTTTGAGTGTAAGCCAAACCGTAATCCCGCAATTGTTGTTGTATCCACAGAACCTGTGAGCAGCAACTACCAGCAGCAACATACTCGGCCTCGCACGTTGAAATGGCTACCGATGTTTGTTTCTTGCATTGCCAGGATACCAATCTCCCTCCTAGGAACTGACAACCTCCAGTCGTTGATTTGCGCGTCAAGCTGCATCCTCCGTAGTCCGAATCTGTGAACGCCTCCAACTATAGATCTCCCTCCGCGTGATACCAAAGTCCCAGCTTCGGTTTCGACTTGAGGTATCGTAGAATCCGCTTCACAGCTTTCATATGCATCTCCTTCGGATTCGCTTGAAACCTAGCACAAATACAAACAGCAAACATAATATCAGGTCTTGAAGCAGTTAAATACATAAGTGACCCAACCATGGCCCGATATAAAGTCGGATCCACATCGGAATCACTTTCAGTACCCGGCCCGAGATTGTGATTCACTTGAATCGGCGTGCTGAAATGGGCAGTCAACTTAGTTCCCTCCATCCCAAACCGTTCTAATATGTCGTAGACATACTTAGTTTGATGGATAAACATCCCTTCCTTCTTTTGGTCAACTTGTAACCCTAAAAAGAAATTCAACTCCCCCATAGCACTCATCTCGAACTTAGACTTCATCACCTTTTCGAAATCTTTGCACATCTGTTCGTCTGATGATCCAAAAATGATATCATCGACGTACACTTGTACCAAGATAAAGTGATCTCCCTTTCTCTTCACAAATAGAGTACTATCTATCCTACCCCTCTCAAAGCCATTTTCTAAAAGATGGTTGGATAGAGTCTCATACCATGCCCTAGGTGCCTGATGTAATCCATAAAGAGCCTTATCTAAGCGATATACTCTATCAGGATATTTAGGATCCGTAAACCCGGGCGGTTGTTCTACATACACCAACTCCTTCACTTTCCCATACAGGAAAGCACTCTTAACATCTAACTGATATACCTTAAATCCCTTGAAGGAGGCAAAAGCTAAAAACAACCTAATTGCTTCTAACCTTGCTACAGGTGCAAACACTTCGTTGTAATCGATTCCCTCCTCTTGGTTGAAACCCTTTACAACTAATCTCGCCTTGTTGCGCGTGACTATACCTCGATCGTCTCTTTTGCACTTAAAAACCCATTTGGTTCCTATTGCAATCTCCCCTCGAGGTAACGGAACTAACTCCCACACTTCTAGTTTCCTAAATTGTGAAAGTTCTTCCTGCATCGCTTCAACCCAAGAGTTGTCCTTAAGTGCCATTTGCACATTTTTGGGCTCTACTTGCGATATGAAACATGAATATAGACATGTGTGATATGCCTCGGAGTCGTTTATCATCGACAACAACACAGTGTTGTTATTTACACTACTCCGAGTCCTCACACCCTCGTTAGGATTTCCTATGATGCTATCTATTGGATGGTTCTTGTTAATCCTAGAGGTCTCTGTTTCATCAACCCTTAGATTATCTCCTAAGTTGGATCCTATTTCACCTAAAGGGGGAACAGGCTCAACTTCTACATTTTCCTCCTCACGGACGTTTTCCTCAGAGTTAGAACTTGAAGCTTGAGTCTGATTCTCAGTGTTAGGTGCCTCTTGATCAGCAACTTCTGGAGACCCATCTATAGTCGCAGTAGGCTCGGACGTAGATTCGAACGTGGTCCTTGGAAAGATTTGGCCATCGTCGTTCAGATGCAACGTCGCCAAGTCCTTCTCGATTGTACCTGCATTATCATCCAGAGGAATGTTAATGACTCAAACAACTTATCATAGTCAAATATCCATTCCGGACCAGTTTGGGGTTCATGTGTATAACTTGTGACTTCAATGTTATACACAATCTCCACAGTACCAGTTGTTTTGTTAAACACCCGTTTGTTTGGTGAGTTTGGCACATAACCTAGGAAGTATCCTTCGTCAGCCTTTTCACCAAACTTCGGTTGACGTTTTGTTCTTAAAAGTGTGCATGGTACTACAAACGGTTCGAATCCATTTAAGTTAGGTGGCCGTTTATTCAAAATTTCATAACATGTTTTGTTCAATGATTTGACTGTAAGGACTCGGTTTAAAATGTGGCACGCGGTATTCACTGCCTCCCCCCAAAACATGGTAGGAAGCTTTGAATCCGAAAGCATAGTCCTTGCAGCCTCAATCAAAGTTCTATTTTTACGTTCGGCCACCCCATTCTGTTGTGGTTCATATGGTGCACTGAATTGATGCACGATGCCCTTTGATAGGCAATATACACCAATTACAGAGTTGTTAAATTCAGTCCCATTATCACTACGAATATGTTTAGCCCTTGTTCCGTAGGAGTTCTCCACTTGGTCTAAGAACCCGATGAGCTTTGCAGCCGTCTCGTCCTTCGTACCTAAAAAGAAAACCCATGAAAACCGTGAGTAATCGTCAGTGATAACTATGCAAAACCAACTACCTCCTATACTCCTTTTGTTGATAGGGCCGAAAAGGTCCATATGAAACAAATCGAATGTCGAGGTTATGGAGTTCAGCTTCTTGGACTTGTGTGTCTTTTTATGTTGCTTGCCCTTCATGCACGGTAGACACTTGTCTTCAAACTGAAAGCTCTTCAGAGGCACACCTTGCACCAGTCCATGCTTCGTAATGTAATTCATCTTCCTCAGGTGCAGGTGAGCCATGCGTCTGTGCCACAGTACGGATTCCGTCTCTGAAGCTTTTGATAGTAAGCAGATCGGACCCATCGAATTATCTGGCTTGTTCATATCGAGCATGTACAAGTCATTCTTCCTTGGAGCCCGCATCAATATCCAATCTTCAGGTATCTTGAATCCCGGCTTTAGCACTAACGCCTCAGTGTCAGTAAATAACACCGAGTTCTTCTTATCACAGATTTGAGATACACTAATGAGATTATGAACCAGTTTATCAACGTGATAAACTTGATCCAAAGTAATCGTCCCATTAGTGACTTCTCCAGTTCCAGTGATATTACCACCCTTGTTACCCGCGAATGATACGAATCCCCTATTACCCCCCTTGAAGTCTGTGAGAAGACTTCTTTCCCCCGTCATGTGCCTGGAGCAACCACTGTCGACGAACCACTTGTTGTTTGGACCGGTAGTTATCTCCTGCACATGAAAGAAAATAGGTTAGTTATCACGGGGAACCCAAGCCATGACTGACTTGGTAATACCATTCTCGTCCACATACGTGAACTCTTTCAAGTACCCATCTCTCCTTTCAGGTGACTTGGGTCTTTGAACTGAATTCTGTTGTGGTGCCGAGTGATTTAGATTCACTCTTTGCCTTTGAGTAGGCATTTGTTGTGGTGCTCTAGAATAACTCTTATTATACTGCATTTCAGACTGTGATCCCTGAGCTCTTACCGGAACATAATGTCTAACGGGAGTATGTGACCTAACTGGAGTGTGTGACCTGCTAGGTGTGGTGCTCCTATAGACTTGTTGAGGTGCTGACCTAGATTGATTAATGACACGATTCGGTGAATTTGTCCTAACCACTTCTTTTGGTCCAACCTTAACCGGTGTTTGTTTCACAACAGGTTTTGGTGCGGCCTGCACAGTTTTCTCGGTACTCTGAGAACTACTCGTGCTCGCCACACTTGTTGAGGGCTTAACAGGTGTTGGGTTCACTGTCTTAGGGGTAACATCTGCTTTCCTATTTGGACAGTGAGAAGCAACATGCCCTTTCTCGTGACATCTAAAGCAAGACATCTTATCCATGGACTTTTTGGTTGGTCCCTTAGATCTAGGTGTCTCACTAGTGTCTACATCCTTTGGTACATCTACAGTGTCTGTCTCTTCGACCTGGTCAGCCCATGAAATTTTCTGTTTTCCTGCAGGTGTTTCACTGGAGGAAGACACAAATTTCACTTTCTTGACCTTGACGGTTGAGTCAGTCACCTTAGGTGCATTTTCTACTATAGGCTCAGGTGTCGTTTCAGGTAGGTCCTCTAAGTCTACTGAGTTGTCAGTTTTCTCCTGAGGCTGAGGCACATAGTTTGCATTGAAAGGTGGAGGAATTTCGTGAAAACCTAGACCTACAGGCTTCTTAGACTGTCTTTGGGCATCTAAGACTTTTCCTAGGTTTAGGCTCGAATTCCTAAACTTTTCCAGCTTGCTATTTGCCTCTGCTACCTTAACTTTGGTCTCGGCTAGCTCTATGTCCTTATCTTTCAGACTTTTGGTCAAGGCCTCTACGTGCTCATACATAAGCTCTATCCTAACACACTGCTCACTCAGTTTGTCTTTTAGAACGATTACGTCTTGAGCATCAGCCTTAAGCTTTTCTTTTAAATCTTGTTTTATATCATTTAGGCTAGCGTTTTCAATTTTTAAATTTTCATTTTGAGCAGATATGGTTTTATGTGATTCTAAGACTAGATTTAACCTATCATTAGAAGTAGCACACAAAGCACATAATTCTTGAAATAGAGAATAAGAAAGACTAACCTTAGAGTTATCAGATTCCACGTTGGCCATCTGAGCAGCAAACTCCAGCACTGTCTGACCATTCGCCTTTTCAACCCACATCGGACTGTTTTCCCTTGTGGTCTGCTCGTCCTCTTCACAACCATTCTCCGTAACTTCAGCCATGAAAGCTCTAGCATTGGACTCATGATGTGAACTCCAGTCATAGGTACCATCTAGCTGTCTGTCAGAAGTGACATTGGATATTAGACCCGCTAGATTGGCTTGACCAGATGAAGAACTCGGAAGGTATCTCTGTTGGGACTGATTTTGGTACTGTCCTTGATGCTGACTCTGTCCTTGGTATGTCTCTACCTTCGGTCTTTGACACTCCCTGGCGAAGTGTCCCAATCCCTGACAGTTGTAGCATTTGACCTTAGACTTATCAAATCCGATCCCCTTGTTATTCATCTGCAAATTCCTTCCAGTTCTCTTAATGAATCTTTTAACCCTCTGGGTCACCATGGCCAGTTGCCATTTAAGATCCATTTCCTCTAAGTCATCAGGGTCGACCTGATCGTAATCTTCATCCCAAAGAGCCGGATCATTGATCTTCCCTTGAACACAATTTCCATAAGCGGCCACAAACGAAGCAAGTAGATTCAGATGCTCTTCCGCTGACTTTGCGCTCATGGGCATCTTCGAATAGCTCTGACTGGTCGATGCCTGTTGGACTTGAGGTTGCGGTTCTTCCGATCTTCCTAACCCTAAGAACGCGCGATTTAGTGAGTCTTCGGACTCTGGTGGCGATGACGTTTCTCCGGTGAAAAACGCTGTAGCACTCTTCGGTTCAGCTGTCACTGATGATTTAGATGTCTTTCCAAAATACATAGCCGGATTCTGGACTTGCTCGTAATCAGTCTCAGCCTTAATCATCTCGAAGTGATATGCCCTCAACGTTCCCACAATGTCATCAAGGGATTGAGCATAATATTTGTCCTCATTAAGCTTAATCATTGCCACGTACATAGCCCATTTGGCTGGTAGGGCATCAAGAAGCTTGTTGTTCTTGTCAGTGTCAGAATACTCAATTCCATGACTTTCAAGTTCAGTTATCAGATGATAGAACCTTGTGATAATATCATCCAACTGTTCATCCTTAATAGCCTCGAAAATCGCAAACTGTTGAGTCAACAGCTCTGTACGCTTTCTACGCACCCGAGAATTACCTTCACACCTTTTCTGGAGAGACTCCCAAAGTTCCTTCGACGTCCTTTGAGTCCGAAATGTGTGCAAGATATCTTGAGGTAACGCCATACGGATAATGGAGAAAGCCTTGTTTTCAGCTTCAAATAGTTTCTTGTCATCCTCTTTCATCATCTGATATGACAAGACCTTTTGACGGCCTTCAACTTCAGATACTGGTGGAATGTACCCTTCATCTATGCACACCCACATGCGCATATCGTTGAATCGTACAAAATCCGTAAATCTGTCCTTCCACCAGTAATAGTCCTCAACTTTCATCAGCTTTGGCGGTGCATTTGCCTTCCCAACTTCGTGATCCATCTCAAGGAATTTCTGAAGATTTGACATCTTTTCTGAAAGAAATTGAATTTGAACTTAATTAATTTAATTCGAAACTGATTTAGATTAACTTATTCGAATCTAGATAGATTCGAAACTAATTAATATTAAATCTTTTGAAATTAAATTCGATTAAGTCTTAAAAGTCAATTAGATTCGAAATTATGTCAGATTCGAACAACTCCTTAGATTCGAAGTTATGTCAGATTCGAAGGACTCCTTAGATTCGAAGACCCTTAGAATCGAAGGCACAGCAGAACCGAATGTCAGCAGATTCGAAGCACAGAATCGAAACAGTAACAAACTCGAAACAAACTCGAAACAATATAGACTCGAGATCCAATTCGAATGAAGTATCAGATTCGAAACAAGGTAGACTCGAAACTCTCTGAAATTGACTCGAAAGGAGCGTATTTAGGTTAGACTCGAAAATAAAGTAAAACCCTAATTACCCCTATAGATTCGAGCGCCGCAAACTCGAAAGACGGCTAACACGTTGATTTTTTTACGTTTTACAGATTAAACCACTATTTTTCAAATGAAAAATAATGATTTCGACCAAAAACGTGAAAAACAACAAAGTGTTTCTTGAATACAAATTTGCTAAGCTCAAAAACACGTTTTTGAGAGCAAAACCGTCCAACTAGCGTCAAGAAACCTAGAATGTATCTGATGAACACGAAGAACACCAAGAACACTCCGCTGGCTCTGATACCACTTGTAAGGTCTACCACTGCAAGATCTATCTAGACGCGGATCCGTGAACGAGTGCGGAATCCTCGTTGACGGTTAGACGGACAACTCTCAACCAACGGAAACACGGAGACTATTAGACGCTGAACGAACGACACACGAACGATCCTACGTACTAATTCTCTCCGAAACGGCACTCACCTAGCTGATAAACTCGAGATCGCCTCTTGCTCAATTCCTCACGAATTCTGCAAAAAGTCTTCTAATTATTCGAGTCTATCCCTAATTATAGACCCTGATTCGAATCTGATGTGGGTCAGACTCGAATCTGGCCCAAGGCCCATTCGAGTCTGTCCAACATGACAGTCTCGAATCTATCCTATATTCGAATCTAAGGTCTCATTCGAATCTATCACAGATTCGAATGTATCCTCTTATGCAATTCGAATCTAGCCTTTGACATATACAACTAAGTGTTTGAAACTTATGATATTACCTTATGACTGATTTTATCTTTGAGCTTTATGTTTGAACTTCTTGTAATACGTTACATCAAGTTCAAACATACAAACACTGATAAACATCAATCATACATACCAAACATATGCTAAATCACAATGTAAGACAACTTAGACTGCTATCGTCACACGGGATGTACCAACACTAAGGTTTCATCATCTTGCATTGAGGCATGGGTTTGCTGGTCTAAAGCCTGATCTTGTTCTTCTACTATCTTTCTGGCAATTTCAGCATCAAAGGCAATCTAGGCTTCTCTAGTAGAAAATTTATGCTTTGGAGACTCAATGAGAATACCCTTGCCCTTATCTTTTGTAGCAGAAGATGTAGCTTGGACTGAACTGATGGGAGCCTGAATTCCTTCTCTTATAACAACTCCAGTTACTCTTGTAGAAACAGCTTGAGTTTCTAGGCTAACAGCTTGAGAAGCTGTTGGGACTACTAGCCTAGAGTCTTGAACTGTTGGAGCTGCTTGGACTGATTGAGGGATCTCCTGATTCTCCCCCTTTTTAGAAGCATTGGTTTGGTCAGGAGGACCTACAACCTATGCCAATTGGGTTCGAATCATTTGCTCTAATTTAATGATCTTATTCCCACAGAGGGTAAACCCTTTATGGAGATAATCCATTCTTTGGTTTTGAGCTGCTTCTGCCTGTCTAAGTGCAATTATTTGTGCCCCCTGTGCAGCAATGATGGACTGATGGTATTCCATCATTGCTACAACAGGTTGCAGCTTAGGATCCGTCAATAACATGAGTTGCAGACTAGCCACAAGATCAGCAAACGAATGTGGTGCTTGTGATCTATCACTGGCATGAATACCAGAAGTAGAAACCTCTGGGCACCTCTGTTCTTGGTACTGGGGACTTCCGGATGGTGCTTGCACACCTTCTGTTGCCATGAGTGTGGTCTTATTGATGTTGGCACTGTCCTGTGCCTCTTGTGCAGAAGCAATAGTAGTGTCAGCCACTGAACCCATATGGACAATCCCTGTTGAGATGTCCACCTCCTGATTGGGGTTGGGAGAGTCCTCAATGGGTGCCCTTTGGATATTCTGTGCAGAAGTGTCCTCCTGCACAGGGTTATTTGGCTCTTGTATGAGGGCTGAGTAGGAAGGAGCTCCTGGACCTCTTTTCCTTTTGTATAGTATGATTGGGGATGTGGTCTTAACAATAGGAACAGAAGGCATTTGAGTATCATGAGGAGTGGGTTGGGGTCCTGGGGGTGAAGCAGTAATGTTTGGCTAAGCCAGCTCAGGACCCTCTCCTCTGTTTCTTGGAATGATGCCCAACATTGAAGAAGGCAATGGGACATCAACAGTCAAAACATTGGCACTTTGTTTTAGAAGACGTTTTATTGAAGGTAAAGAGTGCCTATGGGAAACATGAATCCTTTTATGTACATTGAAATTACTGCAAGTTCTTGCAATAATTTCAGCCAAAAGTCTAGGATACATCAAAAACTTCCCATGTTTTAGGGCATGATGCCTTAGCATACCCTGAAAAATCATATTAGAAAAAGTGAAATGTTGGTCGGTTGATAAACAGACTAAGGCAGTGGCTATGTTTGATGAAAATTCCGACCAACCAGTTCTTTTTGGGCTTATACATTGCTGAATAATATGTACAAGATACTTCCACTTAGGGGCAAAATTTGTTTTAAAGAAAGTAAAAGATTCAGCAGGACCCCTATATCCAATGGCATGAAGACCATTATGTAAAGCAGCAAGAGATAGGTATGATATACCTGAGGCATCTTGAAGATGCAGGTGTTGGCGAATGATCTCCTCAGTGATAGAGACAGTGTTGCCATCAATTTTGGATATTAGGGATGTGACTCCATTAACGGTTTTGACTGCGGCAGATTTCCAGAACTGTTCTATATGATATATGTAGATAGTGGGATTGATGGTAAGGGCATGATGGATATGGGAACTTCGAAGGAAGTCCATCATGTCATCGAACGGTTCAAGATCAGCGTGTTTGAGAGAGTAGGGTAAACAGTTGTGTTCTTTGACGAACTCCATTGATGAACGAAGAATTTAGGGTTTCAGTGATGTGCGTGGGAATTGTTCAGAGAATCGAAGAAGGGTTGTGGAAGATATTTTGCAACTGGTAGTTACAATTGAACGAAACTGGAACCTTTAAAGGTTTTGAAAAATATCTAAACCCGCACACACACTTATGGAAATGACCATATTACCCTGCACACTTTGACAGATCAAGTGAAACAACTAACAGTCCGAGAAAATGAACTAGCAGCTTGAGAAAATACTCAAGCTGTTAGTTGAAAATTAGGCGACTGCTAATGAAACAGTGACTCCCCCTTAATCAAGCATATAAATAAAGAAAAACAAATGAATCCATATTAACCATACCAATATTTGATACTAGGAAGGTGGATCTTCCTACATCAAATGGGTTTGTAAATAGATCAGCTAACTGATCATCAGTATGAATTTTGGTAACTTGGATTAATTTCTTCTCAATGCAGACCCTTATAAAATGAAATCTAATGTCTATATGCTTGGTTTTGGAAAATTTCACTGGATTTTGTACAATGCTAATTGCACTTGAGTTGTCAATATAAATGGGAGTGGATAGGAAATTCATACCATAGTCTATCAGTTGATTTTGAATCGACATCACTCGGGAGCAGCAACTTGCAGCTGCTACATATTCTGCTTCAGTAGATGAAGTGGAGACAGTTGTTTGCTTTTTGCACTGCCAAGAGACCAATCTTGTTCCCAAGTATTGACATCCACAAGTTGTGGATTTTCTGTCAATGTTGCATCCTCCATAATCACTGTCCGAATAGGCTGTTAACTCAAGAGGAGAGTCTTTAGGATACCAGAGGCCCAAATTTGGTTGGCCTTTGAGATATCTAAAGATTCTCTTAATAGCAACCAGATGAGAGTCCTTTGGAGAACATTGAAACCTAGCACAAACACAGACAGCAAACATAACATAAGGTCTAGAAGATGTTAGATACATAATAGATCCTATAAGAGATCTGTATAGATGAATGTCCACATCTATTCCATCTTTGTCTGTATGAAGCTGCTTGTGAGGATCCATAGGAGTACTTGCAGCTTTGGTATCTTTGTACCCAAACTTTTCCAGTATGTCTTTAACATACTTTGAATGACTTATGAAGAGACCTGTGGCCTTTTGCTTGACCTGCAATCCTAGAAAGAAGGTGAGTTCTCCCATTGAACTCATTTGAAACTTTTTGTGCATTAAAGCCTCAAACTCTTTGCACAGACTGTCATTGGTTGAACCAAAGATGATATCATCAACATATATTTGTACAAGCAGAATCTCAGATTTGATGGACTTTGTGAATAGTGTTTTGTCCAGAGTGCCTCTCTTGAACCCATTCTGTAGAAGGTATGATGACAGAGTGTCATACCATGCTCTAGGAGCTTGATGGAGTCCATAGAGTGCCATGTCTAGCTTGTAGACTCTGTCTGGATACTTGTAGTCCTCAAAACCAGGAGGCTGACACACATAGACCTCCTCTTCAATTGTGCCATACAGAAACGCAGACTTCACATCCATTTGATACACTTTAAAACCTTTGAAGCTTGCATAAGCTAAAAACAGTCTGATGGCTTCAATTCTTGCAACTGGAGCAAATACATCATCATAATCTATGCCTTCCTCTTAAGTGTACCCTTGTGCTACTAGTCTTGCTTTGTTCTTGATGACTATCCCTCTCTCATCCTTCTTGTTTCTGAACACCCATCTTGTACCAATAGCTCTCTTTCCTTTAGGAAGATCAACAAGTGTCCATACATTCTGAATCTTGAATTGTAATAGCTCTTCCTGCATTGCCTCAATCCAGGATGGATCTTTCAAAGCCTCTGATGCCTTTTTAGGTTCTAGCTGAGACATGAAACAGGCATGTTCAAAAGCAGCTAGACTAAATTCTGGAACTGCTGGTTCAGCAGCAGCAGTCTCATTTTGAACCATTTTCCTTGTTTGCACAGGTGTACGTGGATCACCCATTATTTGATTGAGAGGATGATACTTGTGAACCCTGATTGTAGGCTCTCTATCTGTCTGAAAAGAGGATCCAAGATTTGTATCATGTCCATCAGGACCAGTTGATGGTTCAACTTCTGGAACAGCTTGACTTGAGTCTGGGACTGTTTCCCTTTGTGTTGGAGCTGTTCTCTCAGGACTTGGGAGTTGCACTTCAGTGTCTGGATTTGAATCATGTTGAGCATTCAGAACCCCTGGAGGGTCACAAGACAAAAGTGGTATAACTGTATACTCATCCCAATTATTTGAATCTGCAGCAGTTTGAAAATTTGTGCCAACAGCTTGATCATTTGTGCTACCAGCATGAGAATTTGCATTGACAGCTTCAATCCTGTGTTCATCAGCTTCTGCAGTATACTCAACAAAGCTCAGAGAATTTGTTAGTGAATCTAAATCAAACAACCAATCAGGACCAGTGCCTTTGACATTTGCAGTATTTTCATTAAATTCATCATTGGCACTTTCTTCAATGGTTTTAGACACACTGTTATATACTCTATAGGCTTTGCTTTGATTTGAGTATCCTACAAAGAAACCTTCTTCAGCCTTACTTTCAAACTTCCCTAAGTGAGTTTTAGTGTGAAGAATGGTACATGGACAGCCAAAAGACTTGAAAAAGGCTATTAAGGGTATTCTATTATCGAATAACTCATAAGGAGTTTTTCCTTGTGATTGAACAATCTGAACCCTATTTAGAACATAACAGGCTGTATTTACTGCTTCTGCCCAAAAGGTCATTGGCAGTTTTGAATCAGTTAGCATGGTTCTAGCAGCCTCAATTAATGTTCTGTTCTTTCTTTCAGCTACACCATTTTATTGTGGTGTTCTTGGTGCGCTATATTGCCTATCAATACCTTTGGACTCACAAAAACTGTTTAGAATATGAATTTTAATCTCAGTTCCATTGTCTGATCTTATCACCTTGACTTTTGAGTTGGATTGGTTTTCTATCTTAAGAATAAATGACTTAACAAGCTCAGCAGTTTCATCTTTAGACCTAAGAAAGTAAACCCAAGTAAATCTGGTGAAATCATCAACAATCACTAAACAGTAAGCCCTTTTATTCAAACTCAAAACAAATGTTGGACCAAATAGATCCATATGAATCAGATGAAGAGCATATGAGATTGAATTTACTTCTTTGGCCTAATAAGAAGTTTTGTGTTGCTTGCCTTTAAGACATGCTACACAATGATCATCACATATGAACTCCTTTTATGGTAAACCTCTTACCATGCTCTTTTTGACTAAAACATTCATGGATTTGAAGTTCATGTGACACATCCTTCTGTGCCAAAGAGCAGACTCATTGGATGATGCTTTGGATATCAAACAGCTTAAAGTACTTGATTTGGATAAAAGTTCTGTGTCCAAACAATAGACATTGTCCTTTCTTGGTGTTCTTAGTAAAACAAGATTTTCAGGAATTTTAAAATCTTTTGAAAGGACAATGCACTCAGAATCTGTAAACAAAACAATATTTTGTTTGTCACAGATTTGAGACACACTCAATAAGTTATACTTAAGCTGTTCAACATACAAAACATCATTGAACATCATATTTCCAGCATTAACGGTACCTTTACCTGTAACCTTACCTCCTTTGGAGTTGACTCCAAATGCAACAAATCCTCCTTCAAAGTCTTTGAAATTTGACAAGCACTCAGAATTGCCTGTCATGTGCCTAGAGCATCCACTGTCCAAATGCCATCTTGTTTTATGAGGTGACCTGTGTTTGCCCTGCACAAATAAAAGCTTAGTTAGTAGTGGAGTAAACCCAAACCAAGTTGGTTTTGGGTTGTCCTTGTGCATTAACATAACTAAATACTGTCTTTGATTTCTTATACTTAGTAAGATCCACTGATGGATTTTGTGAGAGTACTTAGTTATCACATGAGGTATCCAGGTATTTTGTCCATCCTTTTCAATAACAGTCTCAGATGATCCATTACCAGTCCCAACTTTTGAGCCTACCAGTCTGAATTGAGTCTGTAGTGCTAACAGCTTGAGAATTTGCACTAGCAGTCTCAACTTTAGACTTGGCAGTTTCAACATTTGTGTCAACAGGTTCACCTGAGTTTTTACCTTTAACACACCATATTTGTTTAAAATTTAATTTTGGTTTAGCTAAAACTTGTCTTTGGTGTGTGGACTGTTTCTTATTAACTTTTGAGAACCTGTGATCAATTGTTTTCTTTGGAACTGATGCAGTTTGAGGTTTGGCCTTTGAATTTTTTGAATTTTGAGAGTTTGTCTTTTGATGAATGACAGTCTGTGTTGCAACAGATGGTTTATAAAAACAATTCCTGGCCAAGTGATTTTTCCTGCCACAATGAAAGCATTTTTTGACTATTTGAATTGGAGAACCAGTTTTATTGGACAATATCTGGTTCTTGTTCCTCTGATTTCCCCTTACCTGCTGTTGTTTGGGAAACATTTGGACACCATGCTTTTGGCATGTGCAAATTGGAACATTTTTACCCTTTTTATTATTCTTTGAAGAAGATGCAGTGTTACAGTTAGAAGGTACAGAAATCTGTGGAGCAGCATTGCATACACTCATCTTCTCCTTTCCTTTCTTATTGGGGATTTGGATTTCTATAGGTGCACTCATTGTTTTGTGTTCTTTCTCAACTGCTGTGCACTCACCGTCTCTATTTTGAATCTGATCTTCTTTAGATTCATGACTGTTATCAAGGATAGGATCTACAGTGGTCATACACTCATCTAATGGTTCATTAACAAGCCTATCAGCAACCTCACTCATTGGATGAATGTATTTGTTGTTGTATGGGGGTGGAGTAGCTCTGTAGCCTATACCTTCTTTGGGATTAAGCTGAGATTTTACCCTGTCTTTAAATTGGACTTCCATTAGTTGTTCCAGCTTTTGATTTGCCAATTTGAAGTTACCTAGATCTATATTGACAGATTCTAGTTTCTTATTAGCCTCTAACACCTTTTGTTCAGTCTCTTCTAATTTTTTATTTAGGGATTCTATTTTCTTATTTAGCTCCTTTTTCTCCCACTCATGATATGTTCTATCATGTCCCATTTGAATCTCATTATCCTTATAGTCATTGATCTGTTTTTCAAGACCTTCTATGGTCTGCATGTATTCATATCTCCTTTCTTCCATATTAGCTAGAGTTTTACACATGCTCTCATTACGATCTCTGTACTTTTTAACCATATTTTTGCATGTTTGAGAGCAAAGTTTAGAATTTACCTCAGATGGTAATTCAGTGGAGGAGACATTTGATGTTTCTGCCATTAGAGCTTGATTTTGAAACTCTTCCTCTGTCTGATCACTCCAGTCAAACACATTGTCTTCTTGAGAGACAAGTGCTTGTGATGATGAAGCCTGATTAGTCTGCTGAGGTCTTGATGACTGTTGACCTTGAGATCTGCATTCTCTAGCAAAGTGACCATGTTTGTGACATTTAAAACACTCAACTTTTGACTTATCAAAAGCTGGTTTGCCTTCTGCTCTGGCTGGAAAGGTGGTTCTGCCAGTTCTTTTCAGAAACCTTTTGGCCCTCATGGTCAGCATTGCATGTTGCCATTTCAGATCCATCTCTTCTAGATCATCTGGATGAATCTGTTCTAGATCTTCAGCATTTAGAGCAAACAGTCCATCATTAGCAACAAAAGCCTCATAGTGAGCTTCAGTAGAGTTACCATCACCACCTGAAAAGGAATCACTGCAATTAGATTTTTCAGATGACAGAAGAGCAGTATTGTGATTATAAGAAAGAGATTTCTTTTTAGTGTGAATCTCAGTCTCAAACACTCTCAGACTGTTGTACAGATCATCCAGTTCTATTTCATCAAGAGTGTCTTTAGTTCTCCATTGAGTAGCATAAACTGTCCATTCTTCTCCAAGAGATCTAAGAAACTTTCTGTTGACCTCATCTTGATCCAGGCTGACTTTTGCACTTTCCAATTCACTTATCAGTTTGTTGAACCTGTCAAAGATTTGAGTAAGGTATTCATTCTTGCCACCAGAAAAGTTCTCATACTGCTGTTTCAAAAGATCCTTTTGATTTCTCTTGGTACTGTCATTACCAGCAAATCTTTTCTCTAAAGCAATCAAAAGAGAATGAGCAGTATAAAACTTTTTGAACTGATGTTGATAAGCATTAGGAATGGCTATTTGTAGAAGTGTAAGAGCTTTCACTTCATTCATTCTAGCCTTTCTTTCAAGTTCAGTTTTTGGAGGAGTTTTGATGGGTTTGCCCTCAGCATCAAGTTCAGGATCAACTGCAGGAGGAAATTCAACAGCTTCCCATATGGCATAATCAATGAATTGAATATGCTGTTGAATCCTGAGTTTCCACATCTCAAACTCAGTGGGCTTGAGCATGGGCACTTTGAGTCCTTGCCCAGATCCACTACTGCTATTATCAAATTCCATTGCAAAAGATTAAAATTTTAAAACAAACCTTTCGACTTTGAAAAACAAAGAACAACCTGTCTCTGATACCACTTGTCAGGATCTAGATTTAACTCCCTAAGATTAACTGATTTGAATTGATTAGAGTGTAAACCAATAATCTTGTATTAAATCAAAGTCTAATTAAGAAGTTTGCGGAATAACACTTAATTATTTTAATAAAAGCTTTCTGAATCCATAACTGATTACAAACAAAAAGCAATTACAAACTTAAATGTGCAGAAACTTGATACAATAGAAAAACCTATTCTATGTATTTATAATGCTTTCTGATTTGTTTCCTTGAAGGACTCTGACTTCTCTGATAGTAGATATACTTGAATCTTCGTGTAAATATCTTTTCCTGAATATCAGCATTTTCTATTTATGAGACTGTTGAGCAGCTTGAATCACTTAACAGCTTGAGCAGAGCAGCTTGAGTAGATTTACTCTGGCATCTTGAACTTTTATACTAGCAGCTCGAACTTCTTCAACTAACAGCATGAACTTTGTACTTACACAGAAAATCTATTAACAGTTTGAGAAATCTAACTAACAGCTTGAACTACTTAGAATATTTCCCAACATAAGCATTTAACTGTTTTTTTTGTAAACAAGTTATTTGCTTGTTAAATTATTCCAAGATGATTATTATCGTAGTTGTTACCTACTAAGTGATTTCGAGCAGGATTGATGTTGGATTGTTTTTTAGCAAGATCAGATTCAGGATCTTGGGATCAATAGTAGGATCGTAGAATCGGCCACTGATCCGATCCTAACATTTACTCGGTACAGACCCTTTTAACTGGTTTACCGATCCGACCTAATTTTTTTTACCTTGATTCGACCATTATATCGATTAAGATAGTGAGTTAAATTGTAAGATGTATAAAATTTTTGACTTTTTTGGATGACCATAAACATTTGAAACATGAAGGTACATTGTTTCCTTAATTGTTAAATAAATATTTCTTTTGAAGTGTTAAATAATTAATTTATAATATTAAATTATAAATTATAGTACCTATGAAAAAAATTAAAAAGTTGTGATTTTGTGATAAAATCTTAAGATCCCAATCCAATCCCCTATCTTTTACTCGGTACAGACCCTTTTAACCGGATTCTGTAGGATTGTTTACTGATCCAATCCAACCTTTTACCTTATTGCTTTCTAGATGGCTATTCAGGGTACAACCAAATTCCCATTCACACTGATGATCAGGAAAAGACCATGTTTACTTGCCCCTAGGGCACATTGCATATCGGTGAATGCCATTCGGATTGTGTAATGCCCCTACAACCTTTCAAAGGTGCATGATGACAATCTTCTCACACATGGTAGGAGGATCCTTAGAGATTTTCATGGATGATATCTCTATCTTTGATAAAACATTTGAGGGGTGTCTATCCCATTTGGAACAAGTTTGAAAAGATGCATTGAAACGAATTTGGTGTTAAGTCCATTTTATGGTCAAAGAGGGAATTGTGTTAGGACATGTAGCATCTGAGATGGGGATGGAGGTAGATAAGGCAAAAATTCAGCTCATTTCATCTTTGCCACCACCAACTAGTGTAAAAGAGGTCAGATCATTCCTAGGACATGCTGGGTTTTACAGGAGATTCATTAAAGATTTTAGCACCATCTCTAAGTCTTTGTGTAATTTGATAGTGAAGGATGTGGAGTTCGTGTTTGATGATGCGTGCTTGCAGGCTTTTGAGTTGTTGAAGGCCAAGTTAACTAATGCTCCCATATTGCAGTCACCAGATTGGACCAAACCTTTTGAAATAATGTGCGATGCAAGTGACTTTGTAGTGGGAGCAGTGCTGGGGCAAAGAGTGGACAAAAAGCCTATTGTGATTTATTACGTCAGTAAGACA
Organism: Centrapalus pauciflorus; assembly: GCA_020465985.1. Classification (NCBI taxonomy): domain Eukaryota; kingdom Viridiplantae; phylum Streptophyta; class Magnoliopsida; order Asterales; family Asteraceae; genus Centrapalus; species Centrapalus pauciflorus. The sequence continues at coordinate 281,275 of JAANYP010003778.1, read as the reverse complement.
TTCTCTGAAGCACAGCAGAACTATACTACTACAGACAAGGAGCTGTTAGTTGTGGTGTATGCTTTGGATAAATTCTGTGCTTATGTCTGAGGGGCAAAGGTCATAGTTTACTCTGATCACAGTGCTTTAAAGTACTTACTGAACAAGAAAGATCTGAAGCCTTGGTTTCTCAGATGGATATTATTGCTGCAGGAATTTGACTTGGAAATTAGGGACAAAAAGGGGTCTGAGAATGTAGTAGTAGATCATTTGTCTTGGCTTCCTACATTAACCCCTAATGTGATAGAAGTGATTAAAGAGTCTTTTCCTGATGAACAGCTTTTATTTGTATCAAAACTGTCTTGGTTTGCTAACTTGGTTAATTACTTTGTGACAGGTCAAACACCAGCTCATTGGACTTCTCAGCAACGGAAGTTTTTCTATGCACTAGTCAAGCATTACATTTGGGATGAGCCAAACTTGTTCGAGATTGGTGCAGATCAAATTGGGAGAAGATGCATTCCGGAAGCAGACCAACTTGACATTCTTACACACTGTCACAGTTTAGCATGTGGAGGACATTTTAGAGCAAAAAAGATTGCTCAGAAAGTGTTATAATGTGGATTCTTTTGGCCACCCTTGTTTAAGGATGCTTATGAGTTTGTGAAGGCTTGTCTGAGATGTCAACAGGTTGGAGGGATTTATAGGAGAGACCAAATGCCAATGGTCCCTATTCTGATGTAGAGGTTCTTGACGTGTGGGGAATTGACTTCATGGGAAAGTTTCCTATTTCTTTTGGTTTTGAATATATCCTAGTGGTAGTGGATTATGTGTCTATGTGGGTAGAGGCAGAACCAACACGACATAATGACAACAAAGTGGTGTGCAAGTTTGTCAATAAGAATATTTTCTCACTTCATGGGATCCCCAAATCTATTATTAGCGATGGAGAAACTCATTCTAAAAATTTTCAGTTCCACACTTTGCTCAAGCATTATGGGGTAACTCATCGTATTGCTACTCCTTGTCACCCACAGATAAGTGGTCAAGTAGAGGTGTCAAATAGGGAAGTCAAACGAATATTGGAGAAGAAGATTAAGCCTAGCCGTGAGGATTGGTCTCTAAGGTTAGATGATGGATTATGGGCTTACACAACGGCATACAAGACACCCATCGGAATGTCACATTACCGATTAGTATATGGCAAACCATGTCATTTTCCGGTTGAATTAGAGCATAAAGCTACATGGGCTATTAAAATGCTAACTTTAATGTTGCTGATGTAGGTATATTCATTGCAAACCCTCGTGAGACTGCAACTCGTCCATTCAAGGAATTCGATGGTTTAAAGGCTTGCTACACATGCTAAGTGTAGCCGTGTTTCCTATGAAAATGGTTGGTTTATGTTAGAGCGATAGCGTTAATATTAGGAGTTTGTAATCTGAGCAGTTAATTGAGGAAATGAGTGGGAGTATCAGTTATTAAGTGTGATTAGAGAAGTTAGGTGGCAACATCTGACGCGCGCAAGAGAGTAGCAGCATTTTAGAGAGCGTCTAAGACGCTAGTAATAATTTAAAAAGTTGAGAGAGAGCGTAAGTCATACGTTTATACGAGCATTCCGACGCTTAGATGCCGTCTGGGATGCCGGGTTAGAGGCTACCCCACCTCCGCAGTTAAAATCTTTTCAGCGTCATTACTTTCATTTTCATTATTCTTTCTTCATCCGAAACACTTCTCTCTTCTTTCTTGGACGCTTGGCGATTCTTGCTTCATTTCCACTTCACGCAATTTCACAATCATATCGTTGCTATTTTCACCATCCTTGACTTGGAGAGTTCATGTCAGTCACTATGGACACCATAGCACAGTATATACTCTCTAAGTTGATTTTCACTAATAGTGTACCGATCATTTATGTGTTGAGTTACATTCATCTTATGTGTCTGAATCTCGTGCGCATTTTGTTTGGGAAGTTAGGGTTTACTGTTTCAGAGTTATGGTTTCATGATGGAGGGTTTATTTTGATCTAACTATTACTACTCTTTATGTTTAACCATTAAGTGTGAGGAAGTGTGTGAGATGGTTAAGAAACAGGGTAGTTTGTGATGAGTCTTGATGTGCATGTTTTACTACTTGTGTTGTTGTTCCTTCAGTGATCTGTTAATGTGTGGATTTGCGTGTCTGTGAGTGAGAGTAGAGTTTAGCAAAGTGCATTGTGTAAGATCCATGTCAGATGCTTAAGTCGGGGACAGGGTGTTCTCAATTCCAGAGATGGTCATGTAGAGTATGGGTTAGAGTAATGTGTGTGTTATGTGGTGGTAACCGCATTGTGTTACCTGTTTTGAACTGCTAAGTTTGTATTTGGTAAGTTAGCATAGCATGGGTGCACTTTAGACACATCATCTAGTTTGATACCAATCTGACTCTTGTTTTATACACCCCTAGCATCATGACGAGGGCATCCGCCAAGAAACAAGCAGCAGCATCCAATGCTAGAAAACGAAAGAGGTAGACGATGTCACCCTCACCATCTATAGCGCCGGAGCCACAACAGACCATGGATTTCATCACGGTGGACGATGACGTCAGGTTCTTGTTGGAAAAGAACGTTTTAAAAGAGAAGTTCAAAGACTATAGGGCCTTTGATTGTTTTGACAAGCTTGGATGGTTGGCTGCTATCGACTGGGGTAAAGATGTCATATACCCTGACGCTTTGAAGGAGTTCTGTGAATCAGTCAAGATAAAACGAAGGGATTCTCTGGCACTAACGATCCTGCATGCATCTGTTGGAGGTCACAACATCGAGCTGACGACTGAGATGATTCAGCTGATTATAGGATTTGATAATCCCAAAACTTCTGATGACATAGCACTTGAGCACGAGGTATGTGATGAAGAGAGTTTAAAGATAAATCCCTATTGTGTCTCCGCAGATCTGGGAGACTTACCTGACTACCGTTTTTTGAACTAACCCTTCCCCAAGCAAAGTCTTATATGAGCCTGGCCCGTAAAGATTTGAGGCCTTTAGCGAAAGTTCTTTCAAAGCTGGTACTTTTCAATATCTTACCCATGAATCCCGATGCCACCAGTGTGAAAGTGAAAGAGATAGTGATTGTGAACGCCTTGTTGACTGGAAAGCCCTACATATCCCTGAGCCATGTGGCTCTATCAAACATTTGGAACTTTGTGTTGTCTTCCAACCATACTGAGCTAGTCCATGCCAGATTGCTTTCAGAGTTATTAGACCTTATGGGGACCCTTTCACCTGACCCCGAATTTTTAGCTATCCCTGACCAAGAAAAGCATTTTAATAAGGGTTTGTTCAGTAGGACGCGGTTCATACGTGCTGGGAATAAATCAGTTATCAAAGATATGATGAGTGGCTATGAGACTGTGCTTGTGAAGACCTCCCTTTACGGGGCAGTCCTCGGCCTCTAGGACCCACAAATTGAAACACGATATCAATCATAACTAAGATAGAGTAATTAAGTTGCGGAATTATGAATTACATGTACAAACATTAGCATTAAGTTTAATAAAATTTTAGTACGAGTTACAGTTTTCAAATTAAACTTATAAAGGGTAAAAGACTAATCTAAAACATATCATCATATGATCAATGAAAATCTACCCAAACCACCACAAGTATCATCTGCCAATCTGTACCAAAAGGGGAATTTGAGTAGTGGTCTATGAAAAACATCAGCTGATCTTGAAAGACCTAAGAACTAGGTCTGGTAGGTGCTTTCCCCTTATCTTTTTAGTAAAAAGGTTTAACAACAACTATAAACAATGCTTAGTGAGAATATAGATTTATCAGATTACATGCATACAACAAGCGGAATGTGGGTAACTAGCGTGATAAAACTTGACTGCTGCTACAGCCACGCAAGATTAAGACATAGAAACATAGAGTTGGATGTTGTCCAGGTCACGCTCACGCTTTTAGTGGAAGCTATCCACTCAATACTGGGCTAGCTACCAGTAAACATCGTGGGGGGAGCATCAGAGTAGTCAATACCAAGTACAATAGAACTGGTGATGTAGCAAGGTATAGAATAATAGACCGACAAGGCTAATCATGCTAAGCTGAATCAATACATCTAAGATGCGTGCAATGATGAAAGCATAAATAAACAAGGTCATGATAGCAATATCACTTAAAATATTCAGGGTTTAGTATTTTGGGGTTTATGCAGGGTGTGGCTTTAAAAAATTCTGTCTATAATAACTACTTCAATTCTCTCTCTCTTCTCTAAAAACTATTAACTGTTTTTGTTTGTAAGAACTGAAATGTTGATGGTTGTATGCATTGGTCTGTTTTCTATGCTTTGCTTGTTGTGATTGCTACTTTATGTGCTGAGGACATCACTTCCCTCTAAGTTGGGGAGGGGGTGTGTAATCTTTAATTTTTAAATTTTGTGCATGGTTGGTAGTATATTTGTATGGATTGCATGTGGAAGCATTGTATTTAGCATTTTAGACGCTGCTACAGTGTGAAGGTAAATGCAGGGAGTATGTGTTAAGTTTGATCCGCTCATCATGTATCTTTTTTGTCTTATTTTTTGAGCAGTGGGTACCAAAATGTCTGGGTCAACTTCTCAGCGGGTCAATAGCATAGCCAAGCATAAGAAAGCCACTGGGCAGTGATTCGACCTCCGGTTGAATGGGATCCAACCAACCTCCTCTTAGATCATGACGAGAGAATACGGCCTGAGTTGTTTATGGAGAAATGGGGAGAAGATACCAAGTACATCTACAAGAAGATACCAAGTACATCTATGAGAGAATACAGCCTGATTTGTTTATGGATGAGTTCAGCAACTATGGTGTTATAGACAACCTTAGCTTGGGAGAAGGTGTTAGACATGAGGGGAGAATCGCTTTATCCTTTTGTGGTTGTTGTGTGGACGTCAACTCGTAGGCTGAATAGAGGAGAAGAGGCTAGCGAGTACATACTATTAGGCAAGGTGGGGACCAGAGAAATCAGAATGACTGCCGAAGATATCAGAAGCACTTTTGGGGTGGATACTGGTTGCATGAAGAATGGAGAGAGGAAAGAGTGTGTTATCGTTCAGAGGGTTACTTGGCTGGAACTGGGATGATGTATACAGATGTATGAAAACAAAAGGTAACAGCAGCCTTTGATCTTCAGGTGGATCAAGTTGCCAGGTATAAGGAGTTTAGGAGAGGTGATTTGCAACCCATGGCAAAGGTGATTCACAATATATTAATCACCAACATCTTGCCACGAACTGGAGATTTAAGCAAGGTAAGATTGAAGGATGTGAGCATAATTCATGCACTTTTGAGTGGAGAGGAGCCTGTTTCATCTGCATGGATTTTTATAGACGACTTCTTGAACACGTACAACACTCGAGAGAGACGAATTATCCCTCACATGTGGATGCTGTCAAAATCCTCCAAGTAAAAGGGTGCATTGCAGAGGCAACAACATCAAAGATAATCAAGGAAAGCATCATGTGAATCAAAGTGAGTTCTATGAAAGGGGTGATCTTAAGAGAAGTAAATGCAGGATTTGAGATTTATGACACTGAGAAAAGGAAGGGGTGGTCACACCCTATGCTGATGAAGAAAGAGTGGAGAGGCAGCAACTTAGAGCTATAAGAAGAGGTGAGTCAGGAGATTTGAGTAACAGTGTACAGATGCTGGCCAATTTGGGGACTAAGATGGCTAGTATGAGGAGTGAGCAAAGAGAGAGATGGCAAAATCAATACAGGAGGCTGGAAGATCAACAATGGCAATTGAACTAATTGCATTCAGAAGTGGGCGCCTAGAGGAGGAAGTTGGATGACATTTACTTACGAGTAAGGGCAGGAACATTCCATAATGGTTACATGTACAACCAGCAGTGGCAATATTATGAGGAGGTAAGGCATTATACAGACTATAGAGCAGACTTGCCCTACACGCCCTTTGAGAGATATCAAGTTCCAGACCTTGCCAACATTAGTATATGGGTACACCTATTGGCCATCTCACAATGACACCATTTCATCAGCCTCTAGCTGCACCATAGGCGAGAGATCAATTGGGGTTTGCTGCATTCTTCAGTGGTATCTTTGGACCACCTCCATTGTAGGGAGCATAAAGGAAATCTTCATGACTGGTACTTTTGTTCTTTTTCTGTTGTTGATAGTTCTAGTTTTATTTATTATTAGTTATGTATTTTGTCCATGTGAAGTGTTCTTGTCATGATCATTCTGACCTCATACAGTTGATTGTTTCTTGCAAACATTAGGATAAGGTGATCAACTAGTATAAGTAAGTTGGATTCCTTAGCTTTAGAAGTTAGGAAGCTATGGGAAGCTGAGGGGTGTGTGTGGATAGAAACTTAATTGTTAGCGGATGAATTTATGGTTAATGCTCTCTTAAGGAGAACCTAGAGTTGATGGCAATAAGGGGGAGAGTAAGAAGTGCATAGCACAGTGAGAAAAACTAACATGTGGCCTAATAAGTCTGGGAAATTAAGTCTTTGGGGGTATCATCATGCCTAATCACCTAAGACCATCTGGTTTGGGATTGATCGAACCAACTCCCATTACATGGACTTATTATAAAGTCATGATTACAAGTGTTAGTAAAGAAAGAAAACAAATTAAAAGAGAAACAAAGAAAAGAGAAGAAACTCTGTGAAATAAAAGCGTGGATATGAATTTGGGGTTTAATCGACTCGTAACCTTGAGCCAAAAATCAACTTTTAAAGAATTCTTAAGTGAGAAAAGGCCAAAGATTGAAGATGAAAATAGTTGAGTACTATTCCACCATTGTGCTTAAGTGTTCCCTTGGGTTGACAACTTTTTAATTTAATGCCTTGTTCGAGACGATCAAGGTGTAAGTTGGGGAGGTTTGATTAGTGATATTAATCACTTCTGTTATTCTGTATTTTTGTTATGTTTTTGTGAGTTAAATGCAAGAAAGGTGGTACTGCTAATATGATTTAATTGTTGTAGGTGATTGGTGGAAAAGGAGGGAAACCGCTAGCTAAAAGAGTTCAAATAGTCCAACGTCTAAGCCAGCGTTTCAGACGCTAGGGAAACGCTCAAATCATTTAACCACAGTGCCTGGGCGTCTGCTCAACGCGTGATGAAGGTTCTAAGCGTCTTATTCAGCGTCCATGACGCTAGACTCAACGCCAATACGCTCCGTTTCTGAACAGCATAGGAAGTTAATTAGGAAGACAGTTTCAGTAGATGGGGACACGAACATTTAACTACGGAGGGAAGTATTGGAGGTGATCTGTCACACCCTGATACCTCGCTTAGCAACGAGGCGTGACGTCGCGGAAACAAAGTCACAATCAAAATGAACGACCACTATATGGGACGTTTTCGAAATACATAACTTATAAATATTGTTTTACAAGAAGTAAAAGAGTTCACGAATGATGGAGATTAAAATACATGACAAATTAAATTTCGTTATGCAAATAAATCTCCATGTTTGAAATGTCTCGTGACTCCAAAAAGCATGTAAAATCTTCTTGTGTTACCGTAACCTCTTACTGGTCTTATATAGATTAGCCATAAACCCCCTCCCCTCCTATGGTCTTCACCTTGAGAAACATGTTAGGAACAAAAAGGCCTCAGTCAAACCTGTTATACATCTTAGGGAGAGATTATTAATCAAACCTGTTTGATGCACTTGAGGGTATAATTTAAGGTCGTGTTAATGCCATATTGAAACCTGAAAAGTGATTTGCAATATAAGTAAAAGCTGCTTACCCTGTTACATTATTTGTAACTCAGGCAGATTGCCCAAACTGTCTCATTCTGTTGGACAGGCTGGACATAAACTGTCTATGTTGCTCATGTCTGTTGAGCAACTTGGACCAAAACTAAGTGTTATGTTCTTTGTGAATAGAACCTGTTCTTTGTGAACAGGTTGTACACCTTATGGAAGTTGTTTCCATGTCATCATGTATTGTCTTGGATGAATAGATCAGTTTGCAAGTCTAATACAAAGTGGAAATCAGAAGCTGCTTACACTTCCCAAGCTATTCTGATACATGAAGACAAAGTGGATATTTGAAATGGGTGTCAGGACATTTCTTATATCAAAATGGCTATACAAGAAGAGGAAAGGATTAAACTTGACAATTTTTCTTTAAGGTAAAGCAAACTGCAATAGAGACAAAAAAAAAGGCAAGGATTCTGATACATAGAGACAAATGTTGTTTTGTCAGAATGTGCAGAAAAGCTGTTTTGTCTTTTTAGAAAGGCACTCCACTATCTCTGCATCCAATGAAGAAGGTTCACCAATATTCTCTAAGAGAGTATAAAAGGAAGCTTCTAAGGAATGTGAGATAACCAAGAGAGATATCCATAACGTGCAAAGAATTGTGTTTTCATGCATGCAAAGTCTGCTTAGAATAAAACAGTTGAGTGTGTTCAAGTTGTTCTTGTTCAAGCTGTCCGTCTGTCTTGTAAAAACAGTGAGTCCATCTTAGCGAGTGAATACATTGTATCTAGTCTGAGTTTGTCTTTGATTAGTAGTCTATCTGTTGTTTCTGTCATCTCAGCTTGAACCATTTCGCTGTTCAAACTTATTTCTAATTAACACTTGTTGATATATACATACAAACATTGAGAAAGTGTGTTGAGTTTTTAAACAGCTGTATTCACCCCCCTCTACAACTTATAGCAACATACTAGGGACCCCTTTTAGGACCTACAACTGGTATCAGAGCAAGTTTAGAGTTTGTGTTAACTCTAGGCTCTCTTGCAACTCCCTATTTCCCACCATGGACAACAGTTCTGACAACTCCTCCTCTTACTATGACAATGGATCAATGGCAAAACCTCACAAGTTCAATCATTAGAACTTCTCTTGTTGGAAGTGCAGAATGATGCTCTTTTTAGAGATTCTGGATGTACAACTACCAGAGATAGTGATGGAAGGTTCCTATGTGTCAACTTCTGTTACTACTATAACTCCAGCTATTGAAGGAGCTGTTCCTAAAAACAGGACAAATGCAAAGGCAAAAGCTCAATGGTCTGATAAAGACAAACGTTTGGTTGCCCTTAATGCAAAGGCCATGAACAGCCTTGTCATCTCTCTACCTGATGATGTGTTCAAACAGGTTGAGAAGATGAAGACTGCAAAGAAAATGTGGGATACTCTGTGTACAGTCTATGATGGCCTCACAATCACATTGGATAACAGGATCAATAATCTTGTTAGACAATATGAACTGTTCTTTGCAAAGCCAAACGAGACACTCACTGAAACCTACATCAAGTTCACTGCCTTGATAAATGATCTAAAAGCTGTTGGGATCACTAAAAACAGATTAACTTTGGTGAACAAATTTCTAGACATACTGCCTGAGGAATGGAATTACTACTCTATTATCCTCAGAAACTCAGGCACCATAAGAGGCAGGGATCTTGTGAACCTTTATGGATCCTTGTTTAATGACGAACAATGAAGGAAACATAAAAGAAATGCCTTGGAGATGTCCAAAAGAGGTGCAACCTTAGTAGCCTGCGTGAGACAACATGTTAGTCAGGTGTGTGATGTGTTCATACAAGCTGATCAACATACTAATGACGAAATGGAGGAAATGTCTGGAGAGGAGGATTTTGAAGATCTTTCTGAGTTTGATGGTGAGCTGAATGCCATGCTTGTCAGAAAATTCAATAAGAAGAGATTTTGTGGTAAGATACTGCAAAAGAAGTCAGGTGCCATCCAGAAGACGGGACTTTTGGCTGAAACTTGCCATATAGCTGCTGACTGTGTGTCTAAAGCTGTTGGCTCTTCCTCCAAACCATACAAGACAAACAAAAACGATGGCTATAGGGTTAAGTACCTAATAGCCATGGCTAAGCTAAAAAAGTTGGAAGACTCAGTGGCTTCCAACAAGCAGAAGGGACTTATGGCTGAAACTTGTGACTGGGAGGAATCTGATTCATCATCTGATGAAGTATCAACAACAACTGTCTGATGGCCAACACTGATGTCCCATCAACAAGCAACTTCACACAGGACCTGGCTGAAGCTGAAGCTCTCAGCACCTTAGAGAACTGGAATCCCACCATGATGAATAAGGTACAAAATTTTAAGGATTACAGCTCTGAGGAAAAAGTAAAATTGTTTGATTATTTACTTGTTGATTTAAAAGCTGCGGTTGAGAAACATAATGCTTTGAAGTCTGAGATCTCTAACTTAAAAACTGATCTTGAAACAAAAACAAATAAACTGAACATATTTCATAAGTTAAAAACTGAGCTTGATGAAGTAAAATACATCAACACCATTTTATTAGAAGAAAAGAGAGAGACAGACTCAAAGCATGTTAAGCTTCAAAAGATTGTTGACTCTTGGTGCCAGTCAGCTCAGAAAGTCAACTACTGTATCAGTCAGCAGATTCCTGCTCAAATCAAAGCCTATCTTAGAGAAGATCTTGTACAGCAGCTTCTATTGTTGACATTAATATTCTGGAAAAAGACTTATCCACTCTTGCTGAGCTTCCAAGTACTTTTATCCAAAAAGTAAATGGAAAGCTGGTCTCAACAAACAGGTTTGTCAGGCCTCAAAATACTGACAGTTTGTGTGAAGAGGTTGAAAAAACTGGTGATGGAATGTATTCTCCATCAACCCAGCCTGCTAAACGTTCAACTAGTTCACATAAAGAAAAGAATGGAAATCAGGCAAAAGCTGATGGTAAGAAACCTGTTTATCCATTTGGTGTTGAACATTTTGAGAAAAAGTTTTCAAAATTAAAGCAGCTTGCATCCAACAAGGGTAAGTCTCATGTTGGAGGCAATTCTGCTGTGATTTCAAATAAGTTTAAAAATCATAGTGGAAATCTGGTTATCAATGAAAGAAAATCTTTTAATAAAACTAGAAGTGATGATCCTGATAGGCAACAGTCATCACATCTCAGTAAAGGTAAAGGCAAAGCCATTGCTCAACCTGAGAAAGCTAGGAATAAGTTTCCCAAACCTGTGAAAAGGACAAAAGACAATCAAATTACCTGTGTTTGATCTCTGCCCTCCCAAAAAGAGAAAAGAGGACACAGGCAAAGCTATTGCTGTTGTACCTTCCACCCTAGCTGTTGGTTCCTCTAAAACAAGTGAGACTTTGTCAAAACTGTTGGAATTAGTGTCCAAGTCACAATTATTTGTAAACATATTGTTATCAGGCTGGATCTTTTTTGGGTGCATGCAATGAATTGTAAAGAGAAGATGATTAACTTAAATATATAATGTTAATTAGTTTGTTAATTTATTATGTTTAATAAATTAATTAGAAACTAAATAATTGATTATATTTGATTAATGGGTTAGTTTGTTAATTTATTAATAATTAATAAATTAACCGGAAACTAATAGAATTAATTGAGGAAGTACAGGGGCTAAACTACAATTAGTTGATAGTCAACAGGGCACCCCCTAAACCCTAATAGGGGGGCCGACCACCAATCCATCCCACATGGATTTGGGATTAAAAATTTGTAGGTTTCTAAAACCTATAAATAGGCAGCCCCTGCCTGCTTCATTCCTCGCTCATTCGATTCTAAGTTCTCTAACGATCACAAGGGATACCAGTTTTGGGACTCTGAGATCTGAGCTCAGAAAAGTTATAATTATCTTTTCTATTGTTCATTGGGTGTGAACAACTAGAGGCGATCTTGCTTTAGACGCTTGTTGCTCGATTCAGAGGCTGTTCGTGAAATCGTTCTTCGTGGAGAAAATTGCGAATTTTCTCAAGGTTAGTTTTTCTTATTCATCTCTTTATTTTAATAATTAGTTGCTTAGCATGTTTGGTTAGATCCTTAAGGTTTTATATTCTTGCATAGTTAGGTTATTTAATTTTCTACAAAGTTTTAATTTAACCTAGCAAGGGTATAGGAAACCCAACAGTGGTATCAGAGCGAAGTTAACCTACCGAGCTTTGCACTAATTTTGAGATGATAATCTTGTTCTTAAACCGAAATCTGTTTTGATTAATTTTCGGAATTTTGATTTAATTTTAATGGTGTTTTTAGTTTTAAATTAAATTGTTTCAACTTAAAATTAATTTTTAAATATTAAATAAATCCGAAAAATTAATTAAAAAATTAATTTTTCGAAATTTTTGGAGTAAAATTTGTTTTTTGATAATTATTTAATTTTTAAAATAGTTTTTAAATTTTAAATTAATTGTCTAAATTTTGAAAATTGTTTTTCATATTTATCTTCAGATTTTCGGATTTTTGAAAGGTTTTAAATGGATAAATCTGAAATATTAAATAAATTATTATTTTATTAATTTAGGATTTATTAATTTAATTAAGGGTTTGATTTTTGAGGTTTTAGATAAACATGCCTTAGAGATAAGCTTGATTTTCTAGGTTTATCCTAAATCCTATTTATCTAGAAATTACCTTAATTTAAATTAAGTGCTTATCCTAAAGGTTTTAGAATATCATAATTTATTAGGATAAACTTGTATTATCCTAGGTTTAAATTTTGAGGATTTATATGGTTATATATATAGGTTTCGGATTTAATATATATATTTAATAATTAAGTGTTTCTTATTTTATTTAAATTTTGAAACCGAAATATATATAAAAAAAATAAATATTAATTTAAACCCTAATATTTTAAATTGTTTAAAATATACCCTGAATTTTAAAATGTTTAAAATAGACCCATTAATTTTGAAAGTTTAAAATTAAACCCCTAAGATTTGAAAGAAATTTATATATGTATTATTGATATATATATATATATATATATATATATATATATATATATATATATATATATATATATATATATATATATATATATATATATGTGTGTGTGTGTGTGTGTGTATATATATATATATATATATATATATATATATATATATATATATATCATTTAAATCTAATTACATCGTCAGTCAATTGATAAATCGGCTCACCCATGGTGAACAAACTATAAACGAGGTATAAGGCGGGTCGCTCTGCTTCCCTAAAGAAGTAGGTTTTTAACAGCTTCGCACTGACCTACCTCCTCCGCTTCGCTGTGCGTTCAATGGAGCTACCAAGGACTTTTGATAGGATGGTGTCCAGATTAAAAGTATAATCTAAAGTACTAAAACAAAAAATCGCGTTTAAGATATATCAAAAGTGAATTAGTATGCAAATCCATGAAAAATGCACTGTTAGTGGAGCGTGTGTATTGACCGGCACACTAATGAGAGACATATTAGGAGGTGATGTAGGACTCGCGATTCCCGGACTGATCCGTGCCGGGTCTTACGCAGTTTTGCATGGTTAGATTCATCATCTTGTCTGTGATCCTCGGCAACCCAGTCACGGATAGTAGTTGAGCATAACCGAGATTAACATGCCATTGATAAGATTCAATGAATCTCAGAAGATCTAGAAATTTCATAGAGATTGAAATCGACAAGAGTTTGTCCACCTAAAATAAATTTGTGGCGTGATTACGGCGACCCTTTTCATAAAACGAATCGAAAATATGGATCCTAGCCTTAATTCAAATTGGGTATATTGTTTAAGGAATACTTCATTCTAACTAAAACTTTATCTCACATATGTCTACTTCTACTGGTACTCCCACTCCTGCTCCCAACCACGCATCCAACTTCTTACTCCTTTCCGTTCTGGGTAGGAAAAAACTATCCGGTCCGAACTATGTGGACTGGATGAGAAACCTCAGGTTTACGCTGAGGTACGAGAACAAGGAGTATGTTCCCGATGAACAAATTCCCACACTGAATGAGAATCCCACCCAGGAGGAAATGGACGCACACCAGAAACATTACGATGATGCAAACAAAGCGTCGTGCATCATGGCATCATCCATGGTTCCTGAGCTTGCTAAAGCCTTCGAGAATACATGGGCCTTTGAGATGAATCAGCAGCTGCGAGAGATGTTTGAGGCTAAGGCGAGCAAAGAGCGCCTTGATGTGGTAAGATCCCTCATGGTCTGCAAACCAAAAGCTGGAACATCTATCTGCACTTTCGTCCTTGAGATGAAGGGGTACTTCGACCGGCTGGAGGCTCTCAATATGGTGTTTGACTCTAAGTTCTCCACCAATATCATTCTTTCTGGACTGCCCACCATCTATAATCAGTTCGTACTCTCCTATCAGATGAACATGAATCAGAAGGATACGTCAATTATGGAACTGCATAATCTGCTCCGAACAGCTGAACAGGGCATCAAGAAAGATGAGACCCCTGTGGCCCCTGTGCTTACTGTCGGTAAGGCCTCAAAGAAACGGAAGTCATCCTGGAAGGCCCCAAAACGAAAGTCCAAGAAAGGGTTTCAAGGGAGAACAGAGTCTGGTATTGTGCCTACTAAAGATTCGAAGGAAGCAGTATGCTTTTACTGCAACGGCAAGGGGCACTGGAAGCGAAACTGCCCATCATATCTGAAGGACCTTAAAGACGGCAAAGTCGAAAAGGCCAGCACCTCAGGTATGTTCATGATCAAACTCCATAACACTTCTATCTCTAATTCATGGGTTCTTGATACAGGATGTGGTACTCACATTTGAGATTAGCTTAACTAATTGCTGTTATTCACCCGATATGAATCGGAACATCATTTCTTTGTTTGCCTTGTATAAGGATGGATACAATTTCAGCTTTGATAATAATAATGGAAGTATTTTGGTTTATTTGAATGATGTTTTTATATTCAAAGCTTGTCCTTAAAATGGCATATATGAAACTGTTGAGTGTGATAACAACCTATTATTTAATATTGATTCTAACAAAATTGATAAGTCCAAATTGTGGCACTGTCGCCTTGGGCACATTAACAAGAAACACATCGCCCAACTCCAAAAGGATGGAGTGTTGGAATCATTCGACCTAAAATCGGATGATGTATGCGAATCCTGTTTACTGGGCAATATGACAAAATCACCATTCACAGGAACCTGTGAAAGAGGTGAAGGACTATTAGATTTGGTCCACACAGTTGTATGTGGGCCATTCCGATGTGCTACAAAAGGGGAAAATCGGTACTATGTCACCTTTACAGATGACTATAGTAGATTTGGGTATGTTTATTTAATTAAACATAAGTCCGACACTTTTGAGACATTCAAAAGATATCAAAGTGAAGCAGAGAATCAACTGGGCAGAAAGATAAAGGTTCTCCGCTCCGACAGGGGAGGAGAGTACCTTAGTATCGAGTTTCTCGATCATCTTAGAAGCTGTGGAATAGTTTCCCAGTTAACTCCTCCTAGAACACCACAACTCAACGGAGTTGCGGAGAGGAGAAACAGGACCTTGTTAGACATGGTCCGATCTATGATGAGTCGATCAACACTTCCAGTAAGTTTCTGGGGTTATGCATTAGAAATTGCGGCACATATTCTAAATCTAGTACCCACCAAGAAAGTTTCAAAGACACCCTACGAGATGTGGAAGGGAAAGCGTCCTTCCCTTGGTCACATCAAGATCTGGGGTTGTGAAGTCTTCGTTGGACGAGAGGCCTCTGACAAACTCAGTCAAAGATATGAAAAGTGTCTATTCGTCATTTACCCACAAGAGTCATTTGGATATCTATTTTACAAACCACGTGAAAACGTAGTGTTTGTATCTCGAAGAGGAGTGTTCTTCGAGAAGGAGATAATCTCTAAAGATGACAGTGGGAGTAAGATCGATCTTGATGAGATTTAAGATACTACCGATGAAGAACCAACTGCAAACACCGACCATCAACATGAGGGTGAGATGCCTGTTGAACCCAATGGCATATCCTTACCTTTGCGCAGATCCGGTAGAGTTAGCAATCCTCCTGATTTCTACTATGGTTTCCATATTGAACAGGATGATATGATTAGTGATAGTACACTAGTCGACTTCGATGAACCAGCTAACTACCGGGAAGCGATGGCAGGCCCTGAGGCAGCCAAATGGAAGGAAGCTATGGATAGCGAGATTGAATCCATGTATGGCAACCAAGTTTGGAACTTGGTTGATCCCACACCCGGTCTAAAGATGGTGGGTTGTAAGTGGATATTCAAGAAGAAAACGAATATGAACGGGAAAGTACACACTTACAAAGCTAGGCTGGTGGCAAAGGGCTATACTCAAACCTACGGGATTGACTATGAGGAAACCTTTTCACCGGTAGCTAAGATTAAATCCATAAGGATAATTCTGGCCATAGCTGCATTTCATGACTATGAAATCTGGCAGATGGATGTCAAAACCGCTTTCCTTAACGGGAAATTGAAAGAGGATGTGTTTATGACACAGCCTGAAGGTTTTGTAGACACCATGTATCCTAAGAAAGTGTGTAAGCTTCAGAAGTCCATTTATGGACTTAAGCAAGCTTCTCGAAGCTGGAATATTTGCTTTCATGAGAAAATCACAGAGTTTGGATTTTCTAGAAGCGAAGATGAGTCCTGCATATAAGTCAAAGTCAGTGGGAGCACTTTAGTCTTCCTGGTATTATATGTCGATGACATATTACTTATAGGAAACGACATCCCAACATTACAGAGTGTAAAAGATTGGTTGGGAAGATGTTTCTCTATGAAGGATCTAGGAGATGCAGCTTTTATTCTGGGTATAAAGATTTATAGAGATAGAACGAGACGTCTAATAGGACTAAGCCAGGATACGTACTTGGATAAAATACTGAAAAGGTTCAGTATGGAGAAGTCTAAGAAGGGGAACCTTCCCTTTGCTCATTGCATAAAGATTAGTAAAGACATGAGCCCGAAGACACAGGAGGAACGAGACAGAATGAGTCAAGTTCCATATGCTTCGGCCATAGGATCTATAATGTATGCCATGACATGTACGAGGCCTGATGTCTCATTTTCTTTAAGCATGGTGAGTCGACATCAGCAAGACCCTTGTGAAGGTCATTGGACGGCAGTCAAGAATATTCTAAAGTATTTAAGAAAAATACTAAAGACAGGTTCTTGGTTTACGGTGGACAGGATGAACTCAAAGTAACCGGTTATTGCGATGCGAGTTTCCAAACGGATAGAGATGACCGTCGGTCACAATCTGGTAGGGTGTTCTTATTGAACGGGGGAGTCGTGATGTGGAAGAGTTCGAAGCAGGGAGCTGTGGCAGACTCTACCTGCGAGTCAGAATATATTGCGGCCTCAAAAGCCTCAAAGGAAGCCATCTGGTTGAAGAATTTCAATGGAGATCTTGGAGTTGTCCCAACGGTTCAAGACCCCATCGAAATATTCTGCGACAACAAAAGTGTTGCTTCGTTGACTAAAGAACCCAAGGATCATGGAAAGTCCAAGCATATTGATCGGAAGTACCACTTTGTTCGTAGCAAGGTTGAAGAAGGACATGTGATTGTGAAAAGAGTGCGATCAGAGGAGAATCCAGCTGATCCGTTCACAAAGCCACTTTCTCAACCGAAACACTGTAGTCATGCTGTTAGCATAGGATTACGAGATAATGTAAAGTTTAGTAGTTAGTTTTGAATTTGAAACATTCTAACAATGATTTGAATTTTAATGGATTTGGTGATTAAATAATGGGGATTTATTTATTTGCAAAGTGCTGCCATCTTCTATTAATTTATCGTTGTGTTTCCTTTTGCATGTTTGCAACCAACTCCAAGAGTAATTAATGTTATTAAAATACCTCAGTCATTCATACTACCGGGAGTTAGTATTGAATAAAGACTGTCATGGAATGTTAGTAGACTGTCAAGAGTTTGACATAGCATAGAGATTGCTGCAACATTCATTGGTACTTAATGGAGATTTAAGTATAGGGCACTCGCACTTGGAAAGATACTTCATGGATCAAATCATAAGTATTTCCAAGATGATAATATCCTCTATTCTTCAGAAGGAGATACATTGAAGTTGCGGTTTTCTAGTCCGTCATACCTTAGTGCATTCAAACGCTGTGCGTAACTGCCAGTTATAATGGATGTATCTAGTTACGATGTTATTAGTTAGCTAGCGCTGTGTATGCGAAGTTTATTCGTTCCTTTTGCCTATATGGAAAAGCGATATCTATGGGCCCTCTGATGATTAAACGTTGACACTAGAGTGTCGGGCCCGACCGAGACAAAATTGAAGTGTTCAATTAATAAGTCTCATATGTCATATTAATCGGAAATCAGAAACATAATTTTGAAACCAAAGATTGATTATAATCCATGTCTTAGTTTCATTCGATATCAGAGAACGAAGGAATAGTTGATCCCTTATCTAAAGGATTAGCTCTGATATGATTCAGAGTTCGGCAGCTGTATCGAGTAGCTAGGAAGGCTGGTAATAGAATGTGTTTAGACAAATAGTTGCCAACTTGTCCAAGTGGGAGACTGTTGGAATTAGTGTCCAAGTCACAATTATTTGTAAACATATTGTTATCAGGCTGGATCCTTTTTGGGTGCATGCAATGAATTGTAATGAGAAGATGATTAACTTAAATATATAACGTTAATTAGTTTGTTAATTTATTATGTTTAATAAATTAATTAGAAACTAAATAATTGATTATATTTGATTAATGGGATAGTTTGTTAATTTAAAAGCATTTCAGAAGAAATTTTACAGAAAGCCAACAAACAACAAGATGCGCTATAAAACAGGTTCAAGGAAAATTGAGAAAAAAAGATAAATATGAGAAATCTGGAGAAAGTAGTGCACGAAAAACTGACAAATATGAAAAGTCAGACAAATCAGCCAAGAAAGAGTCGGAACAGAAATGCTATAACTGTGGAAAACCAGGTCACTATGCCTGGGAATGCAGATCTCCTGACTACTATACAAGAAAGGCTCTCTTAGCCAAAGAGAAAGAGTCAGGCAAAGCTCTTATGGCGGAGGATGATCATTGGTTACAGTTATCAGAAGACGATGGCATCTTGGATGAAGATGCTTATATTTGTCTAAAGTCAAAAATTTTCAATGAATCTGAACTGAGTGAATCAGCTATGATAGCTGAAGATGAGGTGTGGGTTGGACTGACTGATGAAGAGGATGCAGAAAGAAAAGAATCTGAGTCTGATGAAGAGGAAGCAACAGATGAAGTTGCATTAATGGCAACTTGCCAAAATGAAGCTGAAAATGAGGAAGATTCAGAGTCTGAAAACGCAGATGGTTCAGACAGACCGGAGGTAAATTCTAATTCAGACTCTGACATTGATGAATCATGCATATTAGAAGAAAAACTAACTAATATGGCCTTTATGCTTAAAAAATTTGAAAAATTTTTAAAGGCAAAACAGAAAAATGTTCATTCTTTGGAAAACAAACTTCGAAATGAACACAACTTAGTTCTAGACTTTTCCAAAGATAAAGCATTAGCTTTACGAGCAGTCTCAGACTTACAAGATAAGGAAAAAGAACTTCAAAGCAATATACTCAATCTGAATCACAAAATATCTGATTTACAAGAAAGACTGCGAATAGCTGATTAGAAGCCTCAAACTTTTCTATAAAATATCATGCCATATTTGAAGAAAGAACTAAACTTTATGAGAAAATAAAAAGGATGGTGGATGAATTTATTAAAAGAGGGCAAACAGATCAAACAATTTATTTAAACCAACCAAAAGACACAGAATTTTATAACTCTAAATCTGGAATTGGTTGGGAAAATCCTAAGTATCTGACAAAAGCTATATCAAGTTCACCAACACTATATGATGTCAGATACATGAATTTAGGATTAAAAATGACATTTATGAAAGCATCTGAAGAAGTAGAATCTAGCGAAGAAATAAAAAAGATTACGATCAGACAAAATGCAAAATTCTGCTGATTATACCAGAATAAATGAAACCAGCAACATTCTTGATATTAAAGAAGAGTACATTCAAACTTATTCTGAAAAGGATTTGTCTGAATTACCTACTAAGTCTCAAAAATTATATTTCCCAAATTCAATTTTAGAACAGATAAATTCTGATTTAGAATTGAAAATTAAGAATTTTGAGACAGAGAATGGAACTCTCAAGGCTGAATTAAGAAAAATGGAACAAATGTTGCAAACTCAGCCTAAAAACACAAATGTGTCTGATCCAAAATCATCTACTTCTCTAGAGTCTATAAATTCAGAAAAAGAATTTGATCTGTACATGCACTCGGATGATAAGTCATTAGATCAAATGTTTGGTAAAATTGGTGAATTTATCAAACCTTTGAAATGGTAATAAAGAACCTGTTAAAATTCTGCAAAGAATGTCTACAGATTCTTTAAAACCATCTGAAAATTCACTATCATTACAACAAAAGAAGGAGAAAACAAAAATTATTGTTCAGTCTCCTAGCTTTGAAAAGGGTGAATCATCTTCATCAACAGACTCAAATGCACGTAAAGTCCAATCTTCAACAGGTATGAAAAACTTACAGAAAAAACGAGCATCTAAATCTACTAATTCTCATACTTCTTTTATGTCAGATATCGTTGTGAACGGGTCGAGAAAACAAGTTTGGCGAAAGAAGGAAAGAGAACAGAAAAACAAGAGTTTAAAACAAGAGTGGCGCGTGAAGGACAAAATTGTTACAAATAGAAATAGCAAAATTGAACAGTCTGTCTGTAATAATAATAATCTTGTTAAAAACTCTTGTATAAAGTTTTCTAGAAAGGACTTAAGTGCTTTGAATTCATATGCTTGTAAGCCTGCAGTTGTTAAATCTAATAAGCTCGTATAGCAACCGAAGAAGAAGAAGGACCCATTTTATGAACAGAAAAAGGTTCCAAAGAAAATTATTTAAAAAGCAATTCCACCGCGAATTGTACAAAAATGGATACCTAAAAGAACAGTTCAAAAATGGGTACCTAAAATAAATTCAAATGATAAGCTAAAAGCCATATCTGTTAGAAAAACAAATAATACTGTGCATGATTTACCTAAAAATATAGTACCCAACTACAAGTGGGTACCTCATGTGCTACTTCGTTGTATAGGTAAACCATGATTGGTACCTTGACTCCGGCTGCTCCAAACATATGACCGGACAACGAGACACACTCACGGACTTTGTAGAAAAGTTCTGTGGGACGGTCAGATTTGGAAATGATCAGTTTTGTCCGATCAAAGGCTACGGAAGTCTCAAATACGACAAAATCACCATCCAAAAGGTCTTATATGTTGATGGTCTTGGACACAATCTATTTAGCATTGGTCAATTGTGTGACAAAGGATTAGAAGTCAATTTCAAAGCCAATCGGTGCAGCATCAGATCCGGAGAAGGAAAAGAAATTTTGGCAGGAAACAGGAAAACAAATTTATACTCCATTGATTTAGCCTCAATTAATCTGAAGAAAGATGTCTGCTTATTATCAAAAGCTACATCTAAAACAGCATGGCTGTGGCATCGTCGCCTTTCACATCTGAACTTCAATGAGCTGACCAACCTAGCAAAAGGAGGGTTAGTTAAAGGGCTACCGACTCTCAAATTTCAAAAAGAGCAATTATGTGCGGCATGTGAAAAAGGAAAGATGACAAGAGCCACACACAAATCCAAAACAGAACACTCATCCACGAGAGCACTTGAATTATTGCATATGGATTTGTGTGGACCAATGAGAGTACAAAGCATAAATAAGAAATGATATGTATTGGTGATAGTTGATAACTATTCACGATACACGTGGGTTTTCTTCTTGAGATCCAAATCAGATGCAACCGAAACGATCATCGACTTCATCCGAAAAATACAAGTAAAGTTGCAACTCACAATTCAAACAATCCGCTCAGACAACAGAACAGAGTTCAAGAACAAATCACTTGACTCATGCTTGAATTCATTAGGAATTACACATCAGTTTTCAGCTGCTCGAACTCCACAACAGAATGGTGTCGTTGAAAGAAGAAATCGGACACTAGTGGAATCAGCTAGGACGATGCTGGCATATTCCAATTTACCGTTATTTTTGTGGGCAGAAGCAGTTGCAACAGCTTGTTTCACACAAAATCGTTCAATAATAAATAAGAGATTCGGAAAGACTCCTTATGAACTAATTAATAAACGAATACCTAATATTAAATTTTTCCATGTCTTTGGATGCAGATGCTTTATTTTGAACGATAAAGACAATCTTGGAAAGTTTAATCAAAAGGCAGATAAAGGAATTTTCATCGGGTATTCAAAGGAGTCGGTTGCCTTCCGAGTGTACAACAAGAGAACCAAGACAGTCAACGAGAGCGTAAATGTCAAATTCGACGAAGGAGTGGTGATGGCTTCTGAACACACCAGTTCAGGACCCGAACCTAATATGCAGACTTCATTGGAGTCAACTGAGCAAAATGCTGAACATTCAGAATTACATAAGTTGTTTGAGAATTTTTATGAAGACTATTTTGAAAAGCCCAAAACTAATGTTCAAAATTTGGTGCCTGACAGGATTACTGAAGATCCAGTCATAGTCTCTGATCTTTCTCAACAACAAGGTTCAGAAGAAACTGGAGAAGCTTCAACAGCAAATGTGCAGTCAAGTACTGAGATTGTACAACCAAATGAACCTCCACATTCTTCTGAAACCCCCATTACTTCTGAACATTCAGAAGCTCCTACCTCAGATGTCCCACCTACAACATCTGCAGTAACTCCCGAACCATATTTAGATCTCAATCCCAACCAAGACCCAATAGAACCGTTTCCACATACAGTTAAGTGGACAAGAAATCACCCAATAGAGAACATCATTGGTGACCCATCTGCGTCAGTCCAAACCCGAAGGGCTACTATAAATGAATGCTTATTTTCAAATTTTTTAAGTAAAATAGAGCCAAAGAATGTAAAAGAAGCCCTTCTGGATGCTGATTGGATTGTGGCGATGCAAGAAGAACTCAACCAGTTCGAACGGTTAAAGGTCTGGAGACTTGTTGAGCGCCCAAAAGACAAATCCATAATAGGCACGAAATGGATCTTTAAGAACAAGAAAGATGAACATGGTGTCATTATTCGAAATAAAGCTCGTCTCGTGGCCAAAGGATACAGCCAACAAGAAGGGATTGATTATGATGAAACATTCGCACCAGTTGCACGAATTGAAGCTATAAGGATGTTTTTAGCTTTTGCCGCTCATAAAAATTTTACAGTATATCAAATGGATGTTAAAACTGCATTTTTAAACGGGGAGCTAACAGATGAAGTATATACATATCAGCCGGAAGGGTTTACTGATCCTTCGAAACCTGATCATGTATATATTTTAGATAAGTCACTGTATGGCCTTAAACAAGCACCTCATGCTTGGTATGATGCACTCTCAACATATCTGTTGAGATGTGGATTTACAAAAGGTGCAGTTGACACAACCCTGTTTATAAAATCAGGGGTCAGATATCATAGTTATACAGATATATGTAGATGATATGATATTTGGGTCTACAAATCCAGAATTTTGTAAGAAATTCGCATTTTTAATGTCCCAAAAATTCGAAATGAGCATGATGGGGGAAATAAATTTTTTCTTAGGATTACAAGTAAAACAATTAACTGATGGTATTTTTATCAATCAGTCAAAATATATACAAGACATGTTAAAGAAATTTAACATGGTCAATAGTACTCCTATGAAAACCCCCATGGCTCCGGATTCAAAGTCAAAACTCGATGCGGACATCTCAGGGAAACCTGTAGATGTGACTCATTATCGAGGTATAATTGGGTCATTAATGTACTTAACAGCTAGTAGACCAGATATTATGTTTGCTACATGTGTCTGTGCTAGATATCAGGCAAATCCTAAAGAATCACACTTAACAGCTGCAAAACGAATTTTAAGATATCTCAAAGGAACTCCAAATCTTGGTTTGTGATATCCTAGAGAATCTTCATTTAATCTGACTGCATTTTCTGACGCTGATCACGCAGGTGATAAGATGGACAGAAAGTGTACGTCAGGAGCAGTACAGTTCTTAGGTGACAAACCCGTATGTTGGTCATCCAAGAAACAACATTGTGTTTCATTGTCTACAGCTGAAGCAGAGTACGTTGCTGTATCTTCCTACTGTTCTCAGGTGTTGTGGATGAAGAGCCAACTACGTGATTACGGGTTACACCAAAGAAAATTCCAATATATTGTGATTCTCAGAGCGCAATAGCTATTGCATGAAATCCGGTGCAACATTCAAAAACGAAACATATTGACATTCGGTATCATTTCATAAAAGATCATGTAGAAAATGGAAATATAGAATTATATTTTGTACCTACTGAATATCAACTAGCTGATTTGTTTACCAAAGTGTTAGATGAAAAGCGGTTTAATTTTTTGGTATACAAATTAGGTATGTTGAATCATTAAGATTTAATAATTCAGTAGTTTCAAAATATAAATTTAAAATTTTCAATTTTTAAGTGATTTTTATCTGATGTTAAATTCTTGAATTATAAAAAGTTTATATTCTTTAGAATTTAACAAGATCTGGATTGTCATGTGCAGGGGGAGCAGAAAAGAAATTTATCTGAGTTTGAATAAATCTGATAAAAATTATCTGTTATTTTGTAGGGGGAGCAGAGCTGAGAAATTAAATATCCAGTTGAGGGGGAGCAACTTTCAGAAATTCAAGGGGGAGCAAATGAGTATTGTTAATATTTTTTAATATTTTTAATTTTTTTTATGTGGTTTCAATTTTTTGGTTTTTGTTGTTTTATGTGCAAAATTTTTTTTTTCAGTGTGAATAATTTTTTTAAGTGCATTTTAAATTTTTTTTTGTTTTGTTTTGTGTGCTGTTAAAATTTTTGTTGAAATTCAATTTTATTTTTTTTTAGTCACAATTTTGAATGAAAAAAAAAATTAGTGTGTGGGCTAATTTGGTGTAGATGATGGGCCGGATATCTCAAATTTGAAAACTTTAAAATGGGCCGGATATTTCAAATTTGAACTTTAAAATGGGCCGGGTAATATTTGACTATAAATTTGAATTTTCAAATTCAAATTTACTTTTTCGGATATTCTAAATCCTTCATCTTCTCCAACAAGCTTCCTTAACTTCAAAGAAAGCTCAAAACCCACAACCGACGTTTTTTCATCAAGATTGTGAGTAAAAGTTTGTTTTTTCTTTATTATTTCAGTTTGTATGTTTATATTTTCAGTATATCTGTTCAAGTGTGAGCATCTGTTCAAATTTTTTTCTTTTTGTGTTCTTGAACGTTAATGGCAAATCATGTGATTTGTTCATGAAACTGAAATTGTGTGATGTTGTTCGTATTGGTAGTATGACTATGAATCTGAAGTTTCATAAGTCATCTTTACTTCACACAAACAGAATCATTGATTTTCTAATGAAACAGTTTCGAGTTTTTGAATAATCTGAAATTTGAATTTTTAATAGCTTTAAAGTTGTTTTTGTTCAAAGTTCAGTAAAGCAAATGTGTTTAAAACAAATTTTTGAAAGGGGTACATGTTTTAAAAGACTGAAAATGATCCTTGAAATTAAATTCATCAAAATCAGTGAGTTTTAGACTTGTAGAAAAATAAAAAGATATTTCTCGAATAAAGCATCATTCGAGTTGCACTAAGCGTCATTCGAGTTGGATGATAAGTCATTCGAGTTGCATTAGTGAGTAATTCGAGTTGCATCATGACTTATTCGAATTGATTCATATAGAATTCAGAGTTATTCGAGTTTAATACACATTACATTCGAGAAACATTTGTGTTTCATGCGAGTTGACAAGTGTGTGTGTAACACTTGGAAAATTTTCAGAAATAAGTGCTTCAAAGGTTATTCGAGTTGGGACAATGGTCTTATCGAGAAAATGACTTGGTCATTCGAGTTGAGTGTTGGATCCCATGTTTCATTCGAGTTTAGTACATAGTCTTTTCGAATTTCATGTATATGCCATTCGAGTTGTGTAGAGACTTATTCGAGATTAATGTGTACATCATTCGAGTTTTGCAGAGACTTATTCGAGTTTCATAGGTACTTCATTCGAGTTGTATATAGGTTTATTCGAGTGTCATAGATACATCATTAGAGTTGTGAATAGGCTTATTCGAGTTTCATGTACACATCATTCGAGTTGTCTATAGGCTTATTCGAGTTGTCTCATGTGTCATCCGACATTGTTCAAGAGTCATTCGAGAAACTTATAGTTGAATTCGAGTTTCAACAGGAAATTTTTCTAAGTGTGGAATTTTTTATGATTTAAGAAAAATGTCACATTTTTTAGAAATTGTTATAAATTTGTGTTTTTCTAACATTGGTCTCTAAACGATTGACTCTGGAGTCCATTCAATAATTGACTATTATTGTCTGGAAACCCGATGCTTTAAAAAGAAAATCACAAGTTTTGACAATTTCTGATAAAATGTTACAATTTTTCTACATTTTTGACAGATGTCATTTGTGTACATGATATGACTAACATGATGTTCTTGGTTTTTACAGGTGTTCAAATGGCATCCCCAGTACAATCTCAGAATTCAAATTCCTCTGATTCCTATTCATCATCAAATCATACCCTTGTATCTACCCCAGTTAGATCTACCTCAGTTGCCTGTTCATCACAAACTAACATTATCCCAGACAACCAGCTCGTAAAACCTAAACATTACCTTCCTTTCCGTGATAATAACCATCGTTTAGATACCAAGGTTATTAAAGTAAGCCATCCTATTATTGGGGACATTTTGAAAGGCCATCCACTCGGGTATCTGCTTCAATACAAACCGTCTATTCCACAAGTGTATTTATAACAATTTTGGCATACTGTCAAATTTGTTCCTGCTGACGGAAATCATCACTTTAAAGTGACAATAGACCAGTTCAAGACGAAAATCACTCTAGCAAGACTGCATCATAATCTATTTCTTCCGAGACGTATAGACACTGTAAATTTCCCAGAGTTGGCAGACTTTGAAGATTTTGTTTCTGATGAAGAGCTGGTACATGACTTAATCTGTTTGGGCTACTCAAAGCCACTTCCGAAGAGCTCAAAGTTTCACAGGAATGGTTTAAATGGAGAATGGTATACATTATTTGGAATCATAAATAGGTGCATGACTTCAAAACATACCGGGATTGACAGATGCAGCATTCATTGCTTAAGAATATTTCATGGGATAGCATTCAACAAACATTATGACTTTGCTCAGTGCATATGGGAAGATTTGAAGGAGATTATGCTTGCAAAAACAAAAAATAGAGCAAGGAAATTTGTGCCACTTCAGAGATTCATACAGATTCTTATCCGAGGGATTCTCCGTGCCAATGAAAATATTCCGAAGCGAGCCAATTCTCAGAGGTGTCCGGATTATGTTATGATGAGCCTACACGAAGTGCCGGACTCCCCAAATGCAAACATTATGCCAATTCCAGAGTCGTTGCTCAAATATGCGGATCAAGAAAGTGAGAATGTGAGATTATATCGAATAGATCATGCTCCGATAGAGACCCAGGAACCGGGATCTCTTAGCCCAGGAGCTTTAAGGATAGAGGAACATCAGCAAGGGGCTGATGTTCAGGTTGCCCATTCTGAGAGTGAGGGAGAAGTTAGTGTGAGGGGTGGTGAGGAAGAAGCTGAAAAGTCAGATTCTGAGAGGACGTTATCAGATATACAAGAAGAAGAGGGAGAAGGAGATGATGATGATGATGATGATGATGGAGGTGATCATCATGAGGGAGGAGGAATGATGGTAGATATTGTACAAATTGCTGTAGAGAGTGTGAGGGAGACCATGACCCTAGAAAGCCGGGATTTTACCACGTCTACTGTTAGCTCTCCTATGAGAGTTAGCATTGAACAAGTCAGTATCCCACTGACGATTGCACACCCAACTATCCACTCAGTCTCCTCTCAACAGGAGACTGTTTCAATTGAACACAGGGATGAACCACACAATCTATCCGAAAGTCACTTGGACTTAATGGATATTGAAACAAGTGCACAACTGCCCGTGTGTACGACTTCTTTTCAATCACCGAGTCTAGTTCCTATACAGTCTAGGACACTTGAGTCAACTTCATTTGTTGAAGTGAGTGTGGTTGAACTTAGTGTTCCTACTGGAACACCCTCAGTAACAGAAGCATTTGTTGCTCCGTCACTTGAAGAGGGTGGAAGTCCAGTCAGAGAAACGGCACTACCAACTCTGAGCACTGGCCACACAGACGTTCTTTATACAAGTTCGACTACTGTGACAACTGGAAGTCTACGTGACCCAGTGGTGACTTTATCCCCATTTGTTACTGAATCAACCTTGACAAGTGCATTGAATGAAGCTGTGTCTGGTGTAAATACGCATGTATCTAATCAGTTAGCTGAGGTAATGGCCCAAATGACAAATATTCAGAAGTTTTTAAAGGGAAAGGATGTTGCAGAGGAGTCTGTTAAGCAAACTGAGTCAAATCAAGCTATAGAAGAATTGAAGGAAGAGTTGAAGGACTTTGTTTTTGAGCAGTTTGATGAGATGCGAGAACGCATGATCAGCCTGGAAAATACTGTGGTAACCGCGTTAGGAAATCTTTCAGAGAGGGTGGCTGCAGTAGAAGAAACCTGCAAGGCTCAAGCTTCCTCGTCCAAGAGGAAACATGATGAGCATGACGAAGACTCCGATGATGCTCCTCATGAGGGGGAGAAGAGGAGAAAGCTTGATGAACCAACGCCTGGGATGTTAATGATAACATATCCAGAAAAGGAGCTGGAAGCTCAGGGGAGAGAAGCTGGGGGCTCTAAAGAATCAGCTGGTGAACAGAGAGAGCTGGGATTGATTCTTTATGAAGATGTTCCAGTTCCTTTGAACATTCAGTCCGATATTTATCATTTTATTGAGTATATTGATTCAGAGGAAGATGTTCAAGAGAAGATTCAAGAGTTAAGTGTTCAAGGGACAGGTGAAGAGAGAGAGGAGTATATTGAAGTATCTGAAGATGATGACATAATAGCTTTGACTGATGTAGATTTTAGAGCTGAAAGAATTGAGGAGGAGGAAGTGTTAGTTGAGGAAATTTTGAAGGATGTTGAATCAACACCAACGGTTGAAAAGCCTGAGGTGGTTGTACAAGTTAAAGAAGAATTTGAAGAGTTTCATGTTGAGAGCAGTATGGCTCAAGAACCAGTTGTTTTGAATGAAGTTGAAGTGATGGATAGGTTTTTTAATGAGTATGTGCTTGCCGATGAATCGAAGAAACAACATAGACTTAGATTTGAAGCACAGCAAGTGGTTCAGAGGGAGATTCAAGATATGCTAACTTTGTTAAATAAGGATGAGATAAGCAAGAAGAAGGTGAAAAAGCTTGAACTTCTAGAAAACAGATCTGCAGAATTTATCAGAAAAAGGAACAAGATGCCGTATATTGAAGATATTCTGGAGAAACGGATTTTTTGCAAGAAGCAAGCTCCATGTTCATTCCACAAGTTGTTTAGATTACTAGAGCCAAACATGCCTAATCTGGTTAACTATGCAAGTTTTCTGAGAAACAAAACACAGGAGGTTGAGAAGGTTAAGAGCGAATTCAGAATTGTTGACCTTGTGAAGATTGAAAAAGAAAGATTTGTTAAGGTGTTCTATCCAAAACTCACTGTTACGAGATCATATGGAAATACTTATGTGTTCACAGAAGCTGACAAGTTCAACATGCACTTGGTAGATATTGAAGATCTTTTTGACGAATTGTGCAGAAACAAAAGAAATGAACACTGTAGATTTGCGCTAAAGACACTGTTTCACTTTATGCATACCAAATTGGTATTAATGTCAGTGCAAGATCTACAGATTGGGGTTGAAAGAGGCATGAGGAAGATCAACATGACAGCGCCTCACAGAGATATCAAATTTGCTGGTGAGCTGAAAGAATTTCAAGTAATCATGGTGAAGCATCCAGCAGTCATGTATAAAGATCGAAATAAGAAGTTGAGGGCAATGAGGAGTGTGGAGCTGAACAAGTTTTCTGCTGGTACTTTGATTAAAGTTATGAGTGGTTTGAAAGGGAAGCTTGCAGCAGACCAGAAAAGAAAGACAAAGAAAGGAGCCCTATCTGTTAACGACCGAAGACTCATGGTTGAGTTTATTTCAAAAATTGAATGGAGGCTTTCGGATCGTAAAAGTATCAGAAGGTTTGAACAGAAGCTGGGCTTATCGGTTTAACGACTTTGCTATTTTCATCAAAGGGGGAGAATGTTAGGATATGTTTAATTGATGAAAAACAAAGTCTAGGGACTGTTTTTGTACTTCCTTAATAGTTTGTATAAATGTATAAATAGCAACTTTGACTTTCCAAATTACAAGATCTGTCAGAATATCATTTTGTACGCATTAGAATCAGTAAGAGCAGCACTGTACACGAAGATCTCATTATTCATTTTGTAATCATCAAGTTCATCAATCGACGCATTCGGTCAGTGTTGATTACGTTTATTGTTCTTATTAATTGCATATTGTTGATTGAATTGGTAGAAACTACATTTCACAAATACAAACCTTCAATCCCACAAGTGTATCTACAACAATTTTGGCACACCGTCAAATTTGTTCCTGCTGACGGCAATCATCACTTCAAAGTTACAATAGACCAGTTCAAAACAAAAATCACTCTCGCCAGACTTCGTCACAATCTATTTCTTCCTAGACGTATAGACACAGTTAACTTCCCAGAGTTGGCTGATGTTGAAGACTTTGGGTCAGATGAGGAGCTGGTACATGATCTGATCTGCTTGGGCTACTCAAAGCCACTACCAAAGAGCTCAAAATTCCATAGGAATGGTTTGAATGGAGAATGATACACACTGTTTGGAGTCATAAATAGGTGTATGACGTCAAAGCACACAGGCATTGACAGATGCAGCATTCATTGCTTAAGGATATTTCATGGAATAGCATTCAACAAGCATTATGATTATGCTCAGTGCATATGGGAGGATTTAAAAGAGATTGTTCTTGCAAAAACTACAAATAGAGCAAGAAAATTTGTTCCGCTTCAGAGATTCATACAAATTCTTATTCGAGGAATTCTTCGTGCCAATGACAATATTTCGAAGCGAGCCAATTCACAGCGATGTCCGGATTATGTGATGATGAGCTTACACGAAGTGCCGGACTCACCAAATGCAAATATTATGCCAATCCCAGAATCTTTGCTAAAATATGCGGATCAAGAGAGTGAGCATGTGAGATTGTATAGGATAGATCATGCTCCGATAGAGACCCAGGAACCGGGATCTCTTACCCCAGGAGCTTTAAGAATAGAGGAACCTCAGCAAGGGGCTGAAGTTCAGGTTGCCCAATCTGTGAGTGAGGGAGATGTTGGTGTAAGGGGAGGTGAGGAAGAAGCTGATTCCGAGAGAACGTTGTCGGATATCCAAGAATAAGAAGGAGAAGGAGATGATGATGGTGATGATGGAGGTGATCATCATGAGGGAGGTGGTATGATGATAGACATTGTGAGCACTGCTGAAGAGAGTGTGCGGGATACCATTAACCTAGAAAGCCAGGATATAACCACATCTACTGTTAGCTCTCCTCTGAGAGTTAGCATTGAAGAAGTCAGTATCCCACTGACGATTGCACACCCAACCATCCACTCAGTCTCCTCTCAACAGGAGATTGTTTCAATTGAGCACAGGGATGAACCATATAGTCTATCCGAAAGTCACTTGGACTTGATGGATATTGAAACAAGTACACAGCTGCCCGTGTGTACGACTTCACTTCAATCACTGAGTCTAGCTCCTATTCAGCCTAGGACACTCGAGTCACCTTCATTTGTTGAAGTTAGTGTGGTTGAACTTCGTGTTCCCACTGGAACATCCTCAGTAACGGAAGCATTTGTTGCTCCGTCACTTGAAGAGGGTGGAAGTCCAGTCAGAGAAACAACTTTACCAACTCTGAGCACTGGCCACACAGAAGTACTTTTTACAAGTTCGACTGCTGTGACAACTGGAAGTCTACGTGACCCAGTGGTGACGTTATCCCCATTCGTTACTGAATCAACATTGACTAAAGCCTTGAATGAAGCTGTGGCTGGAGTAAACACGCATGTATCTACTCAATTGGCTGAGGTAATGGCCCAGATGTCAAACATCCATAAGTTTTTAAAGGGGAAGGATGTTGCAGAGGAACCAGTAAAGCAGTCTGAGCCAAATAAAGCAATTGAAGAATTGAAAGAAGAATTGAAAGATTTTGTGTTCGACCTGTTTGATGAAATGAGAGAACGCATGATAAGCCTGGAAAGTACTATGATAACAGCATTGGGAAATCTATCAGAGAGGGTGGCTGCGGTAGAAGAGACGTGTAAGGCTCAAGCTTCCTCATCCAAGAGGAAACATGATGAGCATGATGAGGACTCCGATGATGCTCCTCATGAGGGGGAGAAGAGGAGAAAGCTTGATGAATCAATACCTGGGGTATTGATGATTACATACCCAGAAAAGGAGACGGAAGTTCAAGAGAAAGAGGCGGGGGGCTCAAAAGAATCAGCTGGTGAACAAAGAGAGCTGGGATTGATTCTTCATGAAGATGTTCCAGTTCCTTTGTACATTCAGTCTGATATTTATCATTTTGTTGAATATATTGATTCGGATGAAGACGTTCAAGACAAGAGTCATGAGCTAAGTATTCAAGGAATAGGAGAAGAGAGGAGGAATACATTGAAGTGTCGGAAGATGATGATATAATTGCCTTAACAGATGTTGATTTCAGAGCTGAAAGAATTGAGGAGGAGGAAGGGTTAGTTGAGGAGATTTTGAAGGATACTGAATCGACACCAACGGTTAAAAAGCTTGAGGTGGTTATTCAAGTTAAGGAGGAATTTGAAGAGTTTCCAGTTGAAAGCAGTGTTGCACAAGAAAAAGTTGTACTGAATGAAGTTGAGGTGATGGATAGATTCTTCAACGAATATGTGCTTGTAGATGAGTCTAAGAAACAACATAGACTTAGATTTGAAGCCCAACAAGTTGTTCAGAGGGAAATACAAGACATGCTGACATTATTGAATAAGGATCAGATTAGCAAAAAGAACGTGAAGAAACTTGAGCTTCCAGAGAATAGATCAGCAGAGTTCATTAGAAAAAGGAACAAGATGCCATACATTGAAGATATTCTGGAGAAACGGATATTTTGCAAGAAACAAGCACCTTGTTCATTTCTCAAGTTGTTTAGAGTGCTAGAGCCAAACATGCCGAATCTGGTCAATTATGCCAGCTTTTTGAGAAATAAAACACAGGAGGTTGAGAAGGTCAAGAGTGAATTCAGAATAGTAGATCTGGTAAATATAGAAAAGTAAAGATTTGTCAAGATTTTCTATCCAAAGTTCACTGTCACTAGATCAGATGGAAATACCTATGTGTTCACAGAAGCTGATATGTTCAACATGCACTTGGTAGACATTGAAGATCTTTTTGATGACTTCTGCAGAAACAAACGAAATGAACACTGCAGATTTTCACTTAAGACACTGTTCCACTTCATGCATACCAAATTGGTATTGATGTCAGTGCAAGATCTACAGATAGGGGTTGAACGGGGTATGAGGAAAATCAACATGACAGCACCTCACAGAGATATTAAATTTGCTGGCGAGCTGAAAGAATTTCAAGTGATCATGGTGAAGCACCCAGCAGTCATGTACAAGGATAGAAATAAGAAGTTAAGAGCAATGAGAAGTGTAGAGCTGAACATGTTTTCAGATGGAACTCTGATTAAAGTGTTAAGTGGTTTGAAAGGAAAGCTTGCAGCAGATCAGAAAAGAAAGACGAAGAAAGGAGCTTTGTCTGTTAACGACCGAACACTCATGGTTGAGTTTATTTCAAAGATTGAATGGAGGCTTTCGGATCGTAAAAGTATTAGAAGATTTGAACAAAAGCTAGGCTTATCAATTTAAAGACTTTGCTTTGTCCATCAAAGGGGGAGAATGTTAGGTTATGTTTTAATTGATGGAAACAAAGTCTAGGGGCTATTTTGTATTTCCTTGATAGTTATTAGAAATGTATATATAGTATCTTTGACTTTCTATTTGTAATAGATCTGACAGTTACACTTTGTACGAATTAATTTATGAGAAAAGGGCTACAGTACGTGAAGATTCTCTGTCATCATTTTGTAATCATCTGTTCATCAATAGAATCATTCGGTCAGTGTTAATTCCATTTATTGTTCTTGATAATTTTATATTATTGATTGATTGATAAGAAACTATATTTCACAAATATCATGCCATTTCTGAAGAAGGAACTAAGCTTTATGAGAAAATAAAGAAAATGGAATATGAATTTATCAAAAGAGGTCAAAAATCAAACTATCTATTTAAATCAACCAAAAGACACAGAATTTTACAATTCTAAATTGGTATTGGTTGGGAAAATCCTAAGTATCTGATAAAGGCTATCTCAAATTCACCGACTTTATATGATGTCAGATATATGAATCTAGGATTAAAAATGACTTTTATGAAAGCATCCGATGAGGTAGAATCTAGTGAAGAATCAAAAAGATTAAGATCAGATAAAATGCAAAATTCTGTTGACTATAACAGAATAAATGAATCAAATAATAATACTGACATTAAAGAGGAGTATATTCAGACATATTCTGAAAAGGATTTATCTGAATCTATTATTCAATCTCAGAAGTTATATTTACCATTTTCAATTCTTGTAAAAATAAACTCTGATCTCGAATTGAAAATCAAAAACTTTGAGACAGAAAATCAATCTCTTAAGGCTGAACTTAAAATTCTGGAACAAAAGTTACAAAAACAGCCTGAGAACAAAATGTTATCCGATCCATTATCTCCAACTTCACTAGATTCCATCAACTCTGAAACAGAATGTGATCTGTATATGAACTCTGATTTCAATTCATTAGAAGAGATGTTTGTTAACATTGATGAATTTGTAAAACCTTTATATAACAAACAATCAGATGATCATAAAGAACCTGTTAGAATTCTGCAAAGAATTTCTACAGACTCAAAGAAATCATCTGAAAATTCACCAAGTTTACAACAAAAGAAGGAGAAAACAAAATTTACTTTTGATACTCCTAAATTTGAAAAAGGTGAATCATCTTCTACAAAGGACTCAATTACACTCAAAGTCCAAACTTCAAAACGTAAGAAACCTTTACAGAAGAAACATGTTTCTAAGATCACTAATTCTCATGTTTCTTCTATGTCAGATTATATTGTGAACGGTTCTCGAAAGCAAGTTTGGCGAAAGAAGCAGAGAGAACAGAAAAACCAGAAAATAAAACAAGAGTGGCGAGTGAAGAAAATATTGTTACAGATAGAAATAGCAAATTTGAAAATTCTGTCTGTAATAATGAATTTGTTGATAAATCTTGTATCAAATTCTCTCAAACTGATTTAATTGCTTTGAATTCTGGTTCATGTAAATCACTTCTTGTCAAATCTGATAAACTTGTATGGCAACCTAATAAAAAGGACCCATCTTTCAAACAGAAAAAGGTTCCATAGCATAATCTTTCAAAAATAGTTCCGCCGCGAATTGTACAAAAGTGGATACCAAAAAGAACTGTTAGAAAGTGGGTACCTAAATCATCATCAACTGTTAAAATAAAAGACATATCTGATGAGAAAAAGCATCATCAAAAGCATGAATTACCAAAATCAAAAGTACCCAACTATAAGTGGGTACCTCATGTGCTATTTCATCTTATAGGTAAATCATGTATGGTATCTTGACTCCGGATGCTCGAAGCACATGACCAGACAAAGAGAAACACTCACTAACTTTGTAGAAAAGTTCTATGGGACGGTCAGATTTGGGAACGATCAGTTTTGTCCAATAAAAGGTTATGGGAGTCTTGCATACGATAAAATTACCATTCAGAAGGTCTTCTATGTTGACGGTCTTGGTCACAACTTTTTAGCATTGGACAGCTTTGCGATAAAGGATTGGAAGTCAACTTCAAAGCTAATCGGTGCAGCATTCGATCTGGAGAAGGAAAAGAAATCCTGGCAGGAAACAGGAAAACCAACTTGTACTCCATTGACCTAGCCTCCATTAATCTGAAAAAGGATGTCTGCTTACTGTCAAAAGCTACATCTAAAACAGCTTGGCTATGGCATCGTCGTCTTTCACATCTGAACTTTAATGAATTAACCAGCCTAGCAAAAGGCGGGTTAGTTAAAGGGCTACCAACTATCAAATTTCAAAAGGAGCAGTTGTGTGCCGCTTGTGAAAAAGGAAAGATGACTAGAGCTTCACACAAGTCCAAATCCGAACACTCTTCAACGAGAGCACTGCACTGCTACATATGGATCTGTGTGGACCAATGAGAGTACAAAGTATTAACAAGAAAAGATATGTATTGGTAATAGTCGACGACTACTCACGATACACATGGATTTTCTTCCTGCGCTCCAAATCAGATGCTTCCGAAATCATTATAGACTTCATCCGGAAAATTCAAGTGAAGTTGCAACTTTCAGTTCAATCAATCAGATCAGATAACGGCACAGAATTCAGGAACAAATCTCTTGAATCATTTTTGAATTCTGTAGGAATCACACATCACTTTTCAGCTGCTCGAACTCCACAATAGAATGGTTTCGTTGAACGAAGAAATCGGACACTAGTGAAATCAGCGAGAACGATGCTGGTGTATTCAAATCTTCCGTTATTCTTATGGGCTGAAGCTGTTGCAACAGCTTGTTTCACACAGAATCGATCAATCATCAATAAACGATTCGGGAAGACTCCTTATGAACTAATAAACAAACGGATACCAAATATTAAAAATTTTCCATGTCTTTGGATGCAGATGCTTCATATTAAATGACAAAGACAACCTTGGAAAATTTAATCAAAAAGCTAATGAACGTATTTTCATAGGATATTCGAAGGAGTCAGTCGCTTTCCGATTCTACAACAAGCGGACCAAGACAGTCAATGAAAGCGTCAACGTTAAATTTGATGAAGGAGTGGTAATGGCTTCTGAACATACCAGTTCAGGACCCGAACATAACAAGCCGACTTCTATGTAGTCAACTGAAAAGAGTGCAGAACATTCAGATTTAAATAAACTCTTTGAGAATTTCTATGAAGACTACTTTGAGAAGCCCAAAACTAATGTTTTAAATTTGGTGCCTGACAGGATTACTGAAGATCCCGTCGTAGTCTCGGATCATTCTCATCAACATGTATCAGAAGAACCTGGAGAAGCTTCGACAACAGATGTGCACTTGCCAACTGAAAGTGTACAACCTATTCAACCTCTAGAATCTTCTAAAAACCCCTTAACATCTGAACATTCAGAAACTCCAATCTCAGATAACTTACCGTCTACATCTGAAGCCAACCCCTGACTTTCCTATTTAGACCTAAATCCCAATCAAGACCACATTCAACCATATCCACATACTTTCAAGTGGACTACAAATCACCCAACAGAAAATATCATTGGTGATCCTTCTGCTTCAGTCCAAACCATAAGAGCCACAATAAACGAGTGATTATTTTCCAATTTTTTCAGCAAAATTGAGCCAAAGAATGTGAAAGAAGCTCTTCTAGATGCTGATTGGATTGTTGCAATGCAAGAAGAACTGAATCAGTTCGAACGGTTGAAGGTCTGGAGAGTGGTAGAACGACCTAAAGATAAATATATCATTGGCACGAAATGGATATTCAAGAATAAGAAGGATGAACATGGAGTCATCATTCGTAATAAAGCACGACTCGCTGCCAAAGGATACAATCAACAAGAAGGGATCGACTATGATGAGACGTTTGCTCCTGTTGCAAGAATAGAAGCAATTAGGATGTTTCTAGCATTTGCTGCTCATAAAAATTTCACTGTTTACCAAATGGATGTTAAAACTGCGTTTTTGAACGAAGAATTGACTGATGAAGTATATACATATCAGCCCGAAGGCTTTACTGATCCTTCGAAACCTGACCATGTATATATTTTAAGACAAGTCACTGTACGGCCTTAAACAAGCACCGCGTGCTTGGTATAATGCACTTTCAACATACTTGTTGAAATGTGGATTCAACAAAGGTGCAGTTGACACAACCCTATTTATAAAACGTCAGGGGCCGGATATTATAGTAATACAAATATATGTAGACGATATAATATTTGGGTCTACAAATCCTGAATATTGTAAGAAATTCGCTTTCTTAATGTCCCAGAAATTCGAAATGAGCATGATGGGAGAAATAAATTTTTTCTTAGGTTTACAAGTTAAATAATTGATGATAGTATTTTTATAAATCAGTCCAAATATATTCAAGATGTCAAGACCTCCCCTTACGGGGCAGTCCTCAGAGTCTAGGTCCCACATCATGCAACACGATATCAATCATAACTAAGATAGAGTAATTAAGTTGCAGAATTTAAAATTTCAGTACAAAATATTAGGATAAGTTTAATATAGATTTTAGTACGAACTACAATTTTCAAATTAAACTTATAAATGGCACAAGACTAATCTAATTCATGTCATCATACATTCAAATCAAATCTACCCATACCACCACAATTATCATCTGCCAATCAGTATCGAAGGATTTGTTGAGTAGTGGTCTACAGAAAAACTTCAATCTTGATCTTGTAGGACCTATGAACTAGGTCCAGCAGGTGACTTTCCTTTATCTTTTCCTGTAAAAAGTGTAAACAACATCTGTAAGCAAAGCTTAGTGAGAATATAGATTTTCAGATTACATGCATTAATCAAGCGGATCATGGTAAGCGTGATATGTCTGGACTGCCGCTACAGCTACTCATGATTGAGACATAGTAGTCATAGAGTCGGATGATGTTCAGCCCACGCTCACGCTTTTAGTGGAAGCTATCCACTTATGTTGGGCTAGCTACCAGCGGTCTTCATGGAGGAACATCGGAGTTTCAATACCAAGTTCAATAGAACTGGTGACATAGCTAGGTCTAGAACAATAGACCGACAAGGCTAAACATGCTAACTTGAATCGATATGTCAAAGATGCGATCAATAAGGAAAGCATAGTATTCAAAGTCATGATAGCAATAATTTCATAGCAATATATGAAATGAACTGTAAGTACAATGTCATGCGGAATGATAAGTCAAATAGTTATCATGATCCACAGTGCATCACCGAACCATGGTGGGCACAGGTCTCAATCCAGCTGAACATGTATGAATGTCAAATAAGTTATCCTCAACAATATGTCTCAATCGGAATTCTAGCATGCAAAAACTGAATATCTATAACTCACAGGTTCTTGGTCTTAATCAAGCAGATTTAAAATCCACCACCTGAGTTATCCCAGGATTTTATCTTATCTTGATCTATCTGATCTCTGGCTTTTCTTTTCAAATCAGTGACCCACTTTTCTTTAGTTCTTTGTTCAGAATTTAACTGAACCTGTTCAAAATCATTCCATAGAAAGAACATTTTAGGTCCAAATCTTTATCTGATCTGATTCTGATAACTGATAACTCATTAGTTATTCATTGGTTCATTTTCTTTGTTTCTTTGAATTCTCA
Source organism: Centrapalus pauciflorus (assembly GCA_020465985.1). NCBI lineage: Eukaryota > Viridiplantae > Streptophyta > Magnoliopsida > Asterales > Asteraceae > Centrapalus > Centrapalus pauciflorus. The sequence goes on along the minus strand of JAANYP010003778.1, from coordinate 241,932 downwards.
AAAGATCTATATATATATATATATATATATATATATATATATATATATATATATATATATATATATATATATATATATATATATATATATATATATATATATATATATATATATATTACATATCATGGTATTGTAATTGTATAATATCAATATTTATGATTTTAATTTATCAAAATAGTACATCCGGATTCGGACCATCCGGATTCGGATCAACCGGATTCGGACTTGTCCGGATTGGGAAGCCGACCGTACTGGACCATCCGAAATACATAGGAACCGAAATGGAAGCATCCGAATTTGGGACTATTCGAATTCAAGGTGAGTCCGAATTAGCACATCATCCGAATTGAACATTAGATCTGAAATGAGCACCATCCGAATTCGGGTCATCCGAATTCGGATCCCAGACTTGTAATTTTTCCAGAAATTGTTCTTGGTGTTCATCTTGTGTTCATTCGGATTTTTACCAAAAATTCACTAAACCCATTTTCTTTAACATGCAATGTAATATATTGTTATATTATCATATTTGGGTTATTTTTATACTATTTTCCCCATCAAAAACACCATAAATTGATCAAAATTGTCCAAAAATCCTTTCTTTTGTCAAGAACACAATTAATCACAAAAATTCAAATTTTGGACTTATTTGGACGAATCAATCCATGATTTTTTTTTGTTTCTATGAGTTCTATATACTTAGTTTCATGATTATATACTAAAAATTTATACATGCAATACAACAAATTCATATTTTTGTTCCCAAGTTTCGGTTTTTAGAAAAACCGAACCAAAATTCATAAAACTTCGAAATTAAACTAAAGATTACCTCAAATCTTTGTAGTTTATTGATGTTTGATGATTGTTGTAACTCCTATTGTCTTCAATCTTCAATTTAATACAAGTTTTATGAGAATTCTTGATAAATTTATGAAGTAGCCGTATGATGTAGAGAGAGAGTAGAGAGAGAGAGAGAGAGAGAGTGAGTGATTTTCTTAAATGGTGTTAAAGGACCATTAATTAAGTTTATATACTTCATTTTAGCTTTGTGTGAAATTAACTCCTTTCTACTTTTGTATTTTACATCTCTTTAATTTGATCATTTAAATAATTTATAACAATCATATAATTTAATTAAATAATTTCATCACTTAATTAAATTACAAAACAAATAATGTAATAAAATTACATTATTAACTCAAATACAGAAATTAAGTTCAGTTGAAAGTTAGGTTGTTACAGAATGGGCTCCACCACGCACAAACTTCGTCCTCGAAGTTAGCTTTGTTCGAACAGACTTGGATAGGTAGCTTTCATGACATCTTTTGATTCCCAAGACTGATGCGAACCTTTGTGGTGTTTCCACTGGACAAGCACCATCTGTATTTCTTTATTTTGAAGCTTTTTGGTCTTCGAATCCAGAATACATTCCGGCTCTTCAACCACTCGAAACTTCTCATCAATTTGCAGATTAACATGTGGTATCTGCACTTCTCTTTCATCTGCTAGACTCTTTCTCAAATGACTAATATGGAATACAGGATGTGTTCCAGCTAAGTCAGTTGGCAGTTCAAGACGGTAAGATTGGTTTCCTATCTTTTCAACGATCTTGATCGGACCGATGAATCTCGGAGCTAGCTTGTTTCTCTTTATGAATCTTACCACATTCTTCATTGGGGATACTTTCAGCATCACCCAATCGTTAACTGCAAAACTAATCGATCTGTGCCGATTGTCATAATATGACTTCTGCCTGCTTTGAGCTTCAAGAATATTCCTTCTGACAAGTTGAATCTTCTCATGAGTCAACTGTAGAAGGCAGGACCTGCTAAAGGCGATTCACCTGTTTCGCGCCAACAGGTGGGAGTTCTGCACTTTCGTCCGTATAAAGCTTCAAAAGGAGTCATCTTGATCGTTGAATGATAACTGTTGTTGTATGAGAATTCGACCAAAGGTAAATGGTCATCCCAATTACCACCCAGATCAAGAACGCAGGCACGGAGCATATCTTCCAGAGTAAGGATAGTACGTTTACTTTGGCCATCTACATTAGGGTGATAAGCTGTACTCATAGAGATTCGGGTACCCATCCCGTCTTGCAGTGCTTTCCAAAATCTCGAAGTGAAACGACTATCACGATCAGAGACGATAGATTTCAGCACACCATGACGAGAGATGACTTCAGTGCTGTACATCTGTGCCAATCTATCAAGAGAGTATGTCTCTTTCATCGGTATGAAATGTGCTGACTTTGTTAATCGATCCACAACTACCCAGATGGAGTCATGTTGTCTCTTAGTCTTTGGCAATTTCATGACAAAATCCATGGTTATATGCTCCCACTTCCACTCAGGAACTGGTAGTGGTTGCATATCTCCAAAGGGTTTCTGATGTTCTGCCTTAACAATTTAACAGACTCTGCAGCTTTCAACAAACTGACCGATGTCTTTCTTCATTCCTGGCCACCAATAATCAGCTTTCAGATCGAAATACATCTTTGAGCTGCCAGGATGAATAGATAACTTGGACTGATGGGCTTCTGATAGAAGAGTGTTGCGAATTGAACCATATTTAGGAATCCAGATTAGGTTTCCCTTGAGACATTGAAGTCGCAAATGATTCACTAATAAGAACTGAAGTTGCCCTTTTAGATTTTCAGAACATATATTTTCTTCTTTCAATGCTTCAGCTTGGGCAGATTTGATGTTCTCGATAAGATCGGAAGAAAACACAACGGGAGTTAGGGCATAACAACACTTTTCAGGATAGGCTTTTCTACTCAAAGCATCCGCAACTACATGGGCTTTGCCGGGATGATATAGGATCTCGCAATCATAGTCCTTGATAAGCTCTAAGGACCGACGCTGTTACATGTTCAGATCCTTTTGAGTAAATATATGTTTGAGACTTTTATGGTCGGTGTAAAGCTGACACCGAGTCCCATAGAGATAATGACGCAAGATTTTCAGTGCAAAGGTAACGGCAGCCAACTCAAGATCATGAGTTGGTGCACTTTTCTCATAATCTTACAATTGCCTTGAAGCGTAGGCAATGACTTTTCCCCTTTGCATGAGGACACAACCTAAGCTAGTACCAGATGCATCGCTATAAACGACAAAGTCATCATTTCCCTCTGGAAAGGCTAGGATTGGCGCTTGAATGAGCTTCTGTTTCAAAGTTTCAAATGCCTCTTGCTGTTTATCCGCCCATACGAAAGGTGTATTCTTTCGTGTTAGCATCGTGAGAGGCACAGCAATCTTCGAGAAGTCCTTAATGAATCGCCGGTAGTAACCAGCCAATCCAAGGAAGCTTCTGATTTCAGAGGCATTACGAGGCGTTTATCACTTTTGAATAGCCTCGACTTTGGACGGATCAACGGAGATACCTTTGCCAGATACAACATGGCCAAGGAATTGGATCTATAAAGAAATCAGAGTAGAATTTCAAGTTTTTTTTGAAACAAAGAACGCTTTAAGAAATAACTCAAGACAATGTAAGGATATACCTGTCTGAGCCAGAATTCACACTTAGAGAATTTTGCATAGAGTCTTTCCTTCCTCAATAACTCTAGCAGTTGACGTAAATGAACAACATGATCAGCCTTCGTTTTGGAGTAAATCAGAATATCGTCTATGAATACGAAAACTGACTTATCCAGCATTGGTCTGCACACACGATTCATGAGATCCATGAACGCCGCTGGTGCATTCGTTAAACCGAAAGGCATTACGAGAAATTCGTAATGACCATATCTTGTTCGAAAGGCTGTCTTTGGAATATCCTCATCTTTAACTTTCAGCTGATGATACCCAGAACGAAGATCGATTTTATAGAAGTAGCTAGCTCCTTGTAGCTGATCAAATAGATCATCGATTCTGGGCAGAGGATACTTATTCTTGATTGTGACTTTGTTCAACTCACGATAGTCGATGCACATTCGGAGAGTTCCGTCTTTCTTTTTAACAAACAAGACAGGTGCACCCCACGGAGATGAACTAGGTCGGATAAATCCCTTCTGTAACAGATCTTGCAATTGCTTTGACATTTCCTGCATTTCTGCAGGCGCAAGTCTGTAGGGAGCTTTAGCGATGGGAGCCGCACCAGGAACTAAGACAATGCCGAATTCAACTTGTCGTTCCGGTGGCACTCCAGATATATCATCAGGGAATACATCTGGGAACTCACAGACGATAGGAATATCAGATACCGATTTCTTGTTGGCTACAGAGGCGGATTCAGACAAGACATAACACAGATAGGATTCATGACCCTTAAATAGATATTCTCAACAGAAATGAAGCAGTGAGCACCTTTTCGCTTGTCGCCTTTGATTACTAACACTCGGCCGTCTTGTAGCCTCGTTGTTCGTTAATCAGTCCATGCCGATGATGACGTCGAACTCTTTTAACGGAATTGGGATAAGATCGAGGTTGAACACAACGTGATTGACAAGTAATGTACAATTTTGATAAACGGAATCAGCCATAACGTAATTGTTACTGGCTGTCTCTATATCGAGTATAACAGGAAGCTTTGAAGGAAATTTATGCAGTCTTTGAGCAAAAGCAGTCGATATGTATGAACGACTTGCACCGAAATCAAATAGTACACGACTAGGTATCGTATTTAATAAGAACGTACCGGTAACCACATCAGGGGTTTCTTTCGCTTCCTCCGTTGTTATCTGGAATGCACGGGTCCTTGCAGTTGGAGTTGCGGCTGAGCTTTTCATTGTAGAACCTCCAGCTGATGACTGTGATTGACCTCGATGTCCACTATGGCACTGATACATGAAGTGTCCACGCTTTCCACATTTAGCACAACCAAGACCTCGCTGGGGGCACTCTTCTCTACTATGGTCGATCCTGCTACATACATAGCACGTGACATCGTCCGGATTACACAATCCCATATGCGATTTTCTGCATCTCTTGCAGAATCGTGGTTCATTTGTAAGCAAGTAAGCTTGAGCTTTCTGTGGCGAACTGTATTGCTGAGACTGCTGGGGTTGCTGAGTTTGAGATTTGTTGGGCTTAAAGAATCTGCCGAATCTCTGCTTCTTTGGGGGAGAAGGACATGTCGGGTTCGTTGATGGAGCATAGAGTTGGTCACCGTACTCTTAATATCCCCTCTCAATCTGCCTTGCCGCTTCAACCATTTCCAGATAAGATTTATACTTTATCGCGCTCATTGGGTGTCGATATCTCGGGTTAAGTCCTCCACGAAATCAGTTCATCTTTCTTTCTTCAGTAGCTACCTGATACGAGGAATAGCCACAGAGCCGCGAGAATTCGTGCTCGTACTCGTCTACAGTTTTGGTTCCCTGAGTTAATTGCATCAGCTGAACCTCCATCTTGTCTTGTTGGTCAACAGGACAATACTTCGCGTTGAACATTTCAAGAAACTGGTCCCATTCTAGAGTCTGGATGACCTCCTCGCCATAAATACTTCTCTGGGTTTTCCACCAGGCACGGGCAGCACCCACGAACAGAGCATATGCATAACTCACTTTCTTTGAATCTAAGCAGTCAGATATCCTGAAGATTTCTTCAGTGTGGCTGATCCAATCCATCGCTTGAATTGGATCGACTGTACCCTCGAAGTTAAGGGCACCGCTGGCTTTAAAATCTTTGAACTTACAGCCTTTCGGCTGCTCAATTTGGAAATTAGGGGTAGAGTTATCAGAATCAGATTCATCATTCTGGATTTGTTTATCTTTTCTCTTATTCTTTTTGTCAGCACGTCATTTTGCTTCGGCCTCATCTCTAGCCTGAAGCTGTTCTTGCATATTCTTGTTTTGTTGTTCTGAATGTTGGGCTAATAATTGTTGTACCATTTCAAACATTTGCTGGGGAGTCATGTTGTTGGGAATATCACCTGATCCTGACATCTTTACTGAAAATTAAAAATCATTTAACTATCAGTTTATAGACTTAGATCTATGTACCCTTTTCCCATCCTAACAGTCTGTACATCCTATCTCAGTTCAAACCACCTAAATGATTGATACATATGTATTGCTTCAGTTTGAGACCAAGTATTACTCACGTAATACTTGATTCACTCAAACTATGGGCTCTGATACCATCCTATGAAGACCTCCCCTTACGGGGCAGTCCTCAGAGTCTAGGTCCCACATCATGCAACACGATATCAATCATAACTAAGATAGAGTAATTAAGTTGTGGAATTTAAAAATTCAGTACAAAATATTAGGATAAGTTTAATATAGATTTTAGTACGAACTACAACTTTCAAATTAAACTTATAAAGGGCACAAGACTAATCTAATTCATGTCATCATACATTCAAATCAAATCTACCTAGACCACCACAATTATCATCTGCCAATCAGTACCGAAGGATTTATTGAGTAGTGGTCTATAGAAAAACTTCAATCTTGATCTTGTAAGACCTATGAACTAGGTCCAGCAGGTGACTTTCCTTTATCTTTTCTTGTAAAAAGTGTAAACAACATCTGTAAGCAAAGCTTAGTGAGAATATAGATTTTCAGATTACATGCATTAATCAAGCGGATCATGGGTCAAAGCGTGATATGTCTGGACTGCCGCTACAGCCACTCATGATTGAGACATACTAGTCATAAAGTCGGATGATGTTCAGCCCACGCTCACGCTTTTAGTGGAAGCTATCCACTTATGCTGGGTTAGCTACCAGCGGTCTTCATGGGGGAACATTGGAGTTTCAATACCAAGTTCAATAGAACTGGTGACATAGCTAGGTCTAGAACAATGGACCGACAAGGCTAATCATGCTAAGCTGAATCGATATGTCAAAGATGCGATCAATAAGGAAAGAATAGTATTCAAAGTCATGATAGCAATAATTTCATAGCAATATATGAAATGAACTGTAAGTACAATGTCATGCGGAATGATAAGTCAAATAGCTATCATGATCCACAGTGCATCACCGAACCATGGTGGGGACAGGTCTCAATCCAGCTGAACATGTATGAATGTCAAATAATCTATCATCAACAATATGTCTCAATCGGAATTCTAGCATGCAAAAACTGAATAATTATAACTCACAGGTTCTTGGTCTTTATCAAGCAGATTTAAAATCCACCACCTGAGTTATCCCAGGATTTTATCTTTAATCTTGATCTATCTGATCTCTGGCTTTTCTTTTCAAACAGTGACCCACTTTCAATATCTTTTAATCTTTAGTTCTTTGTTCAGAATTTAACTGAACCTGTTCAAAATCATTCCATAGCAAGAACATTTTAGGTCCAAATCTTTATCTGATCTGATCCTGATAACTGATAACTCATTAATTATTCATTGGTTCATTTTCTTTGTTTCTTTGAATTCTCAAAGGATCTATATATATCATGGTATTGTAATTGTATAATATCAATATTTATGATTTTAATTTATCAAAATAGTAAATCTGGATTCGGATCAACCGGATTCGGATCAACCGAATTCGGACCAAGCCGACCGTACTGGACCATCCGAAGTACATAGGAAACGAAATGGAAGCATCCGAATTTGGGACTAATCGAATTCAAGGTGAGTCCGAATTAGCACATCATCCGAATTGAACATTAGATCCGAAATAAGCACCATCCGAATTCGGGTCATACGAATTCGGATCCCAGACTTGTAATTTTTCCAGAAATTGTTCTTGGTGTTCATCTTGTGTTCATTTGGATTTTTACCAAAAATTCACTAAACCCATTTTCTTTAACATGCAATGTAATATATTGTTATATTATCATATTTGGGTTATTTTTATACTATTTTCCCCATCAAAAACACCATAAATTGATCAAAATTGTCCAAAAATCCTTTCTTCTGTCAAGAACACAATTAATCACAAAAATTCAGATTTTGGACTTATTTGGACGAATCAGTCCATGATTTTTTTTTGTTTCTATGAGTTCTATATACTTAGATTCATGATTATATACTAAAAATTTATACATGCAATACAACAAATTCATATTTTTGTTCCCAAGTTTCGGTTTTTAGAAAAACCGAACCAAAATTCATAAAACTTCGAAATTAAACTAAAGATTACCTCAAATCTTTGTAGTTTATTGATGTTTGATGATTGTTGTAACTCCTATTGTCTTCGATCTTCAATTTAATACAAGTTTTATGAGAATTCTTGATAAATTTTTGAAGTAGCCGTATGATGTAGAGAGAGAGTAGAGCGAGAGTGATTTTCTTAAATAGTGTTAAATGACCATTAACTAAGTTTATATACTTCATTTTAGCTTTGTGTGAAATTAACCCCTTTCTACTTTTGTATTTTACATCTCTTTAATTTGATCATTTAAATAATTTATACAATCATATAATTTAATTAAATAATTTCATTACTTAATTAAATTACAAAACAAATAATGTAATAAAATTACATTATTAACTCAAGTACAAAAATTAAGTTCAGTTGAAAGCTAGGTTGTTACATTTAACATGATCAACAGTACTCCTATGAAAACTCCCAAGGCTCCGGATTCAAAGTCCAAACTCGATGGGGACATTTCAGGGAAACCTGTAGATGTAACTCATTATCGAAGAAAATTGGGTCATTAATGTATTTAACCGCTAGTAGACCTGATATTATGTTTGCTACATGTGTTTGTGCTAGATATCAGGCAAATCCAAAAGAATCACATTTAACTGCTGCTAAAAGAATTTTAGGATATCTGAAGGGAACACCAAACCTTGGTTTGTGGTATCCCAGAGAATCTTCATTCAATTTAACTGCTTTTTCTGATGCTGATCACGCAGGTGATAAGATGGACAGAAAAGGTACGTCTGGTACAGTTCAATTCTTAGGTGACAAACCCGTCTGCTGGTCATCCAAGAAACAACATTGTGTTTCATTGTCTACAGCTGAAGCAGAATATGTTGTTGTTTCATCATGCTGTTCTCAGGTGTTGTGGATGAAAAGCCAACTGCGAGATTACGGGGTTACACCACAAAAGATTCCGATATATTGTGATTCTCAGAGCGCAATTGCTATTGCATCAAATCCTGTGCAACACTTAAAACAAAACACATCGACATCCGGTATCACTTTATTAAGGATCACGTTGAAAATGGGAATATAGAATTATACTTTGTTCCTACTGAATATCAACTAGCTGATTTGTTTACCAAAGCATTAGATGAAAAAAGATTTAATTTTTTGGTATACAAATTGGGTATGTTGAATCATTAGATTTAATAATTCAGTAGTTACAATTTATAATAATAAATTTATATTTTTTTATTGATTCTAATCTGATGTTAAATTCATGAATATTAAAAGTTTAAATTTTTCGGAATTTAACAGATCTGGATTGTCATGTGCAGGGGGAGCAGAAAATAATTCTATCTGATTTTGTGAAAATCTGATAAGATTTATATGATATTTTGTAAGGGGAGCTGACTTGTAAAATACTATATACATCTGAGGGGGAGCTGCATTCCAAACTTCAAGGGGGAGCATTTTATGTTTTTGCAATTTTCCTTAATTTTCAATTTTTTTTTGTTAAAAAAAATTTTTGTTTTTGTTTTGTGTTTCTGTTTATGTTTGCTTTAATTTCCTTATTTTCATTTTCTGTGAAAATAGATATTTTTTGTTATCAAATTTTTTTCTGTTAAATTTTGTTTTTGTTTGGTTTGTTTTGTTTTTTAGTTTTAGTTGTATATTTTTTTAAAGGAAATTGGGTTTTGAATAAATGGACTTATGATTAGTGAATGTGGGTCGGGTAAAGTCATTTTTGAAATTCAAATATGGGCCGGGTATTTTTAAAATTTTAAAATTCAACTATAAAGTTGAACTTCGAATTTCAAATTACCTTTTTTCGGTTCAAAGCTATTATTCACCGTCTTCCTCCTACAAACCCTTCCTTCATTACTAAGAAACCTCATATTTTCGATTATTTCAGAGTTAATAGCAACAAATTGTGAGTTTTTCCTTCTAGTTTCGGTATCTTATTTCAATTTAGGCATGTTCTTATCTGTTCTGTGTATTTGTGTTCGTATGTACATATATATGTGTTGATGGGTTTTCAAAATTTATGTTTGATAACCTAAAATTAAATGTGTGTTGGTGTGCGCTTCATACATCTGAACTTGAATCTTAAATTTTATGGATCAATTTAACACACACAAACAGCAATTTCAATTTTGAGTTCGAAATGTTTCGAGTTCATACTTTACTGATTTTTGGATTTTTAACAACCAAGTTGTTGTTTTTAAATGAAGTTCAGTAAAACAAAATTGTTTGAAATTGTTTTTCGAGTGGGGGTCAAGTTTTAAATCACTAAAAGAGTCCTTGGAATTAAAATTTTGAAATTCAGTGTATAAGGACTTGAACATAATTTCAAAGAATACTTTATCGATTTAAAGTATAATCGAGAAAAATCTCAGTGTCAATCGAGTTGGTTGACACATCAATCGAGAAAAGTATTTGTTCAATTCGAGTTGATCACTCAGTTAATCGAGAATCATTTAAGGTTGATCGAGTTGAACATATGCTTTGATCGAGTTGGACTGTATATTCATTCGAGTCATTTCATGACTCATTCGAGTTGGACTTTACATACACTCGAGTCCTTTCTTGTTTCATTCGAGTTTAGTCTTGTTTTATTCGAGTTTAGTCTTGTTTCATTCGAGTTTAGTCTTGTTTCATTCGTGTTTAGTCTTATATCATTCGAGTTAAGTCATAGTTTATTCTAGTTGGGTTTGTTCTTCATTCGAGACTTTCAAGAGTTAATCGAGCTGATTATTAGATGTATTCGAGAAATGTTTCATTTCATTCGAGTTGTTACATAAAATCGAGAATCATAACATATCATTCGAGTTTATGCATAGATACATTCGAGATTCTTTACATTTCATTCGAGTTTGTTCAAAGTCTTATTCGAGTTTTATTCAATGGTATTCGAGTTTGTTCAAGTGTCATTCGAGTTGTATACAGAGTCATTCGAGTTTTGTTCATTTTTTTTTCCTAAGCGTTGGGATTTTAATGTTTTAAGAAAAATGTAACATTTTTTTCAAGAAATTGTTTTAAATCTGTGATTTTCTAACATTGGTCTCTGAAAGATTGACTTTGGAATCCTGTCAATAATATTTTCATATTATTGTCTGGAATCCCGATGCTTTAATCTACAAAACCACAAATTTTTATAATTTCTGACAACATGTTCTATTTTTCTATTTTGAAATATTTCATTTGTTTACCTGCTTTGTCTAACATGTTTATTATATTTCACAGGTTACAATTGGCTTCTCCAAGTCAATCCCATCATTCAAACTCTTCTGACTCCCATTCATCATCTAACCATACCCTTGTTTCCAAACCCATCCGTTCCGCTTCAATTACAAGGCCTTCACCATCTACCATTATCCCTGATAATCAACTAGTTAAACCCAAGTATTGCTTGCCATTCAAAGACAATAACCATCGCCTCGATACAAAAGTTATCAAAGTCAGTCACCCAATCATCGTTGATATTCTCAAAGAACATCCTTTGAGATATCTTCTCCAGTATAAACCCTCCATTCCACAAGTTTACCTTCAACAATTCTGGAACACAGTAAAGTTTGTTCCAGTAGATGGTAACCATCACTTCAAGGTTACCATCGATCAGTTCAAGTCTAAGATCACTTTGGCCAAACTTAGACACAATTTGTTTCTACCCAGAAGAATTGATACCGTTAACTTTTAAGAGTTAGCTGACTTCGAGGATTTCGTGTCAGATGAAGAGTTGGTACATGACTTGATTTGCCTGGGATACTCAAAGCCCTTACTTAAAAATTCAAAATTCCATCGAAATGGGCTAAACGGTGAATGGTGTACATTGTTTGGGATTATTAATCGGTGTATGACATCAAAGCATACTGGCATAGATAAATGCAGTATCCATTGTCTCCGGATCTTTCACGGCATAGCATTCAACAAACATTACGATTATCCTCAGTGCATTTGGGAGGATCTGAACGAAATCGTGCTTGCCAAGACTATAAATAGGTCAAGTAAGTTTGTACCGTTACAAAGGTTTATTCAAATTTTAATCTGAGGCATTCTCAGGGCAAACGAAGATATTCCGAAAAGATCAAAATCTCAAAGATGCCCTGATTATGTCATGATGAGCCTACATGAAGTTCATGATTCTCTGAATGCCAACATCATGCCAATACCGGAAGCATTGTTGAAGTATGCAGATCAGGCAAGTGAGAATGTGAGGTTGTACCGCATAGATCATGCTCCCATAGAGACCCAAGAACCGGGTTCTCTAAACCAAGGAGTTATAGGACGAGAGGAACTTCAGCAAGGGGCTGAAGTTCAGGGAAGCCTTCAAGTGAATGAGGGAGAAGCAGGGGATGTAAGGGGAGGTGAGGGAGAGAGAGTAGTTCTGATTCTGAATGTACATTGTCAAATATAAATGAGGGAGCGGAGGAAGGTGATGATGATGATGGTGATGATGATGATGGTGGACCTGCTCATGATGAGGGAGGAGCCGTTCTAATGGATATAGTGAGTATAGCTCAAGAGAGTGTGAGGGATGTCCTAAGCCAAGAAAGCTGGAAAATACCCACAACTGTTGTTAGCTCCCAACAGGGAGTTAGCATTGAAGAAGTCAGTATCCCACTGACGATTGCACACCTCACCATCCACTCAGTCTCCTCTCAACAGGAGACTGTTTCACTTGTGCACCGGGAACAAGCACAACTGCTATCCGATAATCCTTTGGATTTGATGGATATTGAATTAAGTACACATCTGCCCGAGTGTACGACTTCATTTCAATCACCAAGTCTAGAACCGATACACGCTAGGACACTTGTGTCTACTTCATTGGTTGAAGTAAGTGCAGTTGAACTTGGTGTCACTGCCGGAACATCCTCAGTCACGGAAACATTCGTTGCTCCATCACTTGAAGAGGGTGGAAGTCCAGTCCGAGCTACAACTTTGCCAACTCTGAGTACTGGCCACACAGAGGTTCTTTATACAAGTTCCACTGTTGTGTCAACTGGAAGTCTGAGTGACCAAGTAGTTACTCTTTCCCCATTCGTCAGTGAAACAACTTTGAATCAAGCATTAAGTGCTGCTGTTGCTGGTGTCAATAGTCATGTATCTGCTCAATTATCAGAGGTAATGGCTCAAATGAATAACATTCACAAGTTTTTGAAAGGAAAATCAGTAGCAGAGGAGTCAGTGAAGCAACCCGATCCGAATCAAGCTATTGAAGAGGTGAGATACTTAGTTTTTGAGCAATTTGATGAGATGAGACAAAGGATGATAGGGTTAGAGAGCACGGTGATCACTGCTTTAGGAAATTTATCTGAACGGGTGGCGGCAGTTGAACAGACTTGCAAGGCTCAAGCTTCTGCGCCCAAACGTAAACATGATGAGCATGACGATGACTCCGATGATGCTCCTCATGAGGGGGAGAAGAGGAGGAAGCTTGATGAGCCTAAACGGGTATATTTATGATTACCTATCCAGAAAAGGAGTCTGAAGTTAGAGAGAAAGAAGCGGGAAGCTCAAAGGAACCTACTGATGTTCAAAGTGAGCTGGGATTGATTCTTCATGAAGATGTTCCAGTTCCCTTAAACATTCAGTCAGACATCTACAATTTTGAGGAGTACGGTGATTCAGAAGATGATGTTCAAGAAGTTCAAGAACAAAGTTTGATGCTCCAAGGAAAATAAAGTGAAGGAGAGAAAGAGGTTTATGTTGAGTTATCTGATGATGATGATTTGATTGCCTTAACTGATATAGCTATTCAAGCTGAAAGAATTGAAGAAGAGGAAGAATTAGTGCAAGAAATTTTGAAAGAATCTATACCAACACCGACGGTTGAAAAGCCTGAGGTTGCGGTTCAAGTTAAAGAAGAGATTGAAGATTTTCCGATTGAGAATGTAATTCCACGAGAGAGTGTTGTGTTGAATGAAGTTGAAGTGATGGAAAGATTTTTCAATGAATACATTCTGGCTGATGAATCACAAAAACAAAATCGACTCGGATTTGAATCTCAACAAGTTGTACAAAGGGAAATTAGAGATATGCTTACTTTGCTCAATAAGGATGAGATTAGTAAGAAGAAAGTTAAAGCATTTGAATTATCTGCAAGAGAATCTGCTGAGTTTATTAAGAAAAGGAATAAACTGCCTTATCTCGAAGATTATCTGGAGAAAAGAATCTTCTGCAAGAAGCAAGCTCCGTGTACGTTTCTAAATCTGTTTAAGGTTCTGGAGCCTAATATGCCGAATCTTGTTAACTATGCTAGTTTCTTGAGGAATAAGACTCAACCTGTGGATAAAGTGAAAAGTGAATTTAGGATAATTGATTTAATCAAAATTGAGAAAGATCGGTTCGTTCAGATATTCTATCTTATGTTTACTGTTTCAAGAACTGATGGAAATATCTATTCATTCATCGAAGCAGACATATTCAATATGCATTTGGTTGATATCGAAGAATTATTTGATGAACTGTGCCGCAATAAGAGGAATGAATACTGTAGATTTGCACTGAAGACAATTTTTCACTTCATGCATACCAAATTGGTATTGATGTCTGTGCAAGATCTACAGATTGGTGTCGAAAGAGGTATGAGGAAAATAAACATTATAGCTCCGAATCGAGAAATCAAGTTTGGAGGAAATCTGAAGGAGTATCAAGTCATTATGGTTAAGCATCCTGCAGTCATGTACAAAGACAAAAATAAAAAGCTAAGAGCAATGAGGAGTGTTGAACTTAACAAATTTTGTGATGGTATGCTACAGAAAGTTATGAATGGGTTGAAGGGAAAGCTGGCATCTGACAAGAAAAGAAAAACTAAGAAGGGAGCTTTATCTGTTAATGACAGAAGATTGATGGTTGAGTTTATATCCAAAATCGAATGCAGACTTTCTGACAGGAAAAGTATAAGAAGATCTGAGTTGAAGCTGGGGCTATCTAGTTGAAGACTTTGCTTGTTTCATCAAAGGGGAGATTGTTGGATTATTATTTTGTTGATGAAAACAAAGTCTAGGGTTTATTTTGTAATTTGTTCATAGTTGTAAATAGTATATAATAATAGTTGACTTTGTAATAGAAAACATCTGACATTCTATCATTTTGTAGACGCACAGAATTCCAGAAAGATTAGGGCTATAGTGTTAGAACTTCTCATTCTCCTGTGTAATCGATTTTGTTATCAATCCAAGCATTTGGTTAGTATTCTTGATTCTATTCTTGATTAATTGTATTGATTGATTGATTGATATATAGGATTCACATTTTACAATTGCGATTTTCTAGTCTGTCGTACCTTAGTGCATTCCAACACTGTGCGTAACTGTCAGTTATAACGGGTGTATCTAGTTATGATATTATTAGTTAGCTAGCGCTCTGTATGCAAAGTTTATTCGTTCCTTTTACCTTAGTGGAAAAGCCAAATCTATGGGCCCTCTGATGATTAAACGTTGACTCTAGAGTGTCGGGCCCGACCGAGACAAAATTGATGTGTTCAATTAGTCAGTCTCATATAGTCAAATTAATCGGAGATCAAAAACATAATTTTGAAAACTAAAGATTGATTATAATCCATGTCTTAGTTTCATACGATATCTAAGAACGAAGGAATACTTGATTCTTATCTAAAGGATTGGCTCTGATGTAACTCAGAGTTCGACAGCTATAACGGGTGACTAGGAAGGCTGGTAATAGAATGTGTTTAGACAAATAGTTGCCAACTTATCCAAGTGGGAGACTGTTGGAATTAGTGTCCAAGTCACAACTAATTTGTAAATATATTGTTATCAGGCTGGATCCTTTTTCGGTGCATGTAATGAATAGTAAAGAGAAGGTAATTAACTTAAAGATATAATGTTAATTAGTTTGTTAATTTATTATGTTTAATAAATTAATTGGAAACTAAATAATTGAGTATATTTTATTAGTGAGTTAATTTGTTAATTTATTAATAATTAATAAATTAACCAGAAGCTAATAGAATTAATTAAGGAAGTACAGGGGCCAAACTGCAATTAGTTGATAGTCAACAGGGCACCCATTAACCCTAGTTAAGGGGGCCGGCCCTTGAACCCATCCCACATGGGTTTGGGGGAGAATTTCTAGGGTTTCTCAAACCCTATAAATAGGGAGCCCATGCCTGCTTCATTCCTCGCTCATTCAATTCTAAGTTATCTGACGATTACAAGGGATACCAGTTTTGGACTCTGAGATCCGAGCTTAGAAAGTTATTTTTTCTTTTGTTCATTGGGTGTGAACAACTAGAGGCGTTCTTGCTTTATACGCTTGCCATCCGGTTCAGAGGCTGTTCATGGAGCGTTCTTCGTGGAGAAAATTGCGAATTTTCTCAAGGTTAGTTTTTATTCATCTCTTTATTTTTTAATTTGGTTACATTCTTGCATGGTTAGGTTATTTAATTTTCTGCAAACTTTTAAACTAACCTAGCAAGGGTATAGAAAACACAACAAAAACAGTGGTGACAGGTTTGTACTCACGTACAACAAAGCGACATGTTTTGACTTTCTTTTCTTTTTAAAACTTGCTCTTTGTTTAAGATATATTTTGATGAATCCATACATCCCGCAAATTAATTTACATACCTCATTCATAATTATTGTATGTGAGCCTTTAACATAGAAATTAAGACCTTTTGGTCATACATCTAAGTTAGTTACACATATGACATT
The DNA here is from genome assembly GCA_020465985.1 of Centrapalus pauciflorus. NCBI lineage: Eukaryota > Viridiplantae > Streptophyta > Magnoliopsida > Asterales > Asteraceae > Centrapalus > Centrapalus pauciflorus. The sequence goes on along the minus strand of JAANYP010003778.1, from coordinate 225,253 downwards.
TTCTTGATTGTTTTATTAGCTTTTAGAAAAACCTTCATGTTTTATGCCTACCAACATGTTAGAACATGAACATGTATATCACTTAGAATTTTTAGTGCATTATGTGTGAAAGTTTAACACTTAGAGTTTGTTAGACTGTGCTAAATTTCGTCACTTTGAATTTTAGACTCTAAGACTCCTCTCATGTTTTCAATATTCTCTTTTTTTGAAATTTTTATTGTTTTCTCTCTTTTTTTCTTTTGTTTTTTCCTTTTTTTAAGTGTAGTAACTAATAAGATAGACTAATAACTTAAAAATATTAAAAAGAAAGAAAATCTACTAAGGTCTAGTTACTCTGGATTATGCATTACATTTAGTTGGACTAACAACTCAAAGCGTGATCTATCAAATGCTTTTGTGAACATATCCGCAAACTTGTCTTCCGTTGGAACTTTTACCAATTTAATCAGGTTTTTCTCGGCACAGTCACGAATAAAGTGATGTCTTATATCTATGTGCTTAGTCTTACTGTGCTTTACCGGATTATTGGTTATGGAAATTGTGGATTGATTGTATATCCTAATGGGAGTATGACTATAAGTCAAACCGTAATCCCGCAATTGTTGTTGAATCCACAGAACCTGTGAACAGCAACTCCCCGCAGCTACATATTTGGCCTCGCATGTTGATACGGCTACAGAAGTCTATTTCTTGCATTGCCAGGACACAAATCTCCCTCTATGGAACTGAGAACCACTCGTTGTTGATTTTTTGTTCAAGCTACACCCTTCATAGTCTGAGTCTGTGTAAACTTCCAATTCCAGATCTCCATCGGCATGATACCAAAGTCCCAACTTTGGTTTCGACTTCAGGTATCTCAGAATCCGCTTCACGGCTTTCATGTGCATCTCCTTGGGGTTAGCTTGAAACCTGGCACAAATACAAACAGCAAACATTATATCAGTTCGAGAAGCAATTAAATACATGTGTGACCCGATTATGGCCCGATATAAAGTCGGATCCACATTAGTATCACTATCGGTACCCGGTCCGAGATTGTGATTGACTTGAATAGGAGTACTGAAGTGTGCTGTGAGCTTTGTTCCTTCCATCCCGAAGCGCTCTAAAATATCATAGACATATTTCGTCTGATGAAAGAACATCCCCTCCTTTCGTTGTTCAACTTGTAAACCGAGAAAGAAGTTCAGCTCTCCCATCGCACTCATCTCAAACATTGACTTCATAACCTTCTCGAAATCTTTACGCATTTGTTCATTTGACGACCCAAAGATGATGTCGTCCACATAAACTTGTACCAGTATGAAATCGTCACCCTTCCTTTTAACGAACAGTGTGCTAACTATTCTCCCTCTCTCAAACCCATTGTTAAAGAGGTGAGTAGATAGTGTCTCGTACCATGCCCTAGGTGTCTGATGTAATCCATACAGAGCCTTATCCAATCTATACACTTTGTCTGGATACATGGGATCAGTAAACCCCGTCGGTTGCTCGACATACACCAATTCCTTCACCTTTCCGTACAAGAAGGCACTCTTGACATCTAGCTGATATACTTTGAAGCCTTTGAAGGAAGCAAATGAGAGAAACAATCTGATAGCTTCAAGCCTGGCTACTGGAGCAAACACCTCATTATAATCAATCCCTTCTTCTTGGTTGAACCCTTTGACCACGAGTCTTGCCTTGTTACGAGTAACTATGCCCCGATCATCCCTTTTGCACTTAAAGACCCATTTGGTCCCTATAGCAACTTCTCCTCGAGGCAAAGGCACTAACTCCCAGACTTCGAGCTTTCTGAACTGTGAGAGTTCTTCTCGCATAGCTTCAACCCAAGAATTATCCTTTAGAGCCATTTGTACATTCATTGGCTCAACTTGTGAAATGAAACACGAGTTCATACAGGTATGAAATGCCTTGGAGTCATTGATCATCGATAACAACACTGTGTTACTATTCACACTACTCCTAGTTCTCACACCGACATTTGGACTCCCAATGATGTCCTTAATCGGATGATCCTTATTAACCCTCGATGTTTCAATTGCATCAACCTGAAGATTGTCTCCCAAATTTGATCCTATTTTACCTAGTGGGGGTGTGACTTCAAACAGAACATTCTTCTCGTGATCATTGTTTTTGAGGCTGAATTGTTTATATGATTCTCATCCGAAGGCAACAAAGGTTCTTCGTTTGTTGGTGACCCATCTTCTGTCGATAGATTATCAGATGTCGTGGGAATGCTCGAATTGGAAAATACTCTACTCTCGTCATTAAGATTTAACGTTGAGAAGTCATTTTCCATAGTTCCTGCATCACCACTAAAAGGAATGTTAAATGATTCAAACACTGAGTCATAATAACCATTTTGGACCAAGTTGGGGTTCATGTGAATAACTGGTTACATCAATGTTAAACACAATTTCCACAGTACTAGTAGTTTTATTAAAAACCCTCTTGTTTGGTGAATTTGGGACATAACCTAGGAAGTATCCTTCGTCTGCCTTTTCACCAAACTTCAGCTGATGTTTCGTTTTTAATAAAGCGCATGGCACCCCAAATGGTTCAATGTCAGTTAACTTCGGTGGTCTTTTATTCAGAATTTCATAACAGGTTTTGTTCAATGATTTAACAGTAAGGACTCTGTTTAACACATGACAAGCAGTATTCTGCTTCCCCCCAAAACATAGTGGGAAGCTTTGAATCCGAGAGCATAGTCCTTGCTGCTTCAATCAAAGTCATGTTTTTACGTCCTGCCACCCCATTTTGTTGTGGCTCATAAGGTGCACTAAATTTATGCACTATGCCTTTAGTCAGACAATATACACCAATTACTGCATTTTTAAAAGTATGTTCCGTTATCACTTCTGATACATTTTACCCTTTTCCTGTATGAGTTCTCAACTTGGTCTAAGAACCCAATCATCGTGCCTACTGTCTCGTCCTTTGTACCTAGAAAGAAAACCCAAGAAAATCGTGAGTAGTCATCAGTAATAACTAAACAGTACCAACTCCCACCTATACTCCTTTTGTTGATTGGACCGAAAAGATCCATATGCAGCAAATCGAATGTGGAAGAAATTGAGTTCTGAGTCTTCAATTTGTATGGCTTTTTATGTTGTTTCCCCTTTTTGCACGGCACACACTTATCTTCAAACTGAAAACTCTTCAATGGAACACCTTGCACAAGGACATTTTTTGTGATGTAATTCGTCTTCCTTAAGTGCAAGTATGACATACGTCTGTGCCACAGTAAAGATTCAGACTCTGAAGCTTTTGATAGTAGACATATAGATCCCATCGATGAATGTGCTACCTTCATGTCCATCATGTATAGATCATTCACCTTTGGGGCTCTCATCATAATCCATTCTTCAGGTATCTTGAATCCCGGCTTTAGCACTAACGCTTCCTTTCAGTAAAGAGGACTGAATTTTGTTTATCTCAGATCTGAGATACACTTATGTGATTATGATCAAGCTTTTCTACATAGTAGACTTGATCAAGAGTGATCGTCTCGTTAGTAACTTCTTCGGATCCAGTGATATTGCCTCCTTTATTCCCAGCAAATGATACAAACCCCTTATACCCAGTCTTGAAGTCTGTTATTAGAATTCTTTCCCCAGTCATGTGACGAGAGCAACCACTATCCACGAACCATTAGTTGTTAAGACATGTAGTTAACTCCTGCACATGAAAGAAAACGACTTAGTTATCACGGGGAACCCAAGCCATAACTGACTTGGTAATACCCTTCTCGTCCACATACTTGAACTCTTTCAAATACTCATCTCTCCTTTCAGGTGACTTGGGTTTTTGAGCAAGAACCTGTTGTGGACCTAAGTGATTAATATCCACTCTTGGCCTTTGGTTAGTTCTTTGTTGTTCAGCTCTAGAGTAATTTATGTTATAATGAATTTCAGTGTTATAACTCTGAGCTCTACCAGGTGTCTGATGTCTGTTAGGAATGTGCTACCAACTGGAGTATAACTCCTCTTAGGTGTATGATTCCTAATGACATGTTGTGTTCCAGACCTTGATTGACTAGGGAATCTATTTGGTGAATTGTTCCTAAGTCCTTCAGTTGGTCTGTTCGACACTGGTGTCTGTTTACTTCTTAATCTTGATGTCACATTCGAGTTCTTAGTATTTTGAAAACTACTCGAGCTTGCAACACTAGGCACTGATTTCAAGGCTGGTTGGTCTGGTTTTCCTACAATCGGTGTAGACTCTGGTTTCTTATAGGGACAACTAGATGCAACATGACCTTTTTCATGACATCTAAAGCAAGACATTTTGTCAATAAACTTTTTTATAAGCACTCTTTGGCTTAGAGGTTTCACTAATGTCTAATTTGTCTGTATCAACAGTCTTATTCAACTCCTCTTACTTATTAGCACTTAGAGTTTTTGCTTCTTCTAGTTGTGATATACTACTAGATTACACAAACGTTACAGTTTTCTTAACCTGAGGAGTTTTTGTTGACAGTTTAGCAGTTAATACTTTAGGCGTCTCAGTTACCTTTTTGTCCTCTGATATAACCGTTTCATTAGTCTTATCCTGAGGGATAGGCACATAGTTATTGTTGAAAGGTGGAGGCACATCCTGATATCCTAGGCCAACTGGTTTCTTAGACTATCTCTGCGAATCTAAGATCTTGCCTAAGTTCAAGGATGAGTTCCTAAACTTTTCAATCTTACTATTTGCCTCAGCAACTTTAACCCTTGCTTCTGCTAGTTCTACATCCTTAAGGGTGATCTCTTTGGTAAATGATTCTACATGCTCATACATTAGTTCTATCCTGACACATTGTTCACTCAATTTATCTTTTAGAACTATCACATCCTGAACATCAACTTTCATCTTGGCCCTAAGATCTTCCTTAATATCTAGAAGACTAGCATTGTCAGATTTTAAAGTTTGGATTTGAGCTGTTAAAGTTGAATGGGATTCTAGCACTAAGTTCAATTTATCATTTAACGTAGTACTTAAAACACACAAATCACGAAAAGTTGAAAAGTTGAGGATTACCTTTTTTCAATCTGATTCCACATTGGCCATCTGAGCTGCATACTCCAGTGTAGTCAGCTCCTCAGATTTTTCCAAAACCAAATGATTTGTCTCGGACTGCTGGGTGTCCTCCCGCTTTTCCTCTCCAGCTCCACCATCTGTCTTGCTTACTTCAGCCATAAAAGCTCTAGCATTAGACTCCGGATGAGAACTCCAATCATAAGTACCGTCTAACTGCCTGTTACACGATACGTTTGTCAGTAACCTAGCCACAACTGCTTGATTCCCTGAGTTGGTTGAATTCTGCCTTCTCGGATTCTGATAGTTATCCATCTTCGGCCTCTGACATTCTCTAGCGAAATGTCCCAACCCCTGACAGTTGTAACACTTCACCTTCGACTTATGAAACCCAACATTGTTGCTCACACTGAGATTTCTTCCAGTTCTCTTCATAAACCATTTAACCCTCTGCGTGACCATCGCCAGTTGCCATTGCAGGCTCATCTGTTCTAAGTCATCAGGGTCTACCTAATCAAAATCCTCCTCCCATAAAGTTGGATCGTTGATCTTACCCTGAATGCAGTTACCGTATGCTGCCATGAACGATGCTAGAAGCTTCAGTTGCCCCTCTGCTGTCTTGGCACTCATAGGAATTTTTGTGTATCCCTGAGTTGAAGGTCCTGAACTTTGTGGTTGATCTCCTGGTTTTAAGAACCCTAGAAATTCCCTACCACTCAATTCGTTTACTTTTGTAGGTATGTTTTCTTCTTCTCCTGAATAAAACGTTGTAGCCCCCTGCGTAGATGCACTAGAAGTCAATGGCTTAGATTTGCCGAAGTACATTTCAGGATCTTGTACCTGATCGAATTCCCTCTCCTTTTCTAGCATCTTAAAGTTATATGCTCTCCTTCTAACTTTTCTTCATCATGCTTTATCAGTGCAGTGTACATCTCCCACTTTGCTGGTAACGCATCTAGAAGTTTTTCTATCTTTTTTGTTTCTTGATACTCAACCCTGTGGTTATCAAGCTCGGTCAACAGATGGTAGAACCTTGTGACTATGTCATCCAAGTTCTCGTTCTTCGGACCTTTAAAGATAGCAAATTGTTGTTTCAACATTTCAGTCCTCCCCTTCCTTACCCTCGGATTTCCCTCATACCTCCTCTCTAGAGCTTCCCAGAGCTCTTTAGAGGTTCTACGATGCTTCAAAGTATGCAGAATCTCCAATGGTAAAGCCATCTTTATTGAAGACATAGCTCGATTCTCAGCTTCGTAGATTTTCTTATCATTATCTTTCATTTGGTGATATGATAAAACCTTCTGTCTGCCTTCGAGCTCTGTTGTTGGAGGAACATATCCTTCGTCTATGCATATCCACATACGCATATCATTGAATCTAGCAAACTCCGCAAACCTATCTTTCCACCAGTAGTAGTCTTCAATTTTCATTAGCTTGGGTGGTAAATTTTATTTTCCTACTTCATGATCCATTTCCAAGAACTTATGCAAACTTGACATTATCGTAAAACTTTCTGTTCTTGACTTAAATTATTTAATTTTAAAATAAATTTGAAATAAAGTTTGTACGGACTTAATTAAATTCGTCTTATCAAATTAAATTTGTTTAAAGTCAAGTTCGAGATCACTAAGTTCGAGAAACCTCAAGTTCGTGAAACCCTAGATTGAAACTGTCAAGTTCGAGGATGGCAAGTTCGAGAAGGATAAATTCGAAGTTAGTCAAGTTTGTGAAACCCTAATCAGACAAGTTCGAATCTCTGACAAGTTCGAAGGAACCCTAATCAGACAAGTTCGAAACCCAGACAAGTCCGAATCTCTGACAAGTTCGTGGAGGAGCGTCTGACAAGTTCGAGGAACCCAAAAAACACCCCTAAGTTCGAGCGCAGCAAGTTCGTGTAACGGCCAAAAATTCGACTTTTTCAAAATTTCAGATCAAAATAATGTTATTAAGGCTAAAAACAATGATTTTTACTGATTATTGAACTAAGATGAATATTTGCTAAGAAAATTGCTCGAAAACACTGAAAACTTCGAAAAACACGTGATTTATCCGTAAAACGCCAAGAAACCCTATGAATGTTCAATGAAACGTGACGAACACGAAGAACATTCAAGATAAGCTCTGATACCACTTGTAAGGTCACCACGTCTACGGATCGAATCAAGGCGCGACGTCGTCCAACGAGAGCGGAATCCTCGTTAGACGCTTAACGGATCGATCACGCGTGAAACACAGAGCCTAACACAATGCCAGCCTATATGATACCGACCCTACACGATGTATCGCTCCTAGACTCTCTGAAAACACTCTCTAATTCGTCTGTGCACTCTGACAAACTCTGATTTTGTGATTCTCCAAAAGTCCCTGAAATTACAGAAACAAGTTCATAATATAACCCTTAAGTTCGTGCATGGCCTAAGCCCACGAACTTACAAATTCAAGCCCATGCAGATACGAACTTAGCTAAGCTAAGTTCGTACAAACTTGTGTGACTTAAGTTCCTGGCCTATGCCTTAAGAACTTATTCTCAGAAGTTCATTACCTCAAGAACTTATCTTCACAATCATGAACTTAACATGCAAATGTAAACACCATACACAATCATGAACAAACAAACATGACTTGTATTAATAAAGCCCTATCTAATACATATGACTATCTACTACATATCTAGACTGCTATCGTCACACAGGTGTACCAACAGTACTTAAGTTTGCACATTATGGCATGATGAATGTTATGTTATTCTCATTTGTCATTCGGAATTAATGGGTTGTGGAATATACATTTGAGTGAATGAATGGGATTTGATTAAGAAATAATTTTTGTATGAAACAGTTTATATTGATATCAGTAGTTGTTCAAACTCAGTAGAAGGGAGAAAGACAATTAATTGAGCAGTATACATTGTCTTAAAAACATTTGTTGTGCAGTTAAGTTTATTCATGTGAGGATTGCTATCTTAAACAGTTTGAGTTGCTATGATGTGTATAACACGAGAATGAACACCTATTCTCTTTAAGTGAAAGTGTGCAAACAACCTTCTTAGCGTAGAAACGTGGCAGTAATAATCATAAGTATTTCATTAATTCAAAGTAAATTACAAATCTAATCAAAACAATCTCAAAAGCTAAACTAACAACCTGACTTTTCCTGTGGATTCGATCCCACTTATCCTGTCTATATAGTGTTTGTTGGGTTATTTTTTATACTCATACGACTGGGTCCATCAGAGGTGCATGCGAGTGAGTGTTAAGTTGTTCTATGTGATGTGTGATTTTGTTTTATCTGCAAAGTCTAACTCTTGTGTAGTCACGAACTTCCAACTAAGGTTTTTGAGTCTAAATGTTTATCCTAGAGAGTCAGAATACAGGACATCTGGTACCAGAGTAGAAGTAGAAGACATTGATAACCTTCAAGAGTTCTTACTTCAATTTGAATGTATGTGACATCACTTTCTGCGATACTAGTATCACAGACAAGATTGTATATTTAGTTACATGTATCCGGTGTTACAAGTCTTAGTTATGACAATTATGTGTTTATTCAAGCTTTAAGTATTAGTGTTTGTTTTAATCTATGACATAGATTATTGTGAATATAATGCGATAATTGCCACTTATGATATTGTGACGACATCTAACGTCTGCGGCACTGCGGGAGCCCACCAAGTGCGCCAACCTCCTACAATTGATTCAACTCCTAAATGTTAGGTGGTAGCTTTAAGCTTTTTAATTTTTAAATCTAATAAAAAATTAATTTTGTAATAACCGTTAATTTGTAAAATAAAAAAAAATAATATTGAGGGTTTAGATGATTATATGAAAAATAACCATGACTGTGTCCGTTTAATTCGAATTGGAGTTTGAAAATGTAAATATTTTGCATTGATTCTTTATAATTTTAAATATACGCTTCATAATATTGCACTTTTATTCATATTTTTAAGTTTCTTCGGTATCTTAGAATTATTGTGTTAGTCAAAATTAAGTAATTAATAATATATATTGTTTGCGGAGCAGAGAGATCGTTTTAATCTCCACCGTCAGATCTGTCTACTTTTAAGGATAATCATTCATAAGAGGTATTTCTTGAAATGCACAAAGTACAATTTTTTATGCAACAACTACATTCTTAACTACTAACCACCCAATAACTCACATCCACATCTCAAACCACCCACTAACCCACATCCACATCTAAAACCACCCATTAACCCACATCCACATCTCACTAAAAATTTAACCTCCGTAATTTGCTTTATTTATAATAACATATGAACTGTTCATTTCTTTTGTTATTCACTTGACAATGTCTGCCGACTTTAACTCAAATGCTCCTACGCAAGATGATCATCAATCGGCTCCTAATGCTGCAACGATTACTGATGATCATGAATCATGATGAACTGGCAGCATGTGGTACATAACTGTGCACTGCGGGTTAAGCACTGACAATCCTTACGCCGTATACATACTCAAACGTCTAGACTAAGGTGTGGCTATAAAAAACAAGGCACGGAGCCCAACTGTAGCTTCTTCCGTAGGTGTTCATTGGCCATCTCATGGCATGTGTTTGGCACCGCGTATGCATACGATAACATGTATGGCGTACCTGACATTCGGAGTAGTAAATCGGCACGTATACAGGTAACAAACGCCTGACATTATCGGCCATAACGACTACCTAAGCGTTGTTTACGGCCAGCTGTGGATTACCGCCGTATCATTTCCATTGTAGATCTAGGGTTTCTGTTTTTTTCTCATACTGGCGCTTTTAGGTTATGCTTTGGAAGAATAAGACGTATTTATATGAAGTTAAATCGGTTCCTTGCATTGCAACTCGGGTTAGGCGTTTTTGGGCTATTCGCATTCACCAGCCCATTTTTGCACATATATATGTCAGACTTTATCCTTACTTTTATATTTTTTGGTATGCATCTAAATGTATAATTATATTACTTACTTTATCATCTTTGTCTCTTTTTTTAAACCTTGCTACATCATTCATTTCATCCTAATCTTTATACCCATATTTCTTTTACACCTATATCTTTAAAATTTGTCACACATATGTTACGATTGTGATATAGAAGAATTTAATTTTTTTTACGGTTAATCCGGGCACCGCCCGGGTTAAAAAAACTAGTTACATTTGCTGGCACATCCCGACCAATCTAATAATTGAATTATCACCTTGACAAGACGGACTAAAATCATGCAATTTGTGACTTTAGAACATGGGTCCGTCACTGACGAGACAAATTATTAAATTAGAAGATACAGTTTTTTTAAAACCTAATAACTCATAAAACCTCTAGCCGAGAGTTATAACTAAGTTTAACAATATGATATGTTCTTACCCAACTTTTTTCTCTTAGATTAACATCGACGCTACAAGTTTACTTTTATGATGGTGATTATTATTATTATTATTATGATCCGTGGGTAAATTAAATTAATTAATTAATATTACAATAATTTTATGTCGGATAGACCCTACTTGTAAAATTATATTTTACAATCTTTGTTTTTATTCATTTTGATATTTTTGGGGCACTAATTGTCACTAATTTTACGTCATGTGTCAATTTGATATTTTTGTGACACTAATTGTCACTAATACAGATAGGACATGAACATCATAAAATTTCCATGTCTATTATTGGCAAATTATATTATATGCACTTGAACACACTTTATGTGACTTTCAACCAGTTTCAATTGTAATTTAATTTTTTATAATATACTCATTTGACCCATTGGAGACAAAAATATAACCCTACTAATTTATATATAGGTAATGAGTTGAATTTGGTAACTTCATAAATAATTATGAGTTGAATTTGGTAACTTCTAAAAATTAATATATGGCATAGGTGTAATTATTTATTTTAGTTAAGAGTATAAAAGACATTTCATAAATAATTATGAGTTGTCATTAATCTGGACCATTGATTTATTTCCATCTAATGGTCCAGAAACTTCAAATAATTTTCTTATTATATATAGTATAGATACGTTTAATTAAATTATTAAGATTTTGTCACTAGAAAACTCTATTTTAATGTGAATTTTTGTCAATAATTTAACAAAATTATACAAGACCTGAGGTAGAATATTTTGCAATATCGAAAACTTAACTCTATTTTAAAGATAAAAATTTAACTATATTTTAAAGATAAAAATGTTAAGGTTATATACAACCTTCAAAATTTTCAGAATTCGAAGCACGTACACGAGGCAGAATGTTTTGCTATATCGAAAACTTAATTGGAGGGCGAGCATTATGTTTGCCTTTAAATTTTTGGAGGTGTGAATTCTGACTCCTTCAAGCAAACGAGTCGTACGAGTTAAAACTTAAATACAAAAGTTTAACGTACTTTTTAAATTTTTTCAAAAAGAAATTATTTAATACATCATTTTATAAAGTTTCATTTTTTTATATGAATTTAGGTTATAGCTTACTTTTTCACTACAAGTCATTTTGCATATCGTTTCGCCCGTTGAGTCAAAATTATCATCCCTGTCAATATCATTTCATTTTAATTTTTATAAAAAATTCTTTGATTTACGATACCTTTCTAGTATACCAGTATTAATAAATTACTTTAAGACTTTCAGTATAGTTTTTATTATTTTGTTTTTATACTTATTGATTTTAGAAATATATATATATTACCGACTAAACAAACAAAAAAATATGAAATGTTATCGTCACCATCTTAACATTATCAATGATAATATTGTATTTTTTAATTTAAATATTATAAGTTTCTATGTAATTAAAATGTTACCAAAAAATTTGTTGTTCGATCTTTATTTAATTTTATAACATTTCAATTAACTAAATATTACAAACTAAATATTTAAGTATTTATTTTAAATAAATGATAAAGTTTATTGCTTTGTGTTGTTATTATTATTATTTCAATAATGAAAACTAGTTAACAATAAAAAATCATAACAATAATAATTCAATATGTAATTTAATTGCATAATAATAAATCTACCAATAAGTTAAAATATTCTTCTTTTAACTTTATGTATACAAATCCGTAATAACTATAATAATTCTTATAGATAATTAAATAAAAAAATATTAAATTTATAAAATAGTGCAATTCAAAACTTAAATTATTAATCGTTAGTTTTATCAAAAAAACATTTTAAATATTATTAACTCTATACATCATGAGAAACACAAGTTATACAAAACTATCAAAATAATCTTTTAAAAATTACAAAAAAAAAAAATGTGAATTGTACACGTTATTTTTACACGCTTTTAGCAAGTGCGTAAAAAAGTTTTATGTTTATTCGCACTTACAAGAATGTAAAAATTAGTTACAATTACAAGTGTGAAGTTTTTATACTCAAATATGTGTTTTAAAAAAAGTTTGCAGATATAAATGTGGACAAACTAATAATTTGTCCACGCTTAAAAGTATGAAAATTAATTTGTCACATTTAATTTGTCCGCATAAGAGGAAGCGTGGCAAAATTGAGCGTGATAAATTTATTATCTACTCTTTCAAGTGTGAAAAAATTAAAATTTGTCCACACATATACATGTGAACTTTTTTCTTTATGATTTTAAATGTGGTAATTAGGATGATTTAGTATATATTTTCACGCTTATTACTGCAATAATTTTAAACACGTTTATAAGTGTAGAAAACTTACTAAATTTTTACACACTTTTATAAAGCGTGTAAAAATGATGTGAACAAATAACATATTTGTTGTAGTGAATAAAATTATCCTTTTTTTAATCTTTAATTATCGAATTTGATTAAAATTAATAAAATTAGAAAACTATAACTATCCTTTTTATCCCGGAGAGCAAAGTGAATAATCTAACCATAGGATCATGGGTCCACAATAAAAAACATTTTAGAAATATACAAATATATATCATATTATTATTAGGAACTACGAAACATTTATAAAATTTTAAACATAACAACTTAACTAACATACAAATAAAATACTAGTTATATATGATTTTATAGTTCTCATGGAAAACCATAAAAACTTGTAAGATTCGTCATTCACACTAAATTAACCTATTAAACAAAATATATACGGGGATAATTATACAAAAAACCAACGTATTTTTGATATTTTCCGATTAAGTCCTTGTATCAAAAACGTTTCTATAAAAGTTCTTCAACATTGAATTTTGTACGAATTGTGTTGTTTTATGATATTTTTTAAGGATTTTTCAGAAGTTTTTCATAAGATTTTGTTAGGTTAAAAGACTTTGATGAAAACATTTTATGTGTAGTGATTTTTACGAAAAACTTTTTTAAGTTGAGGGACTTTTGTGGAAATGGTTTTGGTATAATCACTTATTCAAAAAATACGTTAAGTGCATTGATTTTTTACATTATTCTGTTTTATAATTATACGAACAGAAATCTTCGAGACAAATCTAATTTGGCGATATGAGACTTTCTACGATCTATAGTCTATAGGTTGGTGGTATATTTCACGTGGCGAAACGAGATGCATGGTCTTCACGTTTTGCATGAAAGCTTCATGTGTGAAACATTTTCAAAGGCTAAACCAACTCACTTTCAAGGCATCACATGTCTTGTACTATTTAGTTTGTGGCAAAAACAACATTAGTTAATTTACCATATTTTCTGTTCTTAGTTTTATCAAATCTTAACATTACTATTAGAACTATAAGTATGAATACAAGTTTAAAACATTTCTTTAAACACAATTAGGCCATAAGAAGTAATAATCTCTAGCAATTAAACACAAGATCTTATTAATTAGGGTTAATATTGAAAACCCCCCCATCAACTTTTTTCATTTTCGCAATTAAGTTCCTAAACTTTTTTTATTGGTTAAATCCTTAAACTTTTTTATCTTATTGGTTAAGTCCATATACTATTTTTGTTTTATTCAAAAGTGTATATTTGATCTGTTTGACCAGTTACCAACCAATAACCTTAGTTTCTTCATTTTATTAACGTTGTAAAGAATACACCATCTTTTCATATTTTAGCAATTAAGTCACTGCAATTTTTTATTTTATCAGTTGCATTTTACCACCTACTCTGCTAGTCGGTCAAAATATATACTTTTGAATAAGACAAACATAGTTCAAGAAATTAAACAATTGTATAAAATCTAAGGACTTGATTGAAAAATAAGAAAATTTGATTGGGTTTTTTCAATATTAACCCAAAAATTTATATGCGTTGACTGCAAAGTCACTTGCCTATAAATTTAATTAAGTAAAAATGATTACCCAGGGTCGTTCCTAAGATTTTTGGAACCCTGGACAATAAATTAAAGTGGGTCTTCTAAACATCTATATCTATATATTATAATAAATGAGAACCTTCTTAATACACTACATTTTCATTTTTCCATTTTTTTTTCCAAAAATAAAAATTAACATTAATTAAGTAACATGCATATCATTTAATTGATTTAATTTAAACTTTATTATAGAAACTTATTATTTTTGTTTCCTAAAATAATTGAAACTACAATTAATACTCATTAAAAGTTTTTAAAATTAACAAGCTAAAATAAAAAACTTTTAAAAAATCAATAAAATAATAAAATTCATATTTAAATGTCTAAAAATAAATAATATTTAAAAAATCAGTAAAATAATAAAAAATTAATTTTAAAATAAATTTTTTTAAAAGATCAATAAGATAATTAACTTTAAATTTTAAATGTCCGAAAGAATTTTATAAAATAATAATTAAATACCTTAGTATACAATTAAATTGAAAAACTTTTTGTTATCAACTCTTTATATGTTAATTATGAAATTTTGACACATTCAAAAAAATTATCATTCAAATTTCAAATGTATTTTTTAAAAAAACTTAATTTTAAATAATCTTTTTATTTATTAAGTTGGCGTTGAAATTTTTGTATCAAGTTTTACTCAGTTAGACAAAAAATATTTATCATCAATGATTTTGTATGTATGTCATCTTTTTATTGGTTATTATTGTATCTTAATTTTTTTTTAAATTTAGGTTCTTAAGGATCCCACATCTTCATAAATATTTGATTTATAACAAACTTTCTAAATCAATCCATGTAATACATGGGTATTAACCTGGTATATATTCAAAATAAGCAAAATTCATAAAAAAAAAAACTTACAATTATATAATGTTGACTTTGTTGTATTGCTGTAAATCTGCAATCTCGGAAAACTTCTTAAGTTGTCATTGCAACAAAAAGTTTCATTAAAGTTGCCTCTTCGAAATTTTTTAGAATCAAAATCGTTAATTAATACATCCAAATCGATAGTGTCTAACATATCTGTTGGGAATTCGTATCGGTCTTTCATAAAACATAAATTTTAATCGTATTAAACGAACAACGGAAGCTTTTTAAAATTTACGAATTCCGTTCACGAATCATTAAGTAAAACATAAGATAAGTAACATGAAAGCATATATAAATCATACATTTGTATTTGATGACAAAAATATTCGAATAAAATGCTTTCGATATCTACGGGTGATGACACGGTCGAGCGGCGTCAGGTACGCAATCAAACACACGAATAGCGGGACTAAAATGTGTGTGTTTGGTACGGCTATACCACACCAACAACAATTCGTATGCCTGTGATTGTATGTATACATATGTTTTTGTCACACACGCTCTTTTCAAATATATATGTCGAGTCGTCGTGTGTGTATGTGTGTGTATATATATGTGAGTGTATATATATATATATATATATATATATATATATATATATATATATATATATATATATATAGAGAGAGAGAGAGAGAGAGAGAGATGGGTTCAATGGAGAACCTACGTGCATCGAAGAAACTTGAAGAACCTCCGTGCACCACCACAAATGCATCACAATTCCCCCGTGATGCATTATTAATATTTCCACGTGATGAATCAAATTTCCCGCGTGATGCATCGATTTCTACGTGATGCATTACGATTTTCTAACGATGCATTGTGGTTCTCCAAGGTTCTTCGATGCATAGAGGTTCTCCATTGAACCCACCCTATATATTGTTAAGAGTTTTAATTTTAATCAAACTCTAATATAATAATATTATATATATCTTAATAATTATCTTTATTATTGAAACCTTATATAATTATCTCTATAATTATATATCTATTAAATAATATTTACCTTTTATATATTACCTAATAATATCTAAATGAGTAGATAATTATTTACAATTATCTCTTATTTATTTGTTTATAATTATCCATTCAATTATATAATAATAGATGATAATACTAATTCAAATAAATCAATCTTTTATTTAATATCCAATAATAAATAAAAGACTAGATAATTATTTAATCATCATGCAATGACAATTAAATCGCTAAGATATCTAATATTGCATCTTGCTAGTTTAAGTCAAAACAGTGGTTACAGGTCTGTACTCACGTACAACAAAGTGACTTGTTTTGACTTCCTTTTCTTAACAAAACTTTTTCTTTCTTTGTTTAAGATGTATTTTGATGAAGCTATACATCCCCTAGATAAATTTGCATACCTCATTCATAATCATTGTCTGTATGTCTCTAACATAGAAATTAAGACCTTTTGGTCATACATTCTAAGTTAGTTACACATATGAAATTTTCTTGATTATTTTATTAGCCTTACGGAATTCTTTCATGTATGATGCCTACCAACATATCAGACAAGAATATGTATGTCACTTAGAGTTTTAATGCATTATGTATGAATGTTTAACACTTAG
This sequence comes from Centrapalus pauciflorus, assembly GCA_020465985.1. Lineage (NCBI taxonomy): Eukaryota > Viridiplantae > Streptophyta > Magnoliopsida > Asterales > Asteraceae > Centrapalus > Centrapalus pauciflorus. Next base: position 208,482 of record JAANYP010003778.1, on the reverse strand, counting down.
AGGTTGTTAGACTGTGCTAAAGCTCGTCACTTTGAACCTGTGAATCTAAGACTTTTTCTCATTTTTTGAAATTTTTATGCTTTTCTCTCTTTTTCTTTTGTTTTCTCCTTAAAGTAAAGCAACTAATAAGATAAACTAAAAATTAAAGAAAACTTTAAAAGAAAGAAAAATCTACCAAGGTCAGGTTACTCTGGATTACGCATGTCATTTAGTTGAACTAACAATTCAAAGCGTGATCTATCAAATGCTTTTGTGAAAATGTCTGCGTTGTTGTCTTCCGTTGGAACTTTTACTAGTTTAATTAAGTTTTTCTCAGCACAATCATGAATAAAATGATGTCTTACGTCTATGTGCTTAGTCTTACTGTGCTTAACTGGATTATTAGTTATGGCAATTGTTGATTGATTGTCTATCCTAATGGGAGTATGAGTATAAGTCAAACCGTAATCTCGCAAATGTTGTTGAATCCACAGAACCTGAGAACAGCAACTACCCGCAACTACGTACTCGGCCTCGCACGTTGATACGGCTACTGAAGTTTGTTTCTTGCATGGCCAGGATACTAGTCTCCCTCCAAGGAACTGACAACCTCCAGTCGTTGACTTTCTATTTAAGCTACACCCTCCATAGTCTTAATATGTGTAAACTTCCAATTCCAGATCTCCATCAGCATGATACCAAAGTCCCAGCTTCGGTTTCGACTTCAGGTATCTCAGAATCCGCTTCACAGCTTTCATATGCATCTCCTTTGGGTTAACTTGAAACCTGGCACAAATACAAACAACAAACATTATATTAGGTATAGAACCAGTTAGACACATAAGTGACCTGATCATGGCCCGACATAAAGTCGGATCCACATCAGTGTCACTAATGGTACCCGGTCCGAGATTGTGATTGACTTGTATCGGAGTACTGAAGTGTGCTGTCAGCTTTGTTCCTTCCATCCCGAAGCGCTCTAAAATGTCATAGACATACTTCGTCTGATGAATAAACATTCCCGCCTTTCATTGTTCAACTTGTAATCCGAGAAAGAAGTTCAGCTCTCCCATCGCATTCATCTCAAACTTAGACTTCATGACCTTCTCAAAATCCTTGCACATTTGTTCATTAGACGACCCGAAGATGATGTCGTCCACGTACACTTGTACCAGTATAAAGTCTTCACCTTTCCTCTTAACGAATAGTGTACTATCAATTCTCCCTCTCTCGAACCCATTGTCTAAGAGGTGAGTAGATAGTGTCTCATACCATGCCCTAGGTGCCTGATGCAATCCATACAAAGCCTTATCGAGTCGATATACTCTGTCAGGATACTTTGGATCAGTAAACCCTGACGATTGCTCGACATACACCAACTCCTTCACTTTGCCATACAAGAAGGCACTCTTGACGTCCAGTTGCTATACCTTAAACCCTTTGAAGGATGCGAATGCTAGAAACAGTCGAATAGCCTCAAGCCTCGCCACTGGTGCAAACACTTCGTTATAGTCTATCCCTTCTTCCTGGTTGAACCCTTTAACCACGAGTCTTGCCTTTGTTACGAGTAATGATGCCTCGATCATCCCTTTTTCACTTAAAGACCCATTTGGTCCCTATTGAAACTTCTCCACTAGGCAAAGGCACTAACTCCCACACTTCAAGCTTTCTGAACTGTGAAAGTTCCTCTTGCATAGCTTCAACCCAAGAATTGTCTTTTAGAGCCATTTGCACATTCTTTGGCTCTACTTGTGAAATGAAACACGAGTATAAGCACGTGTGAAATGCCTCGGAGTCGTTGATTATCGATAACATCACTGTGTTACTATTCACACTACTCCTAGTTCTCACAGTGGCATGTGGATTCCCTATGATGTCCTCAACTTGATGATCCTTATTTATCATCGATGTTTCAAATGCATCGACTTGTAGATTATCTCCCAAATTCGATCCTATTTCACCTAATGGGGGTATGACTGCAGACGGAACAACTCCCTCCTCATGATCACTGTCTTCTGAGGTAGAATTATCTGTCTCATTCTCATCCGTAGGCAATTCAGGTGCATTGTTTGCTGGAGACCCATCTTCTGTCGATGTATTCTCAGATGTTGTTGGAATGCTTGAATTATGAAAACCTCTACCCTCGTCGTTGAGATTTAAGGTTGAGAAGTCATTTTCCACAGTACCTGCATTTCCACTAAACGGAATGTTAAATGATTCAAACACTGAGTCATAATCAAATAACCATTTTGGACCATTTTGGGGTTTATGTGAATAACTTGTTACATCAATGTTAAACACAATTTCAACCATACCAGTAGTTTTATTAAAAACCCTCTTGTTTGGTGAATTTGGGACATAACCTAGGAAGTATCCTGCGTCAGCCTTTTCACCAAACTTAGGTTGATGTTTTGTTTTTAATAAAGTACATGGCACCCCAAACGGTTCAAAGCCAGTTAAATTCGGTGGTCTTTTATTCAGAACTTCATAACAGGTTTTGTTCAGTGGTTTGACAGTAAGGACTCTGTTTGATACATGACAAGCGGTATTTACTGCATCCCCCCAAAACATGGTAGGAAGCTTTGAATCTGAGAGCATAGTCTTTGCTGCTTCAATCAAAGTCCTGTTCTTACGTTCTGCCACCCTGTAAGGTCTGCTCTTTACAGATCTATCTTGACGCGACACCTTCCAACGAGTGCGGAATCCTCGTTAGCGGCTTGACAGTAAGACCACGCACACCGAAACACGGAGACTAACACGGTGATAGACGAACAACTTAGAACGCCCCGACACGATGATTCTCTCCTCAAGAAACTCTCTGATTGCAATCAAGTTCGAGATCGCCTTCTGCTAATCGTCTGACAAATTCTGCAAAAGTCACATAATTAATCGAATTAACCCTTAACTATACTGATAGGTTCGACTTCGTCTAGGACAAATTCGAACTTGGCCCAAGGCCTATTCGAACTTGTCCTCATAGACAAATTCGAACTTAGCCTAAACTCGAACCTTATCATTCAAACTTATGTTTGAATTTATCTTTCTACTTTATGTTTGAACTTATTGCAATACGTTACCCTAAGTTCAAACATACAATCAATCAATATCAAGCATACATTGACAAACATATGTATCAAACACTTGTTTAGTATTCAATATCAAGTAATTGACTTACACAAAACTTAGACTGCTATCGTCACACAGGATGTACTAACAGACTCCCCCTTGACGATAGCTTCTAACTTTTTACATTTTGTCTAACTACTTGAACCATATAAACTACTACCAGCATATAAGCTTATATCTATACATACTCTAACTATCTTTTGGAATTTCCTAGCTTCAGATCTCCATCCTTCGTGAAAGAAGATAGGCTGATCATGTAGCTTCTTTAGGTCATCCTTGGATAGGTTTATTAGATGCAAAGGATCATACACTCGTAAAATAACTTTGTCTTCTGTGTCTTCCATCACAGCTTCAGCAGTATCGTTATCTACATACCACCACTTCATGTTACTTAGAACATCTTGTGGCATCGACTTCATAGGCACCTTCTTCAAACACTTTACAGGCTTATACACCATTCTAGCCCATGGCCTTCCTGTATGTGGATCTATCCTTGATTCATCTTTAACTCTCTTTCCCGACCTTGGCTTGAGTCTTTCAAACTTTCCGGATCGGCCCTCCTTTCTGATTATCTTGGCTATAACCTCAGCATAAGGATCCTCACCGATATTGATTAACTCTCTCCACGCTAACTCCTTCACTTCTACCTTTGGCAATGTGTTAAACACTTTAAGCGTACGCCTCAGGTATTGGAGTCCATCTCTTCTCTTTAGAATGAATAGCTGAAGTTCTCTGTCGAAGAACCAGCTTATAATTCCACCTGAAAGATTCTCGGAGCCTGGTACTCTCATTCTCCTCTTCATCTTAGGCTCTGCGCTCTTCTCTTCCTTTCGGAACCATAGATTTAACAGTTCAGCCCTAGATGGTTCTCTCTCAGCTTCCTCTAACTCTGAATCTTCTACAGATGCCAGCTTAATCTCATCAATATCAATCACATTTTGATTGTTTTGCACATATAGCTCAGTGATAGGCTGTGAATGGATAATCACTTCATCAACATTATCATCTTCATCTTCCATAGTCTCTTCATCGGATTTCCAATCAGCTATGTCTTGAGGAACAAACTCCCCTTCTTCCAACTCTTCAATATCATCTTCAAAATCAAATTCTATATCTTCTTCTTCAATATCCATTAGAGCGTCAATCATCTTGCTCTCTACAGCCTTTGAAGACTCATCTTCAGCTCCTTCAACTCCAGACTGACTAAACTCCCCCTGAACTGACGCATGCTGAGCAGATGGAAAATTTTCTGGCTCACTATCTTTTCTAGCATCGGGATCATTGCCATCGTCATCTTCTCTCCTAATCTCTTGAGTATCTCTGCAGCTGGTCTCCCCCTGAGCCTGAAGATTTTTCATTAGCTGCTCGAGGAGGGTCTTCATGGTTTTGATCTCAGCAGCTTGATCAGCGACAAATGTCTTCAATTCAATATTTTCTTGATCAATTTTTGCATTATGCGCTAGTAGCTCATTAACTGCTTTGGTCAGTTGGAAGATTTGGACTGTCTGGAAATCTACTTTTCTTCGAAGTTGTGAAAAACGCTGAATTTCAGTGTAGGTGGACGATATGGATGGAACGGAAGTAATTGGAGATGGCGTGATTGATGGTAGAGCGGATGGTTGAACATCCGGAATCTCAGGTTCTGGAGCTGAAGTAGATGAAGCTCCCTGCATAAACCTGTGTCTTTTGGCCCTTTGCCTTGGCACTAATGGAGTAGGATCTTCAGCTTCAAAATCGGAATCGTCGTCATCTGAATCTCTAGCTGCTCTTTTTCCTTCCTCTTCTCTCAGACTGACCACTAGTCTTGAGCCATATTGCCCAATACGTACAGATGGGTCAACAGATTCAATAGCTACTTCGGCTACTTCCTCAACTTCTATCTCTTCAGCGTCCTCAGACTCAGATTCTGAGGTGATCACTGCTTGACCTTCTTCATCAGGTTGATATTCATCGATGTCGCGCATAAGATCATCGAAACTAGCTGGAGGCTCTAAGATTGTATCAACTAGCTCAGCAGTAATTTCTTCTTGTGCCTGAGTCCCTTGTGCCCAGATTTCTTCCAGAGTTTCCACTCGTGGATCAATTACTGGTGCCACACTAGAAGGACCCGCAGCGTCCGATGAATGACCTGCTTCCAATGACTATTGTACCCTGCTGGAGCTTGGCCTTGAAGCCTGAATCGGTCTTTCTTGAGCTCTTTGCCTCCTTCTCGGTTGCTGTGGAGGGCGTTGTTGTTGTTGTTGTTGCTGTGGCTGTACTTGCTGCGGCTGCGGCCCTTCCCCAGCCCAGTTCTCACCCTCTGGGGCCACATACTCTGGATTTACCACGGCACCAAAGAAGGGTGCATGCAGTGGTCTAATCACCTCAGCCCTTCGAGCGTTATGTGATTGACAATCAGCAAAAATTTGCTTATCAATAACAGCCACACTCTGAATATCTGGCAACTGCGGCAGATTAGGCAAAAGGTGGCGGATTAACATCATGACAAAGCGAGGATACATTAGGAATCTCTCGCACGCTGGAGCAGTTATTTGATGAACAAACTCCGCAAAGAACATTTCGCAGTAGCTGAAATTCTTATTATACACCAATGCAATCATCGCCGACTGCATCTTGGAGACTATATAATCAAAACCGACCTTTTTAGGTGCAAAGCACACCATAATGACGTGCGCTAGATACCTTCATTGGCCTATCAGACCGCTCTTCATGTACGAAGCTTTAGCTATATCCAGTCCATAACCCATTCGTAAAAAGGTTGCTTGCCTTATGTCCAATGAGAAATCAATTGGCCCAGCTTCCTGTTTTACAGTCCCGAGCTGCAAAACCCTATGCAGCATCTCCGCAGAAAACACAAAGGGCTGCCCGACAATTCTTGTCCTTAGCACCGTTGGAGTCACGGTACAATCGACTTGCAGGTGATCCCAGAATTGCCTAACATACGGCAATATGATCTGTACATTATGAGAAAGGGCATATGACACCCTGGAATTTGCCAAGAAATCCACCATTGGTCTAAACCCCTGAGCTTCAGGAAGCTCATGATCTGGCGATACTACCATATTATGCTTCTGAAAGAAGGCTCTTTCACCCATATCCGCACATTAAACAGTAACATATATTAGAAGGAAAAAATAAGAATGAAACTTGATTAAATCCAAATTTGTTTTATTTTGAACTTACAAAGTTCAAAATCCAACACATTTGAATTTCTACAAGATTGAATTAAAATTATGCAAACATTTCAATTTTAATACTAAATTCGAATGACGTGTTCGAATTTGACTTGAATTCGAGTTTGCTGACAAGTTCGAATTTACTGACAAATTCGAATATGATGAACAAAGTCGAATTCGGTCACTTTCAAACACAAATCCATGATTTAAACCCTATTAGACTTAGAAAATAGCATTCACTAGTCCTACTAGGTTCTAATCGAAGATATATGTCACTTATTTGAAATTTTACCGGTTAAAACTTGTGATTTAGAATCACAAAGTTCAACACCCTTAAAACCTCAAAAGCAGTCGATTTTTGCTAAAATTGAGTCCTAAACTACCTAAATCTTGTATAATAATGATGTTTATACCTAGATTTGGTTGTAGAATCGAACACAAAGGAACAAAACTTCGAGGAATAGTTGAAAATTCGAAACGGTAAATTCGAAAGGAAGTTCGAAATCGAAGTGGTTAAATTCGAAGGGCTAAACTCGAAGGTAGGTGACATAAATGAGTCACTGTTGACCTTTATATACTAACCACCTTCGAACTTGCAATAAATTCGAATTTACTGACATTTTCGAATGTCAATTCGACTTTGTCTTAAATTCGAACATAATTGAAATTTTTTAAAATCTTTGGATAAAATTCAACTTTTTCAAACTTTTCAAACTTTTTCAACTTTATCAAGTAACGGAACAAACTATGCAAAATTTATTTATACAAAGCAATAGATTTTCATGCAATGTATGTTTATTCAACTAAAAATGTATCCTCAGTAACTTTGACCTTTTTCCTAAAAATAAAATAAAATAAACTAAAATAAACTAAAAATAAAATAAAATAAAGTAAAATAAAATAAAATAAAATTTTGAATAAAATTTAACCTTAAACTAATCTAAAATACTTCTAAAATTTTACATCCTATACTAACACTAACAGAATATTTTTGGCGAGAAAGTCAGAGATAGGTTCAATCAGATAGCGGTGTCAAATACGCACTTTCAGTATCTTACTTTCACACTTAGGAATTTTTGATTCCTTTGATTGTTTGTCGTGACACACAATTCTAGACGATTGTTGGTATTATTTTCCCTTTAAACATGTTACACTTTGGAATATTGTTAGGCACAAAAAGGCCTTAGTCAAACCTGCTGTACATCTGAGGGGGAGATTTTTAATCACACCTGTTGATGCACTTGAAGGTAGAATTTAAGGCCTGTTATATGCCTTATTGAAACCTGAAAGTGATTTGCAATATCAGCCCAAAGCTGTTTACCATGTTGCATAAGTTGCAACAAAGGCAGTTTGTCCAAACTGTTCAATCTGCTGAACAGGCCGCTGCTCTGTTCTATTGAGCAGCTTGGGCAGTTTACAAGTGTTTTGTTCTTTGTGAACAGAACCTGTTATTTGTGAACAGGTTAAACACTTTATGGAATATGTTTCCAAGTCCTCATGTATTGTTTTTGGCAACAAGATCAGTTTACAAGTCGAAGACAAAGTGAAAAACAGAACTGCACAACCTGCCCACGCTGTTCTGATTACGTGAAGACAAACAGATATTTGAAAAGGGTGACAGCCCTTTTCTTATATCAAAATGGCATTAGCAAAAGAAGAAAGATGCAAAGTTGACATTCCTCTTTTGGTTAAAGCCGTATGCAACAGTGTCAAAAAGGAAAAGATAAAGATTCTGCCATATGGAGACAAAGATACTTTATCAGAACGTGCAGAAAGGTGTTTTGTCCTTTTGGAAAGACTCTCCACTATCTTATCTTTCCAATGAAGAAGCTTCACTGAGATTATCCTTTTGAGTATAAAAGGAAGCTTCTAAGGATAATGAGATATCAAGAGTGTAAAATCAGAACGTGCATTGAAGTGTGTTATTCCATGCATACAAGTCTGCTTATATAAAATAGTAGAGTGTGTCTAAGTTGTTCTTATGTAAGCTGTCCATCTGAGTCTTGTAAAAACAGTAAGTGCGTCTAAGTGAACATAGTAATTGTATCTAGTCTGAGTGTGTCTTAGATTAGTTGAACAACTGTTGTATCTGTCATCTCATCTTGAACCTTTCCGAATTCAAGCTTGTTTGTAATTAACACTTGTTAATAATATACACAAACATTGAGAAAAAGATTGTTAAGTTTTAAATAGCTGTATTCACCCCCCCCCCCCCTCTACAACCTAGAACTATACACTGAAACCTTTTGGGACCTACAACTGGTATCAGAGCAGATAGAGTGTGTGTCATCTCTAGATCTCTTATTCTCCCAAATTTTCCATGGACAACAGTGCTGCAAATTCCTCATCCTACTATGACAATGGGTCAATGGCCAAACCTCCAAAATTCAATCACTAGAACTTCTCTGGTTGGAAGTGCAGAATGATGCTCTACTTAGAGAATCTAGATGTACAACTACCAGAGATAGTAATGGAAGGTCCCTATGTGCCAACCTCTGTTACTACCATAACTCCTGCTGTTGAAGGAGCTGCCCCTGAAATCAGAACCTTTGAGAAGGCTAAAGCTCAATGGTCTGATGAAGACAAAAGATTGGTTGCTCTGGATGCAAAGGCCAGGAACAACCTGGTTATCTCTCTGCCTGATGATGTGTTCAAACAGGTTGAGAAGATGAAGACTGCCAAGGAGATGTGGGATACTTTGTGTACCGTCTATGATGGACCCACAATCACACTGGATGTAAGGTCTACGACTGCAAGATCTATCTAGACGCGGATCCGTGAACGAGTGCGGAATCCTCGTTGACGGTTAGACGGACAACTCTCAACCAACGGAACACGGAGACTATTAGACGCTGAACGAACGACACACGAACGATCCTACGAACTAATTCTCTCCGAAACGGCACTCACCTAGCTGATAAACTCGAGATCGCCTCTTGCTTAATTCCTCACGAATTCTGCAAAAAGTCCCTTAATGATTCGAGTCTATCTCTAATTATAGACCCTGATTCGAGTCTGTTGTGGGCCAAGCTCGAATCTGGCCCAAGGCCCATTCGAGTCTGTCCACAAGACACTCTCGAATCTAGCCCATTCGAATTTAAGGATACATTCGAATCTATCACAGATTCGAATGTCTTCCTTTACCTATTCGAATCTAGCCAATACACTTAAATACTTAAGTGATGAAACTTATGTTTTACTTATGCTTGAGTTAATCTTTGACCATTATGTTTGAACTTCTTGTAATATGTTACATCAAGTTCAAACACACAATCAATAACAGACAAACACATATCAACATATATATCAAAACACTTGTTAATACTCAGAATATTACTTAAACCATAATGCAGATCGATTAGACTGCTATCGTCACACAGGGTGTACCAACAGACTCCCCCTTGACGATAGCTTCTAATTATTTACATTACATCAAATTTAAGTACTAGAGCTATATATACTACTACCTGCATATAATCCAGCATCTATACAAACTTTAACTACCTTTTGGAACTTCCTGGCTTCAGATCTCCATGGTTCAGTAAAGAAGATAGGTTGATCATGAAGCTTATTCAGGTCGTCCTTTGATAGGTTTATCAAATGCAGTGGATCATATACCTTCAAAATGACCTGCTCATCTTGATCCTCCATGATGGCTTCAGCAGTGTCAATCTCGAGGTACCACCATTTCATGTTGCTCAAAACGTTCTGTGGCATCGATTTCATTGGTACTTTCTTTAGACACCTCACAGGTTTGTATACCATCCTTGCCCATGGCCTACCTGTATGAGGATCTATTCTCGACTGATCCTCGACCCTCTTTCCGGTCCTTGGCTTGAGTCGCTCGAACTTTCCTGATCTTCCTTCTTTCCTTATAATTCTTGCCACGACTTCAGCGTACTGGTCTTCACCTATATTAATTAACTCTTTCCATGCAAGCTCCTTTACTTCAATCTTGGGCAATGAGTTAAATGCTTTTAGTGTTCGCCTCAAGTATTGTAGTCCATCTCTTCTTTTCAAGATAAATAGCTGCAGTTCTTTGTCAAAGAACCAGCTTATAATGCCTCCTGAGAAGCTTCCAGCACCTGGAACTCTCATTTTCTTCTTCATCTTCAAACGATCTTTCTTTTCCTCTTTCTTGAACCAAAGATTTATCAAGTCAGCTCTAGATGGCTCCTTCTCGGCCTCTTCAAGTTCTTTTTCCTCGACTGAGGCTACCTTGATATAGTCAACGTCAATCACACTATGATTTTTTTGTCCTTCATATAGCTCCGTGACAGGTTGTGAATTGATAATAACCTCATTGACATGATCGTCTTCATCATCCAACACTTCGTCGTCTGATTTCCAGTCCACAACCTCCTCTGGAATAAATTCTCCTTCTTCTAACTCTTCTTCTTCATCGTCAAAATCCATAAGCTCTTCCTCTATGTCCTTCAGTGCATCAATCATGTCACTGTCCAGAACCCTCGAGGAACCTGCTTCTTTTCCAGATCCTCCTACTTCTCCTTCTGTACTTGGCTCCCCCTGAATTTGTGTAGCTTGAGCTGCAGGAAAATCTACAGACTCAATCTCTTTATTCGCACCGGGATCATCGCCTTCATTATCATCATCTCTTCTCTGCACCTCCTGATCCTTACAACTAGTCTCCCCCTGAGTTTGTAGATTTTTCATAAGTTGCTCTAGGAGGGACCTCATTGCTCGGATTTCTGAAGATTGATCAGCTACGAAAGATTTTAGCTCCGTGTTTTCGTCTCTGACACTTTCCACAATCTTTCTCAACTCTGCATTCTCCTTATCAAGATTTGAGTTATGCTCCTGGAGTTCACCTACAGCTTTTGTAAGAGTTATTATTTGAACGTGCTGAAAGTCAACACGACTCTTGAGTTGCATGAATCGTTGATTTTCGGTATATGCAGCTGACGTAGAAGGAATGGACTGAATGGGAGATGGGATGAAAGGTGATGGAATGTATGGTTCATGCTGCTGAGGTGGCGGTGATGGTGGAGCTGTGACTTGTGGTTGGGTTTGAGTTTGAGGCTGAGGTTGTGCATCGGACTCTGATGAAGTCCCCTGCATGAACCTGTGACGTTTGGCCCGTTGCCTTGTCACTAGTTGAGCAACTTCCTCTTCTTCAAAATCCGAATCTTCAGATTCCCTTTCTTCTCTCCTCCTCGATCCTGCTGCTTCATTCACTACTAACCTAGCGCCATAGGTTCCGATGTGAATATTGGGATCTGCAGCCACTGATTCAGGAGCTTCAGCCTCCTGCCCATCCATATCATCTGATTCTGATGCTGATGATGTCAAGCCTTCATCAACCCTTTCTGCCTCATACTCATCCACATCTCTAAGAACATCTTCTGCTCCTTCTAGTGGACTGAGCAGCTCCCCCACTAATGCTGCGGCCACGTCCTCGTTCGCATGGGGTCCTGATGCCCATATCTCTTCTAGAGTTTGCGCAATTTGTTCAGAATCAGGAACTGCACTTGAAGGCCCTGCTTCCTGTGCTTGGGGCTGCTCGCTTGTAGAAGGCCTTGATGCCTGGATTGGACTCACTGCTGGTCTCTGAAGGCGTCTTTGAACTCTTGGCTGTTGTTGTTGTTGACGTTGTTGCTGTTGTTGTTGTTGCGGAAACTCAACGACCCCTGCCCAGTTGGCATCTTCCGGGGCTTGAAAATCCCTATCCACAATAGCTCCAAACAATGGACGAGCAACAGGAACAGCCAATCTTCCTCGGTGTGAGGAACAATCAGCGAAAATCCTTTTGTCCATAACATTCACGCTCAAAGAGTCATCTGATTGTGGCAAATTTGGCAAAAAGTGCCTTATCAACATCATGACAAATCTTGGATATAGCAGAAACCTTTCCCTGTCTGGAGCTGTAATCTGATGGACGAACTCCGAGAAAAACATTTGAGAGAAGCTGAACTTCCGATTATACACCAGTGCAATAACCCCCGATTGGATCTTTGACACGATGTAGTCAAATCCAGCCTTCTTTGGCGCAAAACAAACCATGAACACATGCACCAAAAATCTCCACTGCCCTATCAGGCCACTTTTCATATACGATGACTTCGTAACGTCCAAACTATAGCCCATCCTCAGAAACGCGGTCTGCCTAATACTTAACGGGAAGTCAATAGGCCCGTCCTCCTGTTCCTGAGAACCCAACTGTAGAACTTGGTGCAACATATCTGCTGAGAAGACTAGAGGCTGGCCAGCGATTCTGGTTCTTATAACTGTCGGGGTGACAGTACAGTCAACCTGTAAATGATCATAGAACTGGCGTACATACAAAATTACAATTGGAATGTTATGAAACAAAGCATAGCTAATCCTAGATTCAGCTAGGAAATCCAAAACTTGGCGAAAACCCTGCGCCTTAGGGATATTATTGTCTGGATTAAGGACCATATTATGCTTAGGGACAAAAGCGCGAGCTGCCATATCTGCACAATAAATAACACTGTTAGACTCATTAAAAATCAATAAACTTGTTTAAATTCAAATTTGTTTTATTTTATTTTATTTTCTTTTTACCTTAGTTTATTTTATTTTAATTTTACTTTACTATTAGTTTAGTTTAATTTTTTACTTAGGGAAAAGGTCAAAAGTTACTAAGGGTGCATTCAAAGTTGGATAAAATAAACAATGCGTGAACTATCTTGAGCTTAGGGTAAAAGAATTGGCATAGTTTATCTGGTTACACAATACCGTAGAAAAAAGTTGGAAAAGTTGAAATTATTTCAAAATTTTCGAAATTTTTCTAAGTGTTGGTGGTTTCGAATCTAAGACAGACTCGAATAAGGAGTAATTCGAATCTGTCAGTAGATTCGAATCTACGCTTAGACTCGAGGGTTGGTGGTATAAATAGGTCAACAGTGAAGTCATTTAAGAGCTTACTGTTTTCGAATCTATACACTCGAGTCTACTGCGGCGATCTCGATTCTATTCTCGAATCTATCGTATTTCTCCTAAACGACATTTTGTCGAGTCTCTTACTTGGTGTTTCGATTCTACAGATACATCTAGGTATAATCAACCAGATTGTACAAGATTTGTGTAGTTTTATGCACAATTTTAGACCAAATCGTCAAATTTTGAAGTTTTATAGGTCGAAATAGAGTTTTTGCTAAATTACCAAGTTTGGACCTATAAAAGATCAAATTAAAAGCATAAATCAATGATTAGAACCTAGTTGAACTAATGTATGTGAATCACTAAGTTCAAAACGGTTAAAATCTTGGATTTTTGGTGAAAGAAGGACCGACGGGGTTTGGAGTCTGTTCCTGGACCTTCGAATCTGTTCATGGGTTTCTCGAATCTATCATTAGATTCGAGATGACCATGATATTCGAATCTGTCCATTAGACTCGAATAGGGACTCTTCGAATCTGTCCATTAGATAGTTCACGCATTGTTTATTTTATCCAACTTTGAATGCACCCTTAGTAACTTTTGACCTTTTCCCTAAGTAAAAAATTAAACTAAACTAATAGTAAAGTAAAATTAAAATAAAATAAACTAAGGTAAAAAGAAAATAAAATAAAATAAAATAAAATTTTGATTAAAACATTTAATCTAGACTTAAGCTAAAAAAAAATTTACAAGCTAAGCTAAATACTAAACAACATATTTTTGATGAGTATAGTCTAAGAGAGGTTCAATCAGATAGCGATGTCTGATACTAACTTTCAGTACTTAAACTTTCACACTTATGAATTTTTGATTCCTTTGATTGTTTGTTGTGACATACCTATTTAGCCGATTGTTGGTATTTTACCCCGTTAAACATTCTACATTTCGGAATATCCGTTGGCCTTTTTATTTATCAGGAAATTATCTTACGTGACTCAGACATAGACATACTTTTATGATCAAGGCACACAGACAAAGATTCTAACTTGTTGGTATTTGCAAACTTTCTTTAAAAGACAAACATCGGACACAGGTCTGTATTTTCATACAACAAAGTGTCTTAGTTCGCCTTAAGGTTTTCTTTTAAAGTTAGCAGATAGCGGTGACAGGTCTGTACTGACGTACAACAAAGCGACATGTCTGCTAACCCGAATCTAAACAGAGACAACAGGTCTGTACTTACGTACAAAAGAGTTGCATGTTTTCGACTCTCAGTTTTACATGATATTTCTATTCTTTCCATTTTCAGATGTATTTGATGTTGCCATACATCCCCAGAAAGTTTGCATACCTCATTTAGACTCAATGTTTGTATGTCTTGTACATAAAAATTAAGACCGATTGGTCATATATCTAAGTTAGTGACACGCTTGACTATTTCTAGAATATTTTATTAGCCTTGAGATTCCCTATATGTATTATGCCTACCAACACATCAAACTAAGTAAAGTATAACACTTAGGATTTAGTTGCATTATGTGTGAAAGACTAAATACTTAGAGTCTGTAACGACGGTGCTAATTTTCGTCACTTTGAACCTATGTATCTAAGACCTAACTCTTTTTTTTTTCTGATATTCTCTTTTTTTGTATTTTTGTAATTTTCTCTTTTTTTTTCTTTTTTTTTTCATAAGAAAAGCAGTAAAATAAGCTAACCTACTAACTTACTAAAGATAGAAACTTACTAAAAATAGAAACTTTCCTAAATTAGCAGATTACTGAGAAGAAAGAAAAACTACTACTCTACAATAAAATAAAATAAACTTACTACTACTAAGGTCAAATTACTCTGGGTTGCGCATTCCATTCAGTTGAATTAAATACTCAAACCGTGACTTATCAAACGCTTTGGTAAATAAATCTGCATTATTATCTTCTGTTGCCACCTTTACCAGTTTGATTAAGTTCTTTTCAGCACAATCACGAATAAAATGATGCCTTATGTCTATGTGCTTTGTTTTACTGTGTTTAACTGGATTATTAGTTATAGCAATTGTAGATTGATTGTCTATCCTAATAGGAGTTTGAGTGTAAGCCAAACCGTAATCCCGCAATTGTTGTTGTATCCACAGAACCTGTGAGCAGCAACTACCAGCAGCAACATACTCGGCCTCGCACGTTGAAATGGCTACCGATGTTTGTTTCTTGCATTGCCAGGATACCAATCTCCCTCCTAGGAACTGACAACCTCCAGTTGTAGATTTGCGCGTCAAGCTGCATCCTCCGTAGTCAGAATCCGTGAACGCTTCCAACTCTAGATCTCCCTCCGCGTGATACCAAAGTCCCAGCTTCGGTTTCGACTTGAGGTATCGTAGAATCCGCTTCACAGCTTTCATATGCATCTCCTTCGGATTCGCTTGAAACCTAGCACAAATACACACAGCAAACATTATGTCAGGTCTTGAAGCAGTTAAATACATAAGTGACCCAATCATGGCCCGATATAAAGTCGGATCCACATCGGTATCACTTTCAGTACCCGGCCCGAGATTGTGATTCACTTGAATCGGCGTGCTGAAGTGGGCAGTCAACTTAGTTCCCTCCATCCCAAACCGTTCTAATATGTCATAGACATACTTAGTTTGATGGATAAACATCCCTTCCTTCTTTTGGTCAACTTGTAACCCTAAAAAGAAATTCAACTCCCCCATAGCACTCATCTCGAACTTAGACTTCATCACCTTCTCAAAATCTTTGCACATTTGTTCGTCTGATGATCCAAAAATGATATCATCGACGTACACTTGTACCAAGATAAAGTGTTCTCCTTTCCTCTTCACAAATAGAGTACTATCTATCCTACCCCTTTCAAAACCGTTTTCTAAAAGATGGTTGGATAAAGTCTCATACCACGCCCTAGGTGCCTGATGTAATCTATAAAGAGCCTTATCTAAGCGATATACTCTATCAGGATATTTAGGATCTGTAAATCCGGGCGGTTGTTCTACATACACCAACTCCTTCACTTTCCCATACAGGAAAGCACTCTTAACGTCTAGTTGATATACCTTAAAGCCTTTGAAGGAGGCAAACGCTAGAAACAACCTAATGGCTTCTAGCCTTGCTACTGGTGCAAAAACTTCGTTGTAATCGATTCCCTCCTCTTGGTTGAAACCCTTTACAACTAATCTCGCCTTGTTGCGCGTGACTATACCCCGATCGTCTCTTTTGCACTTAAAAACCCATTTGGTTCCTATTGCAATCTCCCCTCGAGGTAACGGAACTAACTCCCACACTTCTAGTTTCCTAAACTGTGAAAGTTCTTCCTGCATCGCTTCAACCCAGGAGTTATCCTTAAGTGCCATTTGCACATTCTTAGGCTCTACTTGCGATATGAAACATGAATAAAGACATGTGTGATATGCCTCGGAGTCGTTTATCATCGACAACAACACGGTGTTGTTATTTACACTACTCCGAGTCTTCACACCTTCGTTAGGATTTCCTATGATGCTTTCTATTGGATGGTTCTTGTTAATCCTAGAGGTCTCTATTTCATTAACCCTTATATTATCTCCTAAGTTGGATCCTATTTCACCTAAAGGGGGAACATGCTCAGCTTCTACATTTTCCTCCTCACGGACGTTTTCCTCAGAGTTAGAACTTGAAGCTTGAGTCTGATTCTCAATGTTAGGTGCCTCTTGATCAGCAACTTCTGGAGATCCATCTACAGTCGCAGTAGGCTCGGACGTAGATTCGAACGTGGTCCCTGGAAAGATTTGGCCATCGTCGTTCAGATGCAACGTCGCCATGTCCTTCTCGATTGTACCTGCATTATCATCCAGAGGAATGTTAAATGACTCAAATAACTTATCATAGTCAAATATCCATTCCGGACCAGTTTTGGGTTCATGTGTATAACTTGTGACTTCAATGTTATACACAATCTCCACAGTACCAGTTGTTTTGTTAAACACCCGTTTGTTTGGTGAGTTTGGCACATAACCTAGGAAGTATCCTTCGTCAGCCTTTTCACCAAACTTCGGTTGATGTTTTGTTCTTAAAAGTGTGCATGGTACTCCAAACGGTTCGAATCCAGTTAAGTTAGGTGGCCGTTTATTCAAAATTTCATAGCATGTTTTGTTCAATGATTTGACTGTAAGGACTCGGTTTAAAATGTGGCACGCGGTATTCACTGCCTCCCCCCAAAACATGGTAGGAAGCTTTGAATCCGAAAGCATAGTCCTTGCAGCCTCAATCAAAGTTCTATTTTTACGTTCGGCCACCCCATTCTGTTGAGGTTCATATGGTGCACTGAATTGATGCACTATGCCCTTTGATAGGCAATATACACCAATTACAGTGTTTTTGAATTCAGTTCCATTATCACTACGAATATATTTAACCCTAGTTCCGTTTGAGTTCTCCACTTGGTCCAAGAACCCGATGAGCCTTGCAGCTGTCTCGTCCTTCGTACCTAAAAAGAAAACCCAAGAAAAACGTGAGTAATCGTCAGTGATAACTAAGCAGTACCAACTGCCTCCAATACTCCTTTTGTTGATTGGGCCGAAAAGGTCCATGTGCAACAGATCGAATGTTGAGGCTATGGAATTCTGCTTCTTGGACTTATGTGTCTTCTTGTGCTGTTTGCCCTTCATGCAAGGTAGACACTTATCCTCGAACTGAAAACTTTTCATGGGCACACCCTGCACCAGTCCATGCTTCGTTATGTAATTCATCTTTCTCAGGTGCAGGTGAGCCATGCGTCTGTGCCACAGTACGGATTCCGTCTCCGAAGCTTTGGATAGTAGACAAATTGGCCCCATCGAAGTCTCTGGCTTGTTCATATCCAGCATGTACAAGTCGTTCTTCCTTGGCGCCCGCATCAACACCCATTCTTCAGGAATTTTGAATCCAGGCTTTAGCACTAACGCCTCAGTGTCAGTAAATAACACCGAGTTCTTCTTATCACAGATTTGAGAGACACTAATGAGATTATGAACCAGTTTATCAACGTGATAAACTTGATCCAAAGTAATCGTCCCATTAGTGACTTCTCCAGTTCCAGTGATATTTCCACCCTTGTTACCCGCGAATGATACGAATCCCCTATTACCTCCCTTGAAGTCTGTGAGTAGACTTCTTTCCCCCGTCATGTGCCTGGAGCAACCACTATCGACGAACCACTTGTTGTTTGGACCGGTAGTTATCTCCTGCACATGAAAGAAAAGAGGTTAGTTATCACGGGGAACCCAAGCCATGACTGACTTGGTAATACCATTCTCGTCCACATACGTGAACTCTTTCAAGTACCCATCTCGCCTTTCAGGTGACTTGGGCCTTTGAACTGAATTCTGTTGTGGTGCCGAGTGATTTAAGTTCACTCGTTGCCGTGGTGTAGGCATTTGTTGTGGAGCTCTGGAATAATTTCTATTATATGCCATTTCTGACTGTGATCCTTGAGCTCTTACCGGTGCATATTGTCTAACTGGAGTATGAGACCTAACTGGAGTATGTGACCTGCTAGGTGTGGTGCTCCTATAGACTTGTTGTGGTGCTGACCTAGATTGATTAACGACACGATTCGGTGAATTTGTCCTAATCACTTCCTTTGGTCCAACCTTAACCGGTGTGTTTTTCACAACTTGTTTGGGTGCGGCCTGCACAGTTTTCTCGGTAGGTTGAGAACTACTGCTGCTTGCCACACTGGGTGAGGGCTTAACAGGTGTTGGGTTCACTGTCTTAGGGGTAACATCTGCTTTCCTAAGTGGACAGTGAGAAGCAACATGCCCTTTCTCGTGACATCTAAAGCAAGACATCTTATCCATGGACTTTTTGGTTGTTCCCTTAGATCTAGGTGTCTCACTAGTGTCTATCTCCTTTGGTACCGCTGTGATGTCTGACTCGTCGACCTGGTCAGCCCATGAAATTTTCTGTTTTCCTGCAGGTGTTTCACTGGAGGAAGACACAAATTTCACTTTCTTGACCTTGACGGTTGAGTCAGCCACCTGAGGTGTATTTTCAACTGTAGGCTCTGGTGTCGGTTCAGGTAGGTCCTCTAAGTCTACAGACTTGTCAGTTTTCTCCTAAGGCTGAGGCACATAGTTCGCATTGAATGGTGGAGGAATTTCGTGAAAACCTAGACCTACGGGCTTCTTAGACTGTCGTTGGGCATCTAAGACTTTCCCTAGATTTAAGCTTAAATTCCTAAACTTCTCCAACTTGCTGTTTGCCTCTGCTACCTTAACCTTGGTCTCAGCTAGCTTTATATCCTTGTCCTTAAGACTTTTTGTTAAGGCCTCTACGTGCTCATACATAAGTTCTATCCTAACACACTGCTCACTGAGTTTGTCTTTTAGAACTACTACGTCCTGAGCATCAGCCTTAAGTTTTTCTTTTAAATCTTGCTTTATATCATTTAGGCTAGCGTTTTCAATTTTTAAATTCTCATTTTGAGCAGATATGGTTTAATGTGATTCTAAGACTAGATTTAACCTATCATTAGAAGTAGCACACAAAGCACATAATTCACGAAATAAGGATTAAGACAGACTAACCTTTGAGTTATCAGATTCCACGTTGGCCATCTGAGCAGCAAACTCCAGCACTGTCTGACCATTCGCCTTTTCAACCCACATCGGACTGTTTTCCCTTGTGGTCTGCTCGTCTTCTTCACAACCATTCTCCGTAACTTCAGCCATGAAAGCTCTAGCATTGGACTCAGGATGTGAACTCCAGTCATAGGTACCATCTAGCTGTCTATCTGAAGTGACATTGGATAGAAGACCCGCTAGATTGGCCTGTCCAGATGAGGAACTTGGAAGGTATCGTTGTTGGGACTGATTTTGGTACTGTCCCTGATGCTGACTCTGTCCTTGGTATGTCTCTACCTTCGGTCTCTGACACTCCCTGGCGAAGTGTCCCAATCCCTGACAGTTGTAGCATTTCACCTTGGACTTATCAAACCCGATCCCCTTGTTATTCATTTGCAGATTCCTCCCAGTTCTTTTGATGAATCTTTTTACCCTCTGGGTCACCATGGCCAGTTGCCACTTAAGATCCATTTCCTCTAAGTCATCAGGGTCGACCTGATCGTAATCTTCATCCCATAGAGCTGGGTCATTGATTTTCCCTTGAACACAATTTCCGTATGCGGCCACAAAAGAAGCAAGTAGATTCAGATGCTCTTCCGCTGACTTTGCGCTCATGGGCATCTTCGAATAGCTCTGACTTGACGAAGCCTGTTGGACTTGAGGTTGCGGTTCTTCCGATCGTCCTAATCCTAAGAACGCGCGATTCAATGAGTCTTCAGACTCTGCTGGCGATGACGTTTCTCCGGTGAAAAACGCTGTAGCACTCTTCGGTTCAGCTGTCACTGATGATTTAGATGTCTTTCCAAAATACATTGCCGGATTCTGGACTTGCTCGTAATCAGTCTCAGCCTTAATCATCTCAAAGTGATATGCCCTCAACGTTCCCACAATGTCATCAAGTGATTGAGTATAGTATTTGTCCTCATTCAGCTTAATCATTGCCACGTACATAGCCCATTTGGCTGGTAGGGCATCAAGAAGCTTGTTGTTCTTGTCAGTGTCCGAATACTCAATTCCATGACTTTCAAGTTCCGTTATCAGATGATAGAACCTTGTGATAATATCATCCAACTGTTCATCCTTAATTGCCTTGAAAATCGCGAACTGTTGCTGTAACAGCTCTGTACGCTTTCTCCTAACCCGAGGATTTCCCTCACACCTCTTCTCAAGCGACTCCCAAAGGTCTTTTGATGTCCTCTGAGTCCGGAATGTGTGTAGAATATCTTGCGGTAACGCCATTCGGATTAAAGAAAAAGCTTTGTTTTCAGCTTCAAAAAGTTTCTTGTCATCTTCTTTCATCATCTGATATGACAAGACCTTTTGACGGCCTTCAACTTCAGATACTGGCGGAATGTACCCTTCATCTATGCACACCCACATGCGCATATCATTGAATCGTACAAAATCTGTAAAACGATCCTTCCACCAGTAATAGTCCTCAACTTTCATCAACTTAGGTGGTGCATTTGCCTTCCCAACTTCGTGATCCATCTCAAGGAATTTCTGAAGATTTGACATCTTTTCTGAAACAAATTAAGTTAATTCGAAACTGATTTAGACTAACTTATTCGAATCTAGGTAGATTCGAAACTAATTAAGATTAAATATTTTGTGATTAAATTCGATTAAGTCTTAAAATTCAATTAGATTCGAAATTATGTCAGATTCGAACAAATCCTTAGAATCGATGGTCCTTAGAGTCGAAGGGCAGCAGACTCGAATTTCAGCAGATTCGAAACACAGATTCGAAAAAAAAATACTAGACTCGAAACAAACTCGAAACTAATCTAGACTCGAGATCCTATTCGAATGAAGCAACAGATTCGAAACAAGATAGATTCGAAATTCTCTGAAATTGACTCGAAAGGAGCGTATTTAGGTTAGACTCGAGACTAAAGTGAAACCCTAATTACCCCTATAGATTCGAGCGCCGCAAACTCGAAAAAACGGCTAACACTTTGATTTTTTGACGTTTTACAGATTAAATCACTATTTTTCAAACGAAAATAATGATTTCGATCAAAAACGTGAAAAACCACAAAGTGTTTCCCGAATATGAATTTGCTAAGCTTGAAAACACGTTTTTGAGAGCAAAACCGTCCAACCAGCGTCAAGAAACCTAGAATGTATCTGATGAACACGAAGAACACCAAGAACACTCCGTAGTCTCTGATACCACTTGTAAGGTCTACGACTGCAAGATCTATCTAGACGCGGATCCGTGAACGAGTGCGGAATCCTTGTTGACGGTTAGACGGACAACTCTCAACCAACGGAACACGGAGACTATTAGACGCTGAACGAACGACACACGAACGATCCTACGAACTAATTCTCTCCGAAACGGCACTCACCTAGCTGATAAACTCGAGATCGCCTCTTGCTTAATTCCTCACGAATTCTGCAAAAAGTCCCTTAATGATTCGAGTCTATCTCTAATTATAGACCCTGATTCGAGTCTGTTGTGGGCCAAGCTCGAATCTGGCCCAAGGCCCATTCGAGTCTGTCCACAAGACACTCTCGAATCTAGCCCATTCGAATTTAAGGATACATTCGAATCTATCACAGATTCGAATGTCTTCCTTTACCTATTCGAATCTAGCCAATACACTTAAATACTTAAGTGATGAAACTTATGTTTTACTTATGCTTGAGTTAATCTTTGACCATTATGTTTGAACTTCTTGTAATATGTTACATCAAGTTCAAACACACAATCAATAACAGACAAACACATATCAACATATATATCAAAACACTTGTTAATACTCAGAATATTACTTAAACCATAATGCAGATCGATTAGACTGCTATCGTCACACAGGGTGTACCAACACTGGACAACACGATTAACAATCTTGGTAGACAGTATGAACTCTTCTTTGCAAAACCAAAGGAGACACTCACAGAAACCTACACCAGGTTTACTGCTCTTGTTAATGATCTCAAAGCTGTTGGGATCACAAAGGACAGCCTGACCCTGGTGAACAAGTTCTTGGACATCTTGCCTGAAGAGTGGAACTACTTTTCTACCATCTTGAGAAATTCAGGTACCATCAAAGGTATGGATCTTGTAAACTTATATGGATCCTTACTAAATGATGAGCAGTCAAGGCGGCAGAAGAGAAATGCCTTGGAAATGTCCAAGAGAGGTGCTGCCTTAGTGGCCAGCGTGAGACAACCTGCTGGGCAGGTGTGTGATGTGTTCACACAACCTGATCAACAGGCTGATGATGAAAGAGAGGAAATGTCTGATGAGGAAGACAGTGCAGATCTTGCTGAGCTTGATGATGAGCAGATGATAGTCATGCTTGTCAAAAGATTCAACAAGAAGAGGTTTGGAAGAAATATGCTGCAGGGGAACTCAAGTGCTGGTAAAAAGAAGGCATTTGATAAATCTAATGCTGAGTGCTTCAAATGTGGCAAAACTGGCCATATAGTTGCTGAATGTGTGTCAAAAGCTGTTGGACAGTCTTCCAAACCATACAACACTAACAAGGACGATGGCTATAGGGTTAAGTACCTTATGGCCATGGCTAAGCTGAAAAAGTTGGAAAACTCTGTGGCTTCCAATAAGAAAAAGGGACTGATGGCAGAGACATGTGACTGGGAGGAGTCTGATTCATCCTCAGATGATGAAGACAACAATTTTCTGTTGGCCAATACTGATGTCCCATCAACTAGCAATTTCAAATAGGACTTGGCTGAAGCTGAAGCCTTCAGCAGCTTGGAGAACTGGAACCCTACAATGATGTACAAGGTACAAAATTTTATGGCTTACAGTTCTGATGAAAAAGTAAAAATGTTTGAGTATATGCTGGTTTATTTAAAAGCTGCTGTTGAGAAGCATAATGTTTTATTATCTGAAATCTCTAAGCTTAAAACTGATCTTGAAATTAAATCTGGTAAACTAGACAGTTTTCATAAGTTGGAAACTGAGCTTGATGAACTAAAACACATCAACTCCATTTTACTGGAAGAAATGAGAGAAACAAATGTAAAACATGCAAAGCTTCAAAAGATAGTTGACTCTTGGTGCCAATCAGCACAAAAAGTCAGCCATTGCATAAGTCAGCAGATCCCTGCACAAATCCAAGCCTATCTTGGAGGGGATCTTGACACATCAGCTTCTATTGTTGAGATCAATAATATGAAAGATGACTTTTCCACTCTTGGTGAGCTTCCCAGTACTTTTATCCAGAAAGTTAATGGAAAGCTGGTCTCAACAAACAGGTTTGTCAGGCCTCAAAATACTGACAGCTTGTGTGAAAAAGGCCAAAAAGCTGATGATGGAATGTGTTCTCCATCAAATCAGCCTGCTAAGTGCTCTACTGATTCACACAAGCAAAGGAAAGGAAAACATGTCCAAGCTGCAGCGGTGGATACCAAACCTGTTGACAAAACAGGCTCTGGGTCCAAAGCTGATGGTAAGAAACATGTTAATCCTTTCGATGCCAAACATTTTGAAAATAAGTTTTCAAGAGGTAAGCAGCCTACTTTCAACAAGGGTAAGTCTCATGTTGAAAGCAAATCTGCTGTGGTTTCAAATAAGTTTTCAAAACATAGTGGAAAACTGGTTATAAATGAAAATAAGTCTTTCAAAACCAGAAACAGTGATTATGTTGATAGGCAGCATCAATCACATCTCAGTAAGGGCAAAGGCAAAGCCATTGCTCAGCCTGAGAAATCTGGGAATAAGTTTCCCAAACCTGTGGAAGGTCAAAAAAACTAATCAAGCTTCCTGTTTTTGACATCTGTCCTCCCAAAAAGAGGAAAGAAGAAACAGGCAAAGCTGTTGCTATTGTGCCATCCACCCAAGCTGTTGATTCATCGAAAAATAGTAATAAGTTTGCTAAACCTACTGATAAAATCAACAGAAATAATTCAGAATGTGTTTCTAAAAGCTCTTCTTCCAAAAAGGCTAAAAAGAGAAAATGCTATAAATGTGGGAAGAAGACACACATGGCCAAAGACAGTCCTGAAACTGATAAAATCAACAGAAATAATTCAGAATGTGTTTCTGAAAGCTCTTCTTCCAAAAAGGCTAAAAAGAGAAAATGCTATAAATGTGGGAAGAAGACACACATGGCCAAAGACAGTCCTGAAACTGAGGACATAAGGCCTGTTGACTCTGCTAGTTCCATCATTGCTAAAACAAGCAGTGTTGGAAGTAACTTAGTCAATGAGAGTGGTATCCAAACTGATACCATTCAAATAGGAAATATTAATGTGGATATTACTAGCCCATCAACACATGTTGATGAAGTAGGAGAACTCATCTCTGTGATGAGTTCCCCTAAATGTAACTAATATTTTCCTATGACATTCTGCAGGACAAACAACCATCCCAGGTTTGGTACTTGGACAGTGGCTGCTCAGAGCACATGACAGGTTGCAAGGACCTGCTGAATGATCTAAGACCTGAAAAATGGCCAAAAGTCACTTTTGGTGACATTGTACAAGGATCCACTGAGGAATATGGAGCTCTTAAAGCTGGTGCTGCAGTGTTCAAAAGAGTAGCCTATGGGGTTGGGCTGAAACATAACCTTGTTAGTATAAGTCAACTGTGTGATGCTGGCTACAAGGTTAACTTTGATGAGCACCTGGGTTACATATTGGATCCCCAAGGCAAAGTTGTGTTGTGTGCTCAACGAAAGAAATGTGTATATGTTGTGGACATGAAATCTGCTGATCCCACAACTGAAACCTGCTTTCTCACAAGAACCAATGCAGACCTAAACTGGTTATGGCACAAAAGGCTGTCACACCTGAACTTCAAGAATATCAACAAACTCTGTAAGAAAGAGTTGGTAACAGGTTTGCCTTCTATGACCTTTATTAAAGATAGACTCTGCACAGCTTGTGAGAAAGGCAAGCAGAGAAAATCATCTTTTAAATCCAAGCATAATTTTTTCTATTGATACTCCTCTTTTCTTAATCCACATGGACTTGTTTGGACCAGTCAATGTCCCAAGTCTAGGAGGAAGAAGATACACTCTAGTAATGGTTGATGAGTTCTCCAGGTTTACATGGGTAATCTTCTTGAAGAGCAAAGGAGAGGCTGCTAGAGAAATCATTGGATTTGTCAAAAAGATGGAAATGTTGAACTCTGCTCAAGTGAAGCAACTTAGAAGTGATCATGGTACTGAATTCAGAAACAGTACTCTTGAAGACTTCTGTGAAGAAAAAGGGATCTCACAAAACTTTTCAGCAGTCAGAACTCCACAACAAAATGGAGTTGCTGAAAGGAGAAATAGAACCCTTATTGAAGCTGCTAGAACCATGTTGTGTGCATCTGGTTTACCTTCATCATTCTGGGCTGAAGCTGTCAACACTGTCTGCTTCACCCAAAACAGATCCTTAGTGGCGAAAAGATTCAACAAGACTCCTTATGAGCAGCTCAAAGGGATGAGGCCAAATATTAGCTACTTCCATGTGTTTGGATGTCCCTGCTTCATTCTGAATCAAAGGGACCAACTGGCAAAGTTTGAACCAAAAGCTGATGAAGGTGTGTTTGTTGGATACTCTGCTATCTCCAAAGCCTACAGAGTGTACAACAACAAAAGAAAGGTGATAGATGAATCTATCAATGTCACCTTTGAAGAGTCCAGGAATGCTTCCATCAAAGCTGTTCCTGAATCAGTTTCAGAAGAATTCAACTTTGATGATCTCATGCATTCAAACAGTGAAGGGGACTCAAAAGCTTCCACTACACCAAGAGTGGAACCTGCTAACCATGATGGACATGATGATGATTATGTTGATACACCCTGTGTGAATAAGTGTACTGACTTAATTACAACTTCATGTCCTGAACCAATCAATGCTGATTTTCCTGGATCCTCTACTGATGTGTTCAACAATGGAGAGTCATGCTCAACAAGTGAACAGGCTCAAGACATCAGTGTGTCTGAAAACCTTGAAAGTTGTTCAACAGGACCTGTTGAAGATGCAAGCAACTCAGGAGAATCCTCATTGAAAAATGATCCTAAGTGGATCAGGTGTCACCCCAATGATCAAATAATTGGTGACATCAACAAAGGGTTACAAACAAGATGGGACAGCTTAGGGAATTTCTGTATGTTCTCTAGCTTTGTGTCCCTCATGGAGCCAAAGAAAGTGAATGAAGCACTTAAAGATGCCAATTGGATCACTGCCATGCAGGAAGAACTCAATCAATTTGAGAGAAACAAGGTATGGAAGCTGGTCCCTGATCCTAAAGGTAAAACTATAATTGGCACCAAATGGGTTTACAGGTACAAGATGGATGAGCAAGGTCATGTCATTAGAAATAAGGCAAGGCTTGTTGATCAGGGCTATAGACAGGAGGAAGGTATTGACTATGATGAAACATTTGCTCCTGTGGCCAGGCTAGAGGCAATTCGTTTGTTTTTAGCCTACGCTGCTCATAAGAGCATGAAGGTATTTCAAATGGATGTGAAGAGTGCATTTCTGAATGGGAAGCTGCAAGAGGAAGTTTATGTCAAGCAGCCTCCAGGTTTTGAAAATGAACATCATCCAGGTTTTGTCTATAAGTTGGACAAAGCCCTCTATGGTCTAAAACAAGCCCCTAGAGCCTGGTATGACACTCTTACTGATTTCCTTATAAGCAATGGGTATTCCAGAGGTAAAGTGGATACCACACTGTTCATAAAGAAGGTGAAGTCTGATATTATGTTTGTTCAAATCTATGTGGATGACATAATATTTGTATCTACTAATGAACAATTGTGCAAGAACTTTTCATTACTCATGAAATCCAAATATGAAATGAGTATGATGGGAGAACTTACTTTCTTTTTAGGATTACAGGTTAAACAAACCTCAACTGGAATTTTTATAAATCAAGAAAATATACTTTAGATCTATTGAAAAAGTTTAAGTTTGATCAAAGTTCTCCTATTAAAACCCCAATGGCAACCAAAGTAAAATTGGATGCAGATGCCAGTGGCAAAGCTGTTTCAGTAACAGCTTACAGAGGCATGATTGGGAGCTTGTTGTATTTAACTGCTAGTAGACCTGATATTATGTTTGCTACCTGTTTATGTGCTAGATTCCAAGCTGATCCAAAAGAATCACATCTGGCTGATGTGAAAAGAATCTTCAGATACCTTAAGGGTACACCAGGTTTGGGTCTTTGGTATCCCAAAGACTCAAGCCTGGAACTAACAGGTTATTCAGATTCTGACTTTGCAGGCTGCAGATTAGATAGGAAAAGCACAACAAGTGGATGTCAACTCCTTGGTGGAAAGTTGATCAGTTGGTGTAGCAAGAAGCAGAACTCAGTTTCTACTTCTACTGCTGAAGCTGAGTACATTGCTGCTGGAAGCTGCTGTGGGCAGATTTTGTGGATGCAGCATCAGCTTGAAGACTATGGACTTGTATATAGGAAAACTCCTATTCTATGTGATAATACAAGTGCCATAGCTATCTCCAACAATCCAGTATTTCACTCCAGAACAAAGCATATAGAAGTCAGACATCACTTCATCAGGGATCACATTCAGAAAGGTAATGTGAAGGTAAGTTTTATTTCCACAGATGAACAGCTTGCAGCCATTTTCACCAAACCTCTTGATGAAAACAGATTTAACTATCTGGTAAGCAAGCTGGGCATGTTAAACAAAAGTGACTAAGTGTCCAAAATGCTCTAAGACATTATATGTCTCACCCTGCTCAAGTTTCGCAGAACAGCTTAGACAGAACAGGCTATGCATGTTCTATACTTAGCCGTTTTCTTGAAAACTTGAACAACTTGAGCGTATAACAGGTTTGACAAATAACAGCTTATATGTCAAGCCTGATCTGATGATCAAACCCTCACCCTGCTTACTCTCTTAATCTGTCATTCAAGACATTGTCTTGTAACCTGATAAGCTATTGAACATAACCTGTTCTTACATAGCTGAACAGGTTGAAGGAACAGCTTGAAGAGTGAACGGCTTGTGATGACCGTGCTGATCACAGGTTTGACCATCAGCTTAGACCATCAGTTTTAATTACCTTTCTTCACAATTAAGTTACTTAAATTTTGTTTTTATTTAACTTAATTACTGCGGATAATGTGGGTTTCGTGTGTTAGTGATTAAAAAGGGCTCAAGTGGTCTGACATGGACAACCGTTCCGTTTTCTGTTAACGACCTTTTCAAATCAACCGCCTAAATATTTCTCTCTCATACCCACTCACATTCAAATCCTATAAATATCCCCTACTTTTTCATCTTCGTCTTCCTCACTACTTCCATAAACCTCCTAAGAACCATAAAAATCGACTAAGTGTCCTGTGCTTCTGCTACTTTTACTACTTCCCAAATGGCTCAAAGAAACAACCCCTTTCTACCAATGTTTGTGGGTGCTGATGTTCAGAAACATCCATCAATCACCACAATGCTGACCTTGAAACCTACCAACTATCTTGCTAACCTAGCCATCCCCAAGAACTATGTGGGAAAAGGCTATGAAGAAATGGTGGAGTTCTTGAATGTTCATCCGTTGAACTATGCCATGACTGCCACTCCTGGTGTCCTGTACCAGGAGATGGTGTATGAGTTTTGGTACACTTGTGCCTACAACCCAGACACCAAAGTCATTAAGGGCACTATACTCAATGGGACTCAGACCATTGAGATCAACATTCGTCTGATTAGGGAAGTTCTTCGACTCCTGGTGGCTGAAAAATATGATCAGCCACAGCCTGAAGATGAACAGATGAAGAATCTGCTACACTTCTGTGGTGTAGCAGAACCAAAAGTTGGAGCTACACTGTTCAGAAAGGATTTGTCTCCTACTTACAGCTTCTTATTTGCCTCTATAGTAATGTGATTCAGCAGCAAAGTTGGTTCCTTTGACAAACTGAGCCGTGATGAAATCCCTGTAGTTCTGCAGCTTGTGGATGGAACTACAATCGACATGGCAAAATGGAGTTTTCTGAATTTGAGGGGCCTGGTGCAGCAGGAGACACGTCCAGCTGCTGTTCGATATCCCATGTTTCTGAGCCTCATCTTCAAGCATATTTGTGGTGAGCATTTGTATAACTCTCAGGCTTTACTTCAACTGCTGTATTCCCTGTAATAGGGAATACAGTTTTCTATACTGCGGTCTCCCAAATGAGCCTCCTCTCTCTACTCCAATGAGGAGGCTGCTAGGATTGGTGGAAGGACCCTCCGATGTGAGGGTGGATCCAGAAGCTGCTCCTAGAAGAAAATCCAAATCCAGGACCAAACTTGTTAAAAGGACCCTGGACATCACTGAAGCTGAGCCTGTCCACAAGAAGGCCAAAACAGCTCAGTCTAAGTCTGCACCCTCAGCCTCTGTGGCTGAGGGGGGAGCAGGCTCCTCACCCTGGTTCATTTGTTGGACCTGAAGCCTCTGTGGCACCTGAGACTATGGAACAGGCTAACCCACCTGTTTCTGACCTAGTCTCCAAACCTGTCCAATCTGAACCTCTCACCTCCTCTCCAAAATCCCCCACCACATCTCACATATTATACCAACGCAAATCCATAGCCAAAAAGAAACCAACAACCCAAACAGCCAAACTAGCCCCTCTGTTCCCTCTCAACAGGGTTCAGTTGAAAAAGAAGCAACCCTTGCTGCCTCTCCTATTTTGGGAAAAGGATCAGCACAATTGGAGCCTGCTTCACTCCACCCTGTGTCAACCCCAAGTCAGCCTAGACCCTCTGGTTCCTCCCAACAGGAGCCAGTTGTACAAATGGAGACAACCACATCAACTATTCCAGCCTCCCAACAGGCTGAGAATATTGAAAGACACGAGTTCTCTCCACTCCATACTGAGTCCACACTGTCCCCACCTCATACTTCTCTACACCCTGAGTCTGCACGAGGTGTCCACACTGCTGGCTTAGACCAACCAGCAGCTGAGCCTCAATCTTTTGTTCCTCATGATGCAGCTGTTCTACACCAAACAGCTGCTGAAGGACCAGCCACTCAAGCTGATGAACCTCAAGGAATAGAACATCCTTTTGGTGAGGCTACTCCCATTATGCAAACTCCATCAGCAGGTTTCACCACTGCTGATGTTGAAATGCAAATATCATCTCCCCGTGATGAGGTACCTTTAAACCAAGGTACTGCAGAGGGAACCACCACTGGCCTTAATGAAGGTTCTGCAAAACAAGCAGTGTCTGAAAGGCTACCATCTTCTACCCACTCTCCTGATGATGCAGTTACAGCCACTGCTGAAGGTCCTATTGATCCCTCCAAGCTGGGCAACATTACTTTTGCCCAGGCTATGGAGCTTCTTTCCAAAATACCCTCTCCCTCTACCTCACATCCCCATACACCAGCCTTATCCTCTTCATCTCCATCTACCCACTCCAAACAATCCACCCATACACCTCCATCCCCCAAAGACCTGCCTTTGAAGGATCAGCTTTCCTTGCTGACCAACAAAGTTGGTTCTTTAGAAACTTCCATGTCTTCTCTACCCTCTCTCATTTCAGACTCTGTGTCTGAACAGCTTAAAGGATTCTTTGATGTGTTCAAGAATTCCTTTCCACCCACTCCTCAAACTGACACCTCCTCTCAGCTGCTTGCACTCACTTCACAGCTGCAAAATGTCTCCACTTCCCTCTCCATAATTCTTTTCCACCAACAGGACTCTGTGTCCTCTATGACAGCCATTACACAACAGCTGTCCACTCTCCTCACCACTTGCAATGATACACTTCCCACCACCTTAGCCAGCCTAAACACTCTCATTGTTTCTCTATCAAACTCTGTGTCCGCAAACCTTGCTGATGTGCAGGACTCTCTTGAGTTACATCTTGTACAGCTCCAAACTTTGCTGTTCACAGCTTCTGATAGGGAAAACATTCTTAAGCTGACCACTCTTGCTGATTCCCAATCCTCTTCTCTTCAAACCTGTCTTTCCCAAATTGCAGAGGTGAAGGATAACCTGGCTTTCTTAGTGCATAGCCTGGTTGGTTCCAAGCCTTCTGCCAAAACTGCTTCAAAGCCTGTTGAATTTGTTTCTTCAGACAGAACGGTTGTTGAAGGTGCTGGTCCATCTCCTTCAAAGGGGGAGAAGTTGTCTGCCTCTAAGACTAAGTCTAAGGGGGAGAAAACTTCTTCTCCTAAGGAGACATCAGCTCCTACTGGTCACACAGCAGGTGCATTTGAAACAGGTACTGGTCCAGCTGAGGGTGCCTCTCATCTACCTGAAGTTGCTCAGCCTACTCAGGCTGAATCTCCAAACCCTGCACAGTCTAAGGGAGAGGAATTCATTTCTGGGGACAGGCGAGGCACCTCATACTGGAGGAAGAAGAAGAAGAAGAAGAAGAAGACATTCCTGAAGCTATTATCACTACAACAGCTAAAGGAAAAGAAAAAGCAGTATTCGATCCTGAACAACAGAAAGCAGCAGAGTTAAAGTTTCACAAAGCCAGGGCAAAGGAAATGGGCCTTTCCATGGATAAATACTATGAGTTCAGAGATGAACAGCTTAAAGCCCTGGAAGCACTAAGAGAAGAAGAAGCCTCTGCCAAAGCTGCCAGAACTTTTGCACTTCAAGAGGCAAGGAAAATTAAAATGCCCTCTCTAGATGTGCAAAAGAAACTGATGGAAGCTGCTAAGGGATCAGCTGGTGAGAAGGAAGTTGAAAAGGAAGTGGGTGCTCTGGTCTCTGTGACCAAACCAAAGCAAGCATCCTCTGCAAGAGCCCAATTCCATTTTGACAACCTGGCAAGGAAAAAGTTTCATGATGTTGCTGATAGAAGGCTTGCCAAGGAAGCAATTGTCAAAGCTGTCCCCACATCAAGAAAAGGCAAACCGTGGAAATTGAAAATTACCAGAATGGGTGCAACAGGCCCAGAACTGGAAACTTATGACTACACTGATGTTGCACAGATGGGGTACAGGGAATGGGTTGAGCTTGCAGTTGCCCTGAGCCAGTCTAAGTCAGAAACGGCTAAGACTTTCAGGACATATGTTAAGAAGCTGATGGAGAGAGTAAAGGATCTTGGCCTGATCTCAAAAGAAGTAAGTGAGGGTATCTCTGTGACATACCCCAAAATAAAGGCCAGGAGGACAAGAAAAGATTCTGAGCTGGAGGAACTCCTCATCATAATAGAGAAAGGTGATTATGCTGTTGAGATGAAAGGAATTGATTACAGCCTGCCCAGTGAAGTTGAGTTTGAAGAAGGCAAAATCATTGAAGAACCTGAGTTGGGGGCATTTTTTGTAGATCCCCTAACACAGAAGAAGTGCTTTCAGAGAGCTTCAGATCTATACAAGGTGGATCTGAGACAGCTTGCAGCTTTCAGACTTGCAGCTTCATTCAGGCAATCAGGCAGGTGGAGAGCAGCCATCTGGGACCAGCTCAGAGGCTTTTATGAAAGAGGTGAACTTCAAGATCCCAAGTTTATAATCCTCAGAGTTGAAATCCAAGATCTGGAAGAAACAAGGGATGAGCTTGAAAAGATGTTTGAAGGACCACCACCACTGAAGTGAAGTTCATCTACCATCAGGGTAGGTGAAGAATGGAAGCTGTCCATCTGTTGGACAGGCTTGCCGTTATCTGCTCCCAAGATCAACAGTCCAAAGTGTTGAACTTTTTGTTTGTACATTAGTTGTACCCTGTTACATATGTTGTAACTTTTCTTATCTACATTAGTTGTAATATACATTAGTACATTAGTTGTACTTCTGTAAAAAGCATGTGTTGTTTATGTAATCAAAATCAATATATATAAACTGATCTTTTACTTTACTTAGATGTTGTAATTTCTTTTAAACAAGATGTATTGTAAAATGTATAGTGATTATTGATTAGATCAGCTTAGACTGATTATTGCAAATAGAGGAAGATTGTTAGGCACAAAACGGCCTCAGTCAAACCTGCTGTACATCTGAGGGGGAGATTTTTAATCAAACCTGTTGATGCACTTGAAGGTTGAATTTAAGGCCTGTTATATGCCATATTGAAACCTGAAAGTGATTTGCAATATCAGCCCAAAGCTGTTTACCATGTTGCATAACTTGCAACAAAGGCAGTTTTCCAAACTGTTCAATCTGCTGAACAGGCTGGACATAAACTGTCTACGCTGCTCTGTTCTATTGAGCAGCTTGGGCAGTTTACAAGTGTTATGTTCTTTGTGAACAGAACCTGTTCTTTGTGAACAGAACCTGTTCTTTGTGAACAGAACCTGTTCTTTGTGAACAGGTTAAACACTTTATGGAATATGTTTCCAAGTCCTCATGTATTGTTTTTGGCTACAACATCAGTTTACAAGTCGAAGACAAAGTGGAAACAGAACTGCACGGCCTGCCCACGCTGTTCTGATTACATGAAGACAAACAGATATTTGAAAAGGGTGACAGACCTTTTCTTATATCAAAATGGCATTAGCAAAAGAAGAAAGATGCGAAGTTGACATTCCTCTTTTGGTTAAAGCCGTATGCAACAGTGACAAAAACGAAAAGACAAATATTATGCCATGTGAAGACAAAGATACTTTATCAGAACGTGTAGAAAGGTGTTTTGTCCTTTTGGAAAGACTCTCCACTATCTTATCTGTCCAATGAAGAAGCTTCACTAAGATTCTCCTTTTGAGTATAAAAGGAAGCTTCTAAGGATAATGAGATATCAAGAGTGTGAAATCAGAACGTGCATTGAAGTGTGTTATTCCATGCATGCAAGTCTGCTTATATAAAACAGTAGAGTGTGTCTACGCTGTTCTTGTGTAAGCTGTCCATCTGAGTCCTGTAAAAACAGTGAGTGCATCTAAGTGAGCATAGTCATTGTATCTAGTCTGAGTGTGTCTTAGATTAGTTGAACAACTATTGTATCTGTCATCTCAGCTTGAACCTTTCCGCATTCAAGCTTGTTTGTAATTAACGCTTGTTAATAATATACACAAACATTGAGACCCCCTCTCTACAGCTTAGAACTATACACTTGGGAAACCTTTTGGGACCTACAAATATCCCTTGGCCTTTTTATTTATCAAGAAACTACATTACGTTCTCACACTTAGACGTACTTTTATGTTCAAGGCATACACACAATGATGATAACTTTTCGGTATTGCAAATTTTCTTTAAAAGGAAAACGTCGGACACAGTTCTGTATTTACATACAACAGAGTGTCTTAGTTTGTCTTAAAGTTTATTTTAAAGCTAGCAAGACAGCGGTGACAGGTCTGTACCGACGTACAACAAAGCGACTTATCCTGCTAACTCGAGTCAAACCAGAGGCAACAGGTCTGTACTTACGTACAACAGAGTTACTTGTTTTGACTCTCGATTCAGTATCATGATTTTTCTATTCTTTTCTTTTCTTTAAGATGTATCTGATGTTACTATACATCCCCCAGAAAATTTTCATACCTCATTTAGAATCATTGTCTGTATGTCTCTAACATAAAAATTAAGACCATTAGGTCATACATCTAAGTTAGTTACACATATGACTTTTTCTTGAATATTTCATTAGCTTTTGAGATTCCCTTTGTGTATTATTCCTACCAACACATCGAACTAGAAAATGTATATCACTTAGAGTTTAAGATGCATTATGTGTGAAAGCTTAACACTTAGAGATTGTATCGACTGTGCTAATTTTCGTCACTTTGAACCTATGAATCTAAGACTTAACTCATTTTCTAATATTTTTTTTTTTTGAGCTTTTTATGATTTTCTCTTTTTTTTCTTTTGTTTTTCATAAACAAGAGTAAGAAAATAAACTAACCTACTAACTTACTATAAACAGAAATTCTTCTAAGCTACTAGACTTACTATAAAAAGAAAGAAACTCTACTGCTATAAACAGAAATAAATTCTACTAAGGTCAAGTTACTCTGGATTACGCATTCCGTTTAGTTCAACTAACAACTCAAAACATGACTTATCAAAAGCTTTGGTAAATAAATTAGCATTATTATCTTACGTTGCCACTTTTACCAGCTTAATTAATATCTCTTCAGCACAATCACGTATAAAATGGTGTCTTATGTCAATGTGCTTGGTTTTACTGTGTTTAACAGGATTATTGGTTATTGCAATAGTTGACTGGTTATCTTTCCTAATAGGAGTATGAGTATAAGTCAAACCGTAATCCCGCAATTGTTGTTGTATCCACAGAACCTGTGAACAGCAACTACCCGCAGCAACATATTCGGCCTCGCACGTTGACACGGCTACCGAAGTCTGTTTCTTGCATTGCCAGGAAACGAGCCTCCCTCCAAGGAACTGACAACCTCCAGTCGTTGACTTGCGATTCAAGTTGCATCCTCCATAGTCTGAATCCGTGAATGCCTCCAATTCCAGATTACCATCAGCGTGATACCAAAGTCCCAGCTTTGGTTTCGACTTGAGGTATCTCAGAATCCGCTTCACAGCTTTCATGTGCATCTCTTTTGGATTAGCTTGAAACCTAGCAAAAATACACACAGCAAACATTATGTCACGTCTAGAAGCAGTTAAATACATGAGTGATCCAATCATGGCCCGATATAACGTCGGATCCACATCGGTATCACTTTCTGTACCCGGTCCGAGATTATGATTCACTTGAATCGGCGTGCTGAACTGAGCAGTCAACTTTGTCCCCTCCATCCCGAAACGCTCTAGAATGTCGTAAACATACTTCGTCTGATGGATAAACATGCCCTCCTTCCTCTGTTCGACTTGCAAACCCAGAAAGAAGTTTAACTCACCCATAGCACTCATCTCAAACTTAGACTTCATCACCTTTCCAAAGTATTTGCACATCTGCTCGTCTGATGACCCGAAAATGATATCATCAACGAACACTTGTATAAAGATGAAATGTTCACCTTTCCTTTTCACAAACAGCGTACTATCTATTCTCCATCTTTCAACTCCGTTGTCTAAAAGATGATTAGATAGTGTCTCGTATCACGCCCTTGGTGCTTGATGTAGTCCATACAAATCCTTATCTAATCGATACACTCTGTCTAGATACTTCAGATCTGTAAACCCGGGCGGTTGTTCCACATACACCAGTTCCTTCACTTTCCCATAAAGAAAAGCACTCTTTACGTCGAGTTGATAAACTTTAAAACCTTTGAAGGACGCAAAAGCTAGAAACTAACGGATTTCTTCAAGCCTTGCCACTGGTGCGAACACTTCATTGTAATCGATTCCTTCCTCTTGGTTGAAACCCTTTACCACAAGTCTTGCCTTGTTGTGAGTCACTATACCTCGATCATCTCTCTTGCACTTAAAAACCCACTTGGTTCCTATTGCAACTTCTCCTCGAGGTAACGGAACTAACTCCCACACTTTAAGCTTTCTGAATTGTGACAGTTTTTCTTGCATCGCTTCAACCCAAGAATTGTCTTTCAGTGCCATTTGCACATTCTTCGGCTCTACTTGTGAGATGAAACATGAATACAAGCAAGTGTGAAAGGCCTCAAAGTCATTGATCATCGACAACAACACTGTGTTGTTATTCAAACTACTCCTAGTCCTCACACCAGAATTAGGATTTCCTATGGTACTCTCAACTGGATGGTCCTTGTTAATCCTTGATGTTTCTATCTCGTCAACCCTAAGATTATCTCCCAAATTTGATCCTATCTCTCCTAACGGGGGAATGACTTCAGACTCTATCTTCAGTTGTTGTAGGCTCGGACGTTGATGGAAAAGTCGTTCTCAGAAAACTTTGACCCTCGTCATTGAGATTTAATGACGACAAGTCCTGTTCGATTGTACCTGCATTTCCATCTGAAGGAATGTTAAATGATTCGAACAATTTGTCATAATAAAAATCCATTCCGGACCAGTTTGGGGTTCATGTGTATAACTTGTGACATCAATGTTATACACAATCTCTACTGTACCATTTGATTTGTTAAAAACCCGTTTGTTTGGTGAGTTCGGCACATAACCTAGGAAATATCCTACGTCAGCCTTTTCACCCTTAGGTTGATGTTTTGTTTTCATTAACGTACATGGTACCCCAAATGGTTCGAAGCCAGTTAAATTTGGTGGCCTTTTATTCAAAACTTCATAACAGGTTTTGTTCAATGATTTGACAGTAAGGACCCTGTTTAAAACATGACGCGTGGTAGGAAGCTTTGAATCCGAGAGCATAGTCCTTGCTGCCTCAATCAAAGTCCTGTTTTTCCGTTCTGCCACCCCATTTTGTTGTGGCTCATAAGGTGCACTAAATTGATGCATCATGCCCTTTGATAGGCAATATACACCAATAACCGTGTTTCTAAATTCCGTTCCGTTATCACTCCTGATACGTTTAACTCGCGTTCCGTAAGAGTTTTCCACTTGGTCTAAGAACCCGATTATCTTGGCAGCTGTCTCGTCCTTCGTACCTAAAAAGAAAACCCAAGAAAATCGTGAGTAATCATCAGTAATAACCAAACAATACCAATTACCACCTATACTCCTTTTGTTGATTGGTCCGAACAGGTCCATATGCAACAAATCGAACGTGGCAGCTATTGAGTTCAGAGTCTTGGACTTGTGTGCCTTCTTATGTTGTTTTCCTTTCTTGCATGGTAAACACTTGTCCTCGAACTGAGAACTCTTCATTGGAACACCTTGCACCAATCCATTTTTAGTAATGTAATTCATCTTTCTCAGGTGCAAGTGTGTCATGCGTTTGTGCCATAAAACTGATTCAGTCTCTGAAGCTTTAGATAGTAGACAAATTGGTCCCATCGAAGATTCCGGCTTGTTCATGTCTAGCATGTACAGGTCATCTTCCGTGGAGCCCTCATCAGTATCCACTCTTCAGGTACTTTGAATCCTGGTTTAAGCACTAACGCCTCAGTACCAGTGAAAAGTATTGAGTTCTTCTTATCACAGATTTGAGATACACTAATGAGATTGTGAACCAGTTTATCAACGTGATAAACTTGATCTAGTTTGATAGTCCCATTAGTGACCACTCCAGTACCGGTGATATTTCCTCCCTTATTTCCAGCGAAAGATACAAATCCCCAATTCCCTCCCTTGAAGTCTGCGAGTAGACTTCTTTCCCCAGTCATGTGCCTAGAGCAACCACTGTCAACGAACCACTTGCTCTTTGGACCTATAGTTATCTCCTTGGCGTGATCAGATTCCACATTGGCCATCTGTGCGGCGAACTCCAGAATCGTATGATCTTCTGACTTTTCTATCAACATAGGACTGATATCATTCTGATTGTTGTCCCCTGTCTTTTCCTCTGCTCCGACACTTCCAGTCTCAGTTACTTCAGCCATAAAGGCTCTAGCATTCGACTCTGGATGTGTACTCCAGTCATATGTTCCATCAACCTGTCTGTCAGATGTGACATTGGATAACAGACCAGCTATATTCGTCTGACTGCTTGAACTACCCTACTGATATCTCCCTTGAGATTGATTCTAGTACTGGTTCTGGTAGTTCTCGACTTTGGGTCTTTGACACTCTCTAGCAAAGTGTCCTAACCCTTGGTAGTTGTAACATTTAACTTTGGATTTATCAAACCCAATCTTATTGTTACTGACGTTGAGAGTTCTGCCCGTCCTCTTGATGAATCTTTTAACTCGCTGAGTTACCATGGCCAGTTGCCATTGCAGATCCATCTCCTCTAAATCATCAGGGTCTACTTGATCATAATCCTCATCCCAAAGCGCAGGATCGTTGATTTTCCCTTGAACGCAAATGCCATAGGCAGCCACAAATGAAGCCAACAGATTCAGATGGTCTTCAGCTGATTTTGCGCTCATCGGCATCTTTGAATATCCTTGAGATGTTGATGTAGACTGAGTTGGTTTTTCTTCCGGTCTAGAAAACCCTAAGAAAGCCCGGCTAACTGAGTCCTCTGTTTCAACCGGTGTCGATGTTTCACCCGAAAAGAATGTTGTAGCCGTCTTTACGTCACTTGCCCCTGAAGGTTTGGACTTCCCAAAATACATGTCCGGATCCTGTACTTGTTCATAATCCCTTTCCTTCTTCAGCAATTCAAAGTTATAGGCCCTCAGCGTTCCTATCGCATTTTCTAGAGTTAGAGTATAGAACTTGTCTTCATCATGCTTTATCAGCGCCACATACATCTCCCATTTGGCTGGTAAAGCATCCAGAATTTTCACAATCTTTTCTGTCTCACTATACTCCACATCGTGGTTGTCTAACTCAGTCAGTAGGTGATAGAATCTAGTAATGGTCTCATCCAGCTTTTCGTTTTTCAAAGCCTTCAAAATCGCGAACTGCTGCTTGAGCATTTCCATTCTATTTTTCTTGACCCTCGGATTACCTTCACACCTTTTCTCCAAAGCATCCCACAATTCTTTTGCTGTTTTTTGATTTCGGAATGTGTGCAAGATCTCCTGAGGTAATGCCATTCTAATTATTGTGAATGCCCAGTTCTCGACCTCATAAAGCTTCTCATCATCGTCCTTCATCTTTGAATATGACAAGACTCTTTGTCGTCCTTCAACCTCTGCCATAGGTGGAATGTATCCCTCGTTTATACAAATCCACATCCTCATATCATTAAATCTAGCGAAGTCGGCGAACCTATCCTTCCACCAATAATAATCCTCCAATTTCATCAACTTTGGTGGAGAATTTGCCTTGCCGACCTCGTAATCCATCTCAATGAACCTCTGTAAACTTGTCATTGTTTCAAAAATTTTTGAATTGAAAATTAATTAATTTAATTCGAAATTAATTTAAATTAACACTTTCGAATTTGAGTAAATACGAATTTAATTTATTTTAAACTTATTTGGAATTAAAATCGAAATTAAGTTTGTAGTCCAACTAAATTCGAAATAGATGACAAACTCGAAGGTATACTAAATTCGAAATCCTGAATTCGAAGTTAGAGTAAATTCGAAATCTGAGCAAATTCGAATTGGCCAAACTTGAATCAAACTCTAAGGAACTTCGAAAGGAGCGTATTTTACTGACAAACTCGAAATTTGTGAAAACCCTAATACCCCCTTGATGTTCGAGCGCCGCAAGTTCAAAAAACGGCTAATAATTCGATTTTTTCAAGGTTTCAGATTAAACCAATATTTTAAAGGCTAAAAATATTGATTTCGACCAAACACTTGAACTAATGCAAATTAGATATCTTACTTGATAAACTCGAAATCCTCCAAAAATGTGATTTTAACCGTCCAAAACGTCAAGAAACCACAAATGTTTCTAGTGAACACGAAGAACACCACGAACACCCAATGGCTCTGATACCACTTGTAAGGTCTGCTCTTTACGGATCTATCTTGACGCGACACCTTCCAACGAGTGCGGAATCCTCGTTAGCGGCTTGACAGTAAGACCACGCACACCGAAACACGGAGACTACCACGGTGATAGACGAACAACTTAGAACGCCCCGACACGATGATTCTCTCCTTACGAAACTCTCTGATTGCAATCAAGTTCGAGATCGCCTTCTGCTAATCGTCTGACAAATTCTACAAAAGTCACATAATTAATCGAATTAACCCTTAATTATACTGATAGGTTCGACTTTGTCTAGGACAAATTCGAACTTGGCCCAAGGCCTATTCGAACTTGTCCTCATAGACAAATTCAAACTTAGCCTAAACTCGAACCTTATCATTCAAACTTATATTTGAACTTATGTTTTAACTTATGTTTGAATTTATCTTTGTACTTTATGTTTGAACTTATTGCAATACGTTACCCTAAGTTCAAACATAGAATCAATCAATATCAAACATACATAAACAAACATATATATCAAACACTTGTTTAGTATTCAATATCAAGTAATTGACTTACACAAAACTTAGACTGCTATCGTCACACAGGATGTACTAACACACCCCATTTTGTTGAGGCTCATAAGGTGCACTAAATTGATGCACTATGCCTTTAGTTAGACAATATACACCAATTACGGCCTTTTTAAACTTTGTTCCATTATCACTGCTGATACGTTTTACCCTTTTCCCGTATGAGTTCTCGACTTGGTCTAAGAACCCAATCAGTGTGCCTGCTATCTTGTCCTTTGTACCTAAAAAGAAAACCCAAGAGAAACGTGAGTAATCATCAGTAATAACTAAACAATACCAACTACCACCTATGCTCCTTTTGTTGATTGGACCGAAGAGATCCATATGCAGCAAATCGAAGGTGGAAGCGATTGAGTTTTGAGTCTTCGACTTGTGTGTCTTCTTATGTTGTCTTCCCTTCTTGCACGGTACACACTTATCTTCAAACTGAAAACTCTTCAGTGGAACACCTTGCACAAGGCCATATTTTGTGATGAAGTTCATCTTCCTTAAGTGCAAGTGTGACATGCGTTTGTGCCACAGTAGAGATTCGAACTCCGAAGCTTTAGATAGTAGACAAATCGTTCTCATCAATGAATCTGATACATTCATGTCCATCATGTACAGATCATTCCCCGTTGGGGCTCTCATCATAATCCATTATTCAGGAATTTTGAATCCCGGCTTCAGCACAAACGCTTCTTTTTCAGTAAAGATAACTGAATTCTTCTTATCACAGATCTGAGAGACACTAATGAGATTGTGATCAAGTTTATCTACATGATAGACTTGATCAAGAGTGATCGTCCCGTTAGTGACTACTCCTTCTCCAGTGATATTTCCTCCCTTATTCCCAGCAAATGACACAAATCCCTTGTTCCCACCCTTGAAGTCCGTCAGTAGACTTCGTTCCCCAGTCATGTGATGAGAGCAACCACTGTCGACGAACCACTTGTTGTTAAGACCCGTAGTTAGCTCATGCACATGAAAGAAAATAAGTTAGTTGTCACGGGGAACCCAAGCCATGACTGACTTGGTAATACCATTCTCATCCACATACTTGAACTCTTTCAAATACCCATCTCTCCTTTCAGGTGACTTGGGCTTTTGATTAAGAACCTGTTGTGGTGCTGAGTGATTAATATTCACTCTAGGTCTTTGGGCTGTCATTTGCGGTTGAGCCCTAGAATAATTTCTATTATAGTGCATTTCACTTTTATATCACTGGGCTCTACCTGGTGTCTGTTGTCTGTTAGGGGTATATGACCTAACTGGAGTGTAACTCCTCTTAATTGTAGTATTCCTATATACTGGTTGTGGTCCTGATCTAGATTGATTAGGGACTCTATTCGGTGAATTATTCCTAATCACTTCATTCTGCCTGACCGATACCGGTATTTGTTTAGCACCTACACGTGGTGTTGCATTCAAGATTTTCTCAGTGTGTTGAGAACTACTCGAACTGGCAATACTAGGTACTGTCTTTAAGGCTGGTTGGTCTGGTTTCCCTACTATTGGCGTAGGCTCTACTTTCTTATAAGGACAACTAGACGCAATGTGTCATTTCTCAGGACATCTGAAGCAAGACATTTTATCAAATGGCTTTTTATATGTACCCTTTGACTTAGGTGTCTCACTAGTGTCTTGTTCTTCTGGTTCAACTACAGTGTTTACAACCGCTTGAAGATTATCACTTACAGCTTTTGCTTCTTCTAGTTTGGTCTCACTAGTAGACTGCATAAACTTAACTTTCTTAATCTTAGGGGTTGTGGTAGACACCTTAGTTGTTGTTATCTTCTCAGTATCAGTTACAGTTGCTACCTCTGATTCAACTGTCTCTGTGGTCTTATCCTGAGGTTGAGGCACATAGGTATTGTTGAACGTTGGAGGACTTTCCTGATAACCTAGGCTCACTGGTTTCTTAGACTGCCTCTGGTTTCCCTACTATTGGCGTAGGCTCTACTTTTTTATAAGATTTTTTTTCAAAAGAACCAACATCATAAATCTTGTGAATGGTAAAAAAAGATCATGTGAATGGTCTTTGAATGGTGTGAAATGACCATTCACATGGATGACCCATTCACATAAATATTCATTTAGCATTCACATAATTTTTAAGGGCACAGTAAGTGTGAATGTATGTGAAATTCATATATCATGCGTATAACATTAAATTAAATATGGTTATGAGAAAAAAAAATTTTAAAATTTTTTTTAAAGGTTGGTACCTTCGGGTGCACTTGATTTCGAAAGATACTTTTTTGAACCTGACTCTATATATATATATATATATATATATATATATATATATATATATATATATATATATATATATATATATATATATATATATATATATATATATATATATATATATACATATATATATATATATATATATATATATATATATATATATATATATAATATGGTTCGTGTGAGTACCTAAAAAATGCAGAGTACCGTGAGTACCTGTGAACACACGGGTTTTAGATGTGAACATGCTCCGAAAAAAGGTTTTTTTTTAAATTTTTTTTTCATATTCATTTAGATACAAATAATATAAGCCTATTTGTAAAAGAATTACACGCATTCACACTTCCTAACCTCTTAAAAGTAATGTGAACGTGAAAAAACTATGTGAACATGCTTAGTGTGAACATACGTTCACAATAGTGCAGTTCATGTGAACATGCACGTTTCACATAGTTATAGTGTGTGTTTATGCGTGATTTTTTACAAGTAGTCATGTATTATTAATTTAACATGATTATGAACAATTTTCCAAAAAAAATGGTTTTAAGCGAGGTACCTCTAGTACTCCGCAAAACTAATGGTACTCACTTGAACCCAAATACACACACACATACAAATTTAGGTTCAAGTGAGTATCACCTATTATACAGCGCATTCGAAGGTACCACTCTTAAAATTATTTTTTTTTTAAAATTTTTTCATAAACATGTTTTAATTATCATTACACAGATAATATATAAATTTCACGCAAATTCAAACACTTTAAGTGCATGAAATCACGCATCACATAAATGTACGTTCACATGTATTCAAATTTATGCATGTGTATGTTCAATTCATTTTTTAGGAGTTAGAAGATGTGTATGTATGCGAAATTTACATATTATTTTTATAATATTAAATAAAACATGTTTATGAAAAAAAACTAAAATTTTTTTTTCAAGGTGTTATCTTCTGGTGCGCTGCATAATGAGTGGTACTCTCTCGAACCATATTTTATATATATATATATATATATATATATATATATATATAT
Source organism: Centrapalus pauciflorus (assembly GCA_020465985.1). Classification (NCBI taxonomy): domain Eukaryota; kingdom Viridiplantae; phylum Streptophyta; class Magnoliopsida; order Asterales; family Asteraceae; genus Centrapalus; species Centrapalus pauciflorus. The sequence continues at coordinate 163,734 of JAANYP010003778.1, read as the reverse complement.
ATATATATATATATTTGAGTTCAAAAAAGTAGCCATGAGAATTGAGTGTACCAAATGTACCTTTCCATAGCCACAAGATTAAAAAAACAAGAATTGTGATCTAAAGATGAAAATTTCATGCGCGTCCCTCTTTTTTTAGTTGGAAGGGTATTTTCGTAATTATAGAGACCATTCACGATACTTATAAAATGATCATTCACATTAGGTAATTGATCATTCACAACACTTAATTAATTATTCACACCACATATTTGATCATTTACAATAATTTTTTAACTATTTACAATTGTTTTACACTTATTTGATCATTCACAACACTTATTTTACCTCAATTATTCAACATTTATTTGTTCATTCACAAGAACTATTTGACCATTCACAGTGGTTATTTGATCATTCATAACATTTATTTTATCATTTACAAGAATTATTTGACCATTCATAGTATTTATTTGATAATTCACAAGAATTATTTGATCATTCACAGTATTTGTTTGATCATTCACAAGAATTATTTGATCATTCACAACACTTGTTTGATCATTCACAACAATTATTTAACTATTTACACTTCTTCTACACCATTTGATGATTCACACAACATTTATTTGATCATTCACAAAAATTATTTGACCATTCACAATATTTATTTGATCATTCACAACACTTATTTTATCATTCACATGAATTATTTGACCAATCATGATACTTATAATAAAATCATTCACAACACTTAATTGATCAAATAAGTGTCGTGAATGGTCAAATAATTCTTGTGAATGATCAAATAAGTCTTGTGAATGATAAAATAAGTATTGTGAATGATCAAATAAATATTGTGAATGATCAAATAATTCTTGTAAATGATCAAATAAGTGTAGAAGAATCGTAAATAGTTAGTAATTACTTTGAATGATGAAATAATACAGTGAATGGTCAAATATTTCATGTGAATGATTAAATAAGTGTTGTGAATGATCAAATAAATACTGTGAATGGTCAAATAATTCTTGTGAATGATAGAATAAGTATTGTAAATGATCAAACAAGTGTAGAAGAAATGTAAATAGTCAAATAAGTGTTGTGAATTATCAAATAAGTGTTAAAGAAGTGTGAATGGTCAAATAATTCTTATGAATGATCAAATAAGTGTTGTGAGTGATCAAATAAGTGTAGAAAAAGTGTAAATAGTCAAATAATTATTGTGAATGATGAAATAAATACTGTGAATGGTCAAATAACTCATGTGAATGATCAAATAAGTGTTGTGAATGATCAAATAAATACTGTGAATGATATTCAGTAATTCCACATACACAATCAAGATCAAACACTAAGAACAAGATTAGAATCAATACTAACCGAATGATTGTATTTAACCAGAGAGAATTTACAATGCGTAAAATTGAATGCACTGAACCCTAGGTAATTCTTCCGTACAAGACAAGAATGATCCGTGCAATCAATTGTACAAAACCGTACCACTACTGTACAACTTTTATCTATTTATATACATTTAACAACTATTGAAATATTACAATTTAGACCCTAGACTTATATCATTCATAAACAAAACAATTTCTAACAATCTCCCTCTTTTTTGAATGAAAATCAGTCATGATTTTTGTGCCCAGGTTTCATCTCGAACCTCCTTATCCTTTTTCTAGTTCATCAGCCTTGATTCAATCTTCGAGACAAAATCCACCATCAATTTTCTATCATATGTACTCAGACCTCCTTTCTTTGATTTCTCTTTGAATCAGCTGCAAGCTTTCCTTTTAGTCCAGTCATAACTTTCTGCAGACTGCCATGATGTATTTGTTTAGCTTAACCATCCTCATAGCTCTTTTCTTTTGGTCCTTATCTTTGTAGATGACCACTGGATGTTTAGCCATAACCACTAGATACTCTTTCATGCTTTCCATATACTTGATGAATCAGTTAGGCGCAGTGATATTAATTCATCTCATTCCTCTCTCAACCCCTATATGAAGATCTTGAATTGACATGAGTACTAGCTTTGTGTGCATAAAATGGAATAAAGCCTTAAGTGTAAAACGACAATATTCTTCTCTCTTGTTACGACACAGTTCATCAAACAAATCTTCTACATCCACCAAGTTAAGATTAAACAAATCAGCTTCACTAAAAAACATAAGTTTTCCCGTCATCTCTTGTAACAGTGAATGTAGGATAGAAGATTTTAACAAATAGATCTTTCTCAATCTTCACAAGATCAACTATCCTGAATTCACTTCTTACATCTTCAATTCGTTGAGCTTTATTTTGTAGAAAATGAGCATAATTCACCAAATTAGGCATGTTTGGCTCAATAACTCTGAACAGTTTCAAGAATGAACAAGGAGCCCTTTTCTTGCAGAAGATTTTCTTCTCTAAGTGATCTTCCAAGAATGGAAGTTTGTTTCTTTTCCTTATAAAATCTGCATTTTGCTTTTCAGATAAATTCAACTTCTTAATTTTCTTCTTTCTCACCTCATCCTCATCAAGCAAACTCAGCATATCATTGATCTCTTTCTAGACTACTTCCTGAACGGCAAACCTCAAATGATGTTGTCTTTCAGACTCATCGATTAAAATATAACTCTTGAAAAGTTTATCCATAAGTTCAACTTCATTCAATTCTTTGACATATTGGGGCATCACATCATCTACAGGAAACGGATCAAACTATTCCTTGACAATAACCATCACTTCAGGCTTTTCAACCGTTGGCATTGGTATTTCATCTCTAAGAATTTCTTGAACCAACTCCTCCTCATCTAATATCCTTTCTGCTCTCAACGTGACATCAGATAATTCAAAATTTTCATCATCAGACACTTCAGTTTCTTTTTCAGCTTCCTCAATCCTTAACACTTCTTCTTCTTCTTCATTATCATCTAAATCGTCATACTACTCAAAGTTATAAATTCCAGATTGAATACTCATAGGATCTGGAACATCTTCATAAAGAATCAATCCCAGCTTACTCTGAGCATCAACAAGTTTTTCTTTTGAGCTTCCAGCTTCTCCAGCACCTTCACCTCCTGTTTCTTTCTCAGTATACACCACCATTTGTAAACCAGTATCTCCAAGCTTCCTCTTCTTCTCCCCTTCATGAGGAGCATCATGGGAGTCTTCATCATGATCCTCATGCTTTTTTTTATCCAGAAGCTTGAGACTTACACGTCTGCTCAATAACTGATAGTCGTTCTGATAAGGATCCTAGAGCACTCACAACCGTGTTTTCTAACCCCATCATTTTGTCCCTCATCTCATTGAACGGCTCAAAAGAATAGTCTCTTAGCTCATTATTAGAAACTTGTGGCTCTTCTTCTTCCACCTCTGTAGTACTTTTCCCTATCAACAATCTTTGAATATTTGCCATTTGATTCATCATCAATGTATATTGACTTGTCATTTGAGATGTGACTCCACTAATTTCCTCATTCAACTTTGATTCCGTAACAAAGGGTAACGAGCTAACTCCTGGGTCACGAAGACTTCCAGTTGTCACAACGGTTGAACTTGTGAAAAGTACTTCTGTGTGGCTTGTGCTTCGAGATGGCATTGATGTAACTCCGACAGGACTTCCAACCACTTCAAGTGATGGAGCAACACATGCTTCCAACACTGTAGTTGTTGTGACAGGGACACTAAGTCCTCCTGTACTTACTTCAACACATGAAGTCGACTCAAGTGTCCTAATTTGAATTTGTTCTATTATAGGTGCATGAAGAAATGTACACTCGGACAGCTGTGTACTTGTTTCAATATCCATGGAATTCGAATGATCCCAGGATAGAGTTTGTGCTAAGTCCTGGTTAAAAAATGAAACATTTCCTTGTTAGAAGGAGATGAGTGGCCAGTTGGGTGTGCAGTCACCAGTGGGATACTGGTTTCTTCAATGTCAACTCTCAAAGGAGAGTTAACAATGGATGTGGCTACCTGGCTGTCTATATTCTGGGTCTCCCTCACACTCACCCTTTCAATCTCATCACCTCCTTGAACCGGTAAACGTTCAGTTTCAGATATTTCAATTCCTCCAGCACCACCCATATTATCATTATTGTCATCATCTTTTTCACCTTCATTTCAACCTTTTGGAATGTTTCACAAAGTACATTCAGAATCAGATCCACTCTCACCACCCCTTACTGCCTCTACTTCACCCTGAAACTCAGTTTTTCCCTGTACATCAACCCTGTGTTGATGTACCTTCTCACCTATGTCTCGTTGGGTAGGAAAACTCGGTTCTCGAGTTTCCATCAGAGCATGATCTATTCTATACATCCTTACACCCTCAAACTCATTTTGTCGTTGGCCCTCAATATTCCTCTGATCAGAATTTGAATGAATCTTTGCAATGACACAAATTTTCTGGATCTATTGGTGGTCTTTGCAAGCACCACTTCTTTCAGGTCTTCCTAGATACATTGGGCAAAAATCATACTGCTTATTAAATGCTATACCATGAAAGCGACGTAGACAATGTATGCTTCCTCGGTCTATACCAGTATGCTTTGAGGTCATACATCTGTTGATGATGCCAAACAGTGTATACCATTCTCCGTTTAAGCCATTTCTGTGAAACATTGAGCTCTTGGCTAATGGTTTGGAACAACCAAGGCTTATAAGATCATGGCAGAGTTGATCGTCAGTTACAAAGTCTTCAAAGTCAGCCAGCTTTGGAAAATTGACAGTGTCAATGTGTCTGGGTAAGAACAGGTTATGACGTAATCTGGTTAATGTGATTTTGGCTTTGAACTGGTCAATAGTGACCTTGAAATGACGATCTCCTTCAGCAGGCACAAATTGATCGTGTGCCAAAATTGATGTAGTTATACTTGTGGAATGGAGGGTGACCTTTAAGGATCTCTACAATCATCGGATGGCTGACTTTTATTGAATTGGGATCAAACCGGTGATTGTTGTCTAATAGGGCTAGGCAATGTTTGGATTTTATGAGTTGGGAATTGGGGATGATGTTGATGGTCTTGTGACTGATGCTGATTTGACAGGTTTGGACATAAGAGTATGGTTTGATGAAGAGTGAGAGTCTGAAGAGTTGGAGTTATTGGTGGGGGATTGGGATGCCATTTGATACCTGTAAAAATAGCAAACATGTTAGATATGTCAGACAAATAAAGTTAATCATACAGATAGAGAAATAAAACATTTAACAAGAAATTAGAAAAATATGTGTTACATTGTTTAAAGCATCGGGATTCCAGACAATAATATTAAAATATTATTGTTAAAACTCCAATCGTTAAGACACCAATGTTAATGAAACACGTAATTTAAAAAATTTCTCGAAAAATGTGATCTTTCTCTGAAAAATTAAAATTCCCACACTTAGTAAAATTTTGAAAATTTGACTCCAAACTCGAAATATGAATGAACAAACTCGAATGAGTGTTGAACATACTCGGGTCACACTTAAAACAAACTCAGATGACGTATGGTAAACTCGAATAAACATGAAGTCAACTCGGATGATGTTATGTGAAACTCGAATGAATAATGAAGTTCCTCGAATGACTAAATTTTCTCGGATTGCATCAAACTCGAAGAACTCTTGAGGTTTCTCTGGTAAAGTTGCATCAAACTCGAAGGACTCTTGAGGTTTCTCGGGTAAAGTTGCATCAAACTCGAAGGACTCTTGAGGTTTCTCGGGTAAAGTTGCATCAAACTCGAATGACTCTTAAATGATTCTCAGATGACTTAGTGACCGAGTTGGAAGTACTTGAAAGATTCTAAGTCCTTTTTTTAACAAACTCGCATGACACATGGATTTTTCTCGAACAACAATTTTTCCAACTCGATACAACAACTTTCTGGATTGATTCATTGTTAAACTCGATAAACTCTAAGAGTTTTCTCGAGTACATCTTTGTCCAACTCGATCAAAGCTAAAAATTTGTCGATTAACCCTTTGATCGAGTTTGAACAGAAAAAAACTTCTAAGTCCTCTTTTTACTCTGAAAAATTCAAAAGTCATTTCCAAGATCTTCCACACTTCAAATTTGAATTTTTCTTCATCGAAAATACATTTTAAACAACTTCCTTTCACTCAAGTCGTTCTAAAAACAACATTTGAACCCTTAAAAATTCAATTTTCAGTAGGGTTGAAACACGAAAAAATTTGAACTTTTAAATCCAAATTAAATGTCGTAGGATATGTTCTAAGACTTGAAATTTGATTTTCAAGCTTAGATGAACATGATACACATACCCATACTTTTAATTTCAGATTTGATTAACAAACAAGCAATATCCCATTTACACACACCGACACACACTAATGAACACACAGTAGCACATATATGAACTTAAAACTCGAATGAAAAACATTAAAAATATAAAACAGGAACAAAAGAAACTTACAACAATTGTGAAATCTTGGATTCACAGACGCTTTAGTGTGTTTGGGTGAATGAAAATTGAGAGAAATGAGGAAGAAGATGTACAGTGGTCAGATTTCCGAAAAAAAGAGTTTGAAATTCAAAATTCAAACATATACTCCTATTTGTAATTTTAAACCCGACCCATTTAAAAATTACCCCGTTCTCTCTTTTTAACCGTTTAAGCCCAATTAAAAAAAATTGTCACACCAAAAAAAATAACAAATATACCAAAAAGTTAAAGCATTTTTCATCTAACGCTTTGGTAAACAAATCAGCTAGTTGATAACTTGATATTTAGCTGGTACAAAATATAATTCTACATTACCATTTTCTATATGATTTTTTATGAAATGATACCGAATGTCAATGTGTTTAGTTTTGGAGAGTTGCACCGGATTTGATGCTATTGCAATTGCGCTCTGAGAATCACAATAGATAGCGATCTTCTGAGGTGTAAACCCATAGTCTCTCAATTGGCTCTTCAACCACAACACTTGTGAACAGCATGATGATACAACAACATACTCAACTTCTGCTATTGATAGTGAGACACAATGTTGTTTCTTGGATGACCAGCAGACAGGTTTGTCACCAAGGAATTGAACTGCTCCTGATGTGCTCTTACGATCCATTTTATCACATGCATGATTAGGGGTGTTATCGGGACCAAACCCGGACCGAAATCGAATTTGGCTAAAATCTAAACTCGAGGACCGGACCATTACTTTACAATCGGTGCTATTCGGGACCGGTACCAGTTCGGTTCGGGAATTTGGTGTACAAAAACTCAAAAAATTACTCCATTTAAAAGGTAAGGGACCGGACCGGACTGAACCCGGTTAGGACCGAACCCGAATTTAGCTAATATCTAAACCTGAGGATCGAATCATTACTTTACAATCGGTTCTATTCGGGACTGGTACCGGTTCGGTTCGGGTATTTGGTCCGCATATAATGATTCCCTAGGATACCACAAACCTAAGTTTGGAGTACCCTTCAGATATTTTAAAATTCTTTTGGCAGCAGCCAAATGTGATTCTTTTGGATGTGTTTGAAGTCTAGCACAGACACACGTAGCAAACATAATCTCAGGTCTACTTGCAGTTAATTACATTAATGACCCAATAGTTCTTCGATAATGAGTTACATCAACAGATTTCCCTGAAATGTCCTCATCGAGTTTTGATTTAGAATCAGGAGCCATGGGTGTTTTCATGGGAGTACTATTTAAATTTCTTTAACATGTCTTGTATATATTTTGACTGATTGATAAAAATTCCATCAGTCAGTTGTTTTAGTTGTAGTCCCAAGAAAAAAATTATTTCACTCATCATGCTCATTTCAAATTTCTGAGATATTAAAAATGCGAAGTTTTTACAAAATTCGGGATTAGTAGACCCATAAATTATATTATCTACATATATCTGAATAACTATGATATCGGGACCCTGTCATTTAACGAATAGGGCAGTGTCCACTACACCTTTGTTGAAGCCACATTTTAAAAGATAATTTGATAGGGCATCATACCAAGCTCGTGGTGCTTGTTTAAGGCCATACAGTGACTTGTCTAAAAATATTTACATGATCAGGCTTAGAAGGATCGATAAATCCTTCAGGCTGTGATAAGACTGTATTATTATGTGTTTTCAGTAGTTTTAAAGGCTCATATATGCAGTTTACTTCGTAACTGTAGTACTTTTACATCATATTTGTCTTTCAGGGTCCGAAAGACATTTCAAAGCTCCATGAGAAAATTCAGCACGAACCGAGCAGATCGGGGAGTAGGGCTACGCCCTAGGTCTACGCCACCCTACACCCCAAAACAGTAAATTTCGAGTTCCAGCGTACCCCCAGCGTAGGTTGGCCGTACCCCGGGCGCAGGGGTGGCACAGGGCTACGCCCCTGCGGCGCAAAAAACCCTGCAGACGCGTTTTTATGTTCAAAACCCTAAAAATCTCATCCACTATAAATAGAGGTCGTTTGCTATCATTTTGAAGAGGTTCCAGAGTGTTGAAAGAAGCGGCAAAGCTTTGCCAGAGTGGACTCACGATTCAAGTACAAAGAAGGTGATTTGCAACCATTCGAAGCCTACGATGATGTCTCCAACCATTCCCGGTGAAAAGCACACGATGAGCGGCTAAACCACCATAACCATTTGCGGAGGATCTATGACTAAGTGTTATTTTATTGAACATTAGTTTGTATTGATGTGTTTTATGATTATTGAATATTTCTTGTTACACAAATGATGTACTATTAGTTATCGTTATGATTGAATGATTTAATTGGTAAAAGAAAGATAGTTCATAGTGGTGTTATTATTTGTGCCGAGTTCAATAGTTTAGGGATTAAGACAATTAATGAATATTGCATGCGCTATGCCGAGATTTATTGATTAAAGTGTTCGTGATTGATATGACTGCGTAATTTGTTATGTCTATGTGATCATTGCATGATGTTCAAATAAGTAATAACTTATGTCGTAGTGAATTCGTAAATGGTTATCTTCAAATTGCGTTGTTAATTAATTCGTTAGTTGCTTGCCGTTGTTTTAATTATAATTTAGTCGCAAGCATTATACCAAACAAATCATTCAATTCACGATTTAATCGCTTTAATAAATCTAAGGAGACTAGCTAATTTAACCCTAACAAAACTACACGCTCCCTGCGGATTCGACCCTTACTTCTGTAAGCTAATAGTTAGATTTAAGGTTATTTTTACGGGCCACAACGACGGCTCGTCAGATTTTGGCGCCGTTGCCGGGGAGCGGTAAGCGCTTGTTAGGGCTAGTAAGTTAGCTTTGCCTTAGTTTAAGTTAGTTTAGGTTAGTGCTTTATTTTTAGTTATTTTGCATTTTCATTTCTATTTATTTAAAATCGTGTTTAAAAAAACCAAAAGGGTAATTGTAATAACTCTACTTTTACCACAAAAAAATAAAATTAAAAATTAAAAATAAAAATAATTAGTTAACTAAGTACTGGAGTTCAAGTGTAGTTGATGAGTCCATAATGCATATGGTTTCAGAGTCGTTTTATGATCATTTGAAGCACCGATACTTTGTAAAATCCATATCATTACTCCAAGTTTGTGTTTCAGGGCCAAGATATTAAAAAAGAAGCAATTCGAGAGAATTCAGAGCAAACCAAGCCGAAGGGGGCGCAGGCCTGCGCCACCCTGCGCTCCACAAAGACTCCCAACCGTCCAGATACGTTCCAGCGCATTCCAGCTAAACCCTAGCCGCATCCGGGCGCAGGGGGGGCGCAGGCCTGTGCTAGAGCGGCGCAATAACGCGTTTTACAGTCTGTGGAACCCTAATCTCGACCTCCTTATAAATACAAGTCTAGGGGCAGCCTTGGAGAGAGTCTCGACGTGTGTGAAAGTGTGCCGAAGCCCTGGCAGAGTGGATCTACGATACGAGAACGAAGATGGTGGTTCGCAAGCTACGCAATGAGTCAGATCTACATTGTTGAAGAGCATACGATGAGCGGCTAATCCCATTAGTCGTTTGCGGAGGATCTACGGCTAAGTTTACTCTACTTTAATTTCTCATGTTTTGATGTATTTGTATTGAGTGAGATCTATTATGTGTATGCAATGATAAGCATTCGGCTATGATTATGATTGTATGTTTTGATTGGTAAAAGCAAGATAGTTTATCCTAGTATTATTATTTGTGCCGAGTCCATTAGTTTAGGGATTAAGACAAGTATTAATAGTGCATACGCTATGCCGAGAGTTATTGGTTAAAACATGTTTGAGTAATTTAGTCGCGCAATTGATTATATCTATGTGATTGTTGCATGAAATTATAGTGAGTTATACTTATGCTGTGGTGATCCCGTGAATGGTTATTCGTCTCTTGATTGTTTATTTACTACGTTAGTTATTTTGCCATTAATTTTAGTCACAAGCAATAGTAAGTCATTAATCTAAACAAATCATTCAAATCCACAATTCACAATTTATACAGCTTTCAATAAAACTTATAAGGCTAATTACCTAACCCTAATTACAAATTCACTCCCTGCGGATTCGACATTTACTTCTCTAAGCTAAATAGTGGATATAATGATTATTTCTGCGGGTCACGACGATGGCCCATCAGATTTTGGCGCCGTTGCCGGTGAGTGTAACGTTAGTTAGGGCTAGAAGTTAGTTTTGGCCTTAGTTTTAAGTTTTAAGTTTTTAAGTACTTTAGTTTAATTTAATTTTTAGTCTTTAATTATTATTATTAAAAATCACATAAAAATTAAAAGTACAAAAAGGTAATTGTAGTCCTCTACTTTTACCACAAAAAATAATTAGTTAATTAAGTGCCTTAGTTTAGGTTAGTACTTTATTTTTAATTATTTATGTATTTTTCTTTTTAATTATTAAAATAAAATAATAATAATAATAATAATTAGTTAACTAATCACGGAGAATTCAAACGAACAAGAGGAAGAAATTCCCACTTTAGCAATTCCTAATTTAGAAGGTCCTCTGATTTCGCCACAAAGTCGTGAACAAAAAGAACCTGTGCGTATAGCCCCTAGGATGGGTGAACAAATGAGACGTATAGTTGAGTCACATTATCGCCCTGGTGATGTGCCCGATCACTCACCTATTCGATATCCGGAAAATGAGAACGAACCCGAAGTTCGACCTCAATTATTCCAAATTATTTTCATCTTTAGAGGGATGCCTAGTGAGGAACCTTATGAGCATTTAGCTGAATTCACAGCTATTTGTAAACCAAACCATGTTTGAGGTATAACCACTGACGGTTTAAAACGTCGATTATTTCCTTTCTCATTAAAAGAGAGAGCGAAGAATTGGTTCGTATCCTTACCAACCAATAATATTACAACATGGGATCAAATGAAACGAGAATTCCTTAATGAATATTACCCTATTAGAAAAACCACCGAGAAAAGAAAGAAAATCACCTGATTTAAACAAAAACCGGGCGAACAATTCTACGAAGCGTTCGATCATATGAACGAATTATTGAGAGCTTGTCCACACCACGAGATACCCAAATGGATGCTTATCAAAACATTCTTTGATGGTGTGAGTCAAGAAAGTCGTAATGTGATTATAGCTGCCACAGGATGCACATTTTTAGGTAAAGAAGACGATGAAGCTTGGGAGTTTCTTAGTCAACTCAGTAAAGGTCTTAAAGTCCAAGCTGGTTCTGAATATAGCATAGGAGTTCAAGTCATGGGCATAGATAAAGTCTGGAAACGTGAGGTTAAAAGTGAGATTTCAGAACTAGGCAAGAAAATGGATCAATTGATGAAGGGTCTTTCAAACCCTAATGCATCAATTAACTGTGTTACATGCGGAGATCCATCGCATCATTCTGACGCATGTCCTCAAGTGCAATCCACTGAGGAATTTGCTAATAAAGTTTACGGATTCAGAGCTCATCAAGAGAGGGATAATGCATTTTCGGAAACATACAATCAGGGGTGGAGAAACCATCCCAATTTTCGATGGAAAAATGATCAGTCTACTGATCATCTCTACTACTAATAAAGCATTTAGATGCTTACAAGTTACATTGCTCAAGGTACAAACATTTAATGCCCAATCTTGAATTTAAGACTTACAAGTTAGTGATGCATGGTGAACAACTCTTTAATGCAACAAAAGTTTAAAAAAAATCAGACCCCTTTTTAAGTTTCAAAACTGATTTTCACTTTTAACGTATTTTGAATTCTTGAGAACCGCAATGGCATTGGAAAGACAACACAAGCTTTTTTGTGTTCCACACACTTCATTTTCACCTCCAAAGTAACTCCATCAACGCCTCATCTTCCATATCCCAGCAGGTGGTTCACCACCGATCAGTCGATCACCTTCGCGCCACCGAACACTTCCCCACCTTAACAATAGATCCCAGCAGGTGGTTCACCACCGATCACCATCGCCACCGAACACTTCCCCACGAACCAGAAACCAACCAGAAACCAAGAAACCACATCGGTCCATTAAAGTGAAGATTTGTGTTTAGGGTTCAAAGGTTTAGCTTTGTCTTCCTATAGTGTCAAAGAGCATCATCCGTCGAAGATCACCTGCTAGGTTGATTCACCAAGAACCACTCCTTTAGCATTCTAGCCGTTGAAGAATGTTCTGGTTAGATCATATGAAGTTCTCTGTATAAGGATTTTTTATTCCTGATACGATTTCACGTCAAAGATCATTGATATTTTGATTCTTGATTCAATTTCAGGTTGGTTTCTTGTTTTCATTTTGATTTATGTTTCAGGTCTATGTTATTTCTCTTCATAAACAGGTATGCTATTTCTTTTTTATAAATATGTATTTTTTTATTTTCTTTCTGAAGTATGTTTTGATTTTGATTTTTGTTTCAGATTTATGTAATTTCTACTTTTGAGTGCAACATGAGATTATCCAATATGGTACCTTCTCTGTGCTTCCGCAAGATATTCCATAAGTACTCAGTGAGTGCATTTTAAAAAACGAAGGGTTTGGAAGATGAAAATGAAATACGAAAAACAATGCTTGTTGTAATAGGTCGACTTTCATGTCTCTTTTATGAGACTCGACTTTCTGTGGAACTAAAAAAAGTATATAACACTCTATTAGGGTATTGTTAAGTCATCAAGGCGTTTAACCCCTCGTGTATTTTCAATGAAGCATTTCATGATTGTAATTTTGAACTTTATTAGACACACATACAATTTATGTACTTAGTTTTTGGTAGGATCTAAATTTAGGTGAATATGCAGGCCTTGATGACACATATATGGATGTCATCTCCTCTCAGAGATCCTCTTTAGTTACTGCAGATCATTTAGTTCTAATGCTACAGATTTTGGTTTGTCCCATATTAATCATTGCAAGGGTGTTAAGGCATTCAACTTTATTTCTTGATATGATTTTAACAATTAGAAATTTCTCATTTATTTTCTTGCTGTTTTAAAATTCTATTTTGGTGAGATTTTGCTTGCTTTTTCATCTGCAAACTGCTCTGCTTAAGAGTCCATAGCCATCTGTTGCTGTTAACGCTGTCAAGGACCCCCATTTCATTCTGATTTTTGTTTGAAGTAGTATTATTATAATTAAACATGTATATACATATATACATATATATATATATATATATATATATATATATATATATATATATATATATATATATATATATATATATATATATATATATATAGTAGGAGTATGTAATGCTAACTAATGCATGATTTATATTTGTATGATCAGGCTGCTGAAGGTGCAAGAATTGCTGGAGCTTCTAGGATCATTGGTGTTGATTTCAATGCCAACAGATTTGAGCTTGGTAATTAAGTTGTTATAAATTCATTAATTTTTAGCTAATTAAGAATGTGAGATGGGAAGTTCATTGTATTAGATTAAAAGAATTGTAAATAGGTACTTTTATGTTAATTTGATAATCAATGTTGGTGCAACTAAATTTGGTCATTCTCTCAATCTAATCTTACTTCATCAACTTCACGACTAAGAACCAAGACTTGTAAGTTACTTTTTGGGTGGTTAGGATCGGAAGGTTAAGTGGCATGTTACACCCTCTGTGGAAAGGTTAGAGAAGGCGTTAATGGAAGTTCATCAAAGAAAGGTATGTCATACTTTTTGCAGCTGCTTGACTTGTTCGCTTAGATTTCTTCCGTGCCCAGTTTAGCTTATAGTTCCACTCTGCTATTTTGTGCTACTGAGTTTTAGAAATCCTGGTTGGTATAGCAGGATACTAACACTCTTTCAGGTTATGAGTAGAAATGAATAATACGAGGGTATACATTTGGATTCTTTAGCACTTGCTAATTCGCTATGAACATATTTTTTATTACAGCAAGTAGCTCAAGGTGAGGATTTTTGTTAACATCCACAACATACCCACTCATAAAAAGTTACTTGACAGCTTTACTTAATGTTTACCATATTGGACGTCGATACTTTATTTTCACTGGTTGTGGGTTGTTTGTCACTTTGTTGTTGCTTTGCAGGAAACAACTTGAGCAGACACTGCCCTTCTGATTTTGATGAGACACAAAAACCTGATCAGCGATAAACTGATTAATATGCTGGAAATGAGAGATCCAACCTTGGAGATATTTCTGACATGATGAACAAGAATTAAACCTTAAACTGCCTGCACCTCGTGTTGCCTTATTTCTACCTGTGGACCTACTGGATTTATACATGATATAATAAAGGTATTGTTTTATAGTATGATTTTTAAGATATAATAAAGGATTTGTTGTCTTAGTTTCTTTCCGTTAAGATATTTGTTTGACTTTCATTTCAATATGAAGTTTCTGAACATTAAGATCTTTGTTCAAATCTTTTGTTGGGTCTGATGGTATATGTTTTTTAAGTTTTTATAATGCAACTACAAGATGGAATATGGTTTACATTTGCATTGGTCCGAAACCCGTTTATTAACTTAATAAAATTTTGAGATTACATCTAACCAGGCTTTTTTCTCATGGATAATATTTCTTTTTCTGCTTTTATTTTCCGATAGCTGATGGATTTTGTTAATAGTTTAATTCTGTTTATAGTTATACTTATTGTGCTTATGCTGCTGGAGTACTATAATTTTTTGGGGTTAATAAAAGGTTGTGTATATAAATCAGATGTCGTATCTTTTACATGTGTTGGATGCCATATTAACTAATCACTTATAAATGTTGGATACACTATAGCACGACTACCGTGGCTACCTTATTTTGTTGCCATCGTGTGTTTTATGGCTGGTATATCAGCTATATGTGTTTGTTCTATGCTTGTTTTAAATTTTACGTATTGTTCAATCAGCCAGCCTATATGGGCAGTGAGTCGTGCTCAAGTTTGCACAGTTTACTGGGGCTCATGCTATTGCTGGACGCCATACCCCTGGTACATTTACCAACCAGCTTCAGACATCTTTCAGTGAGCCTTGACTCTTCATTTTGACTGACCCAAGAACCGATCACCAGGTTAGCTCGCATCTTATTGGTTTATATGTTTGCTGTTCAAATTTATGCCAAGCTTTTATGCAGCAGCTAAAGATAAAACTTTACAAACAGTTCTGAGACTGTTTGTTATAAAACAGATTTTAAACTCTTAAAACCTCTTAAATTAAGAGGTGGACTAAAGTTTGAAATCCTAAATTCAAATTTGAAAACTATCTCTCCCTTTTTCATCTCCTCTTTTTGATCTAATTATTTAAAGTTTTAAAATTGTTTTAGTTTGTTAACTTGTTAAGTGTATCATGTATATATGTATAACAGATCAACACCGATGCTTGTAGGTGATGGTCTGAAAATGGTATGCAGGCTTTGATCAGGTTTCACTATTGCCTGTTCTTGTATTGTTGTTTGCACTTTTATATTGCCATTACACTAACATTGCATACTGATGCACCTGCATATGGATGTCCATCCACACTCAAATAACGGTTAGAACTTTTTCTTTCTTGATTTGCATATAGTTAATACAAAATCAACATCTTTTCTTATGCTTATTCAGGCCTCCATCGCCATGTAATGATTTTTTTAAATTAATTTTTAGTTTCAGATCTGCTCTTCCAAAGCATTGATCAAAAGTTTGAGTACAAATACTATATCAAATGATTTTCGTTGTCTTACATCACTTGCGTTGTTGAAAGATATTATTATTGTTTCCTATTTAATTTTTGTGCATAGCAATGGCAGATTGTTTAATCTAATTTCATTTTCTTAATATCAGAAAATTGATTTTCAAAGATCAATTGTTAGTTAGTCTAATCAAATTCATTTGATTTACTCCAATCGGATCAATTAAAGCTGATGAGTCATGGAAGTCATTTACTTGTATATTTGCTTCGTTAAAAATATATTAGAGTTGTTTTGTAGGTTTTAAAGGGAAATTTTTCTTGGTATGACAATGGACTGCGATTGTTAGCTTTTGATTTGTTTCGGCTAACAATACGTAGGTCATTCTACGGATGATGGAAATGATGGATAGATGTTTTCTGTTTTAAAGAGTGATTTGAAAGGGTTTTTTTTGTGAAAGATGTCAATTTACTGTGTGATGTTGATGTATTTTTAGGCTATTGTCGTATTGCTTTTTGTTGATTTTTTTGTGGCTTTAAGGCCATCAATCAGTTTGATTTTTGTGTATCTATAAGGCTATTTTTGGGCTTATTTCTGCAGATCTATTGCACTACTCTGTATAATATGAGTTGATGGTATGTGAAAAAACACTCGACTTATTATGACATTAGGTTTGCTATCTGCTTCCAGATCTTTATTGATCCATCACGTATGTATTTCTTAGACCAAATCACAGTCATTTTTCAGATCAAATTTTCTTTTTAAATTCTAGGAGCACAACGCTAGGGTGTGAGCACGTCGGAAAATTACCTGTCCAGTTATCTGAATATGCATAAGAACTAAAAAGGCCAACTACCATGAGTTGGGGAATCCAGCAGCACCGTCACAGCTTCATTGCACAATGACAAACAATCTCTAATGAAGCTTTGGCTATTGAGGTGATTGTTCCGGCCTACAAGTTACACTGAAAGTTGTGATGTGGTTTTTTGAAGTCATTTCAAGGTTTCTTTTGTAGATATTTTAGAGTTATTTCTTGGCTGTTTTGTTCAGTGTTTTATGGCCTTTTGTTCTTCTTGGTTTGTTCAATGTTATATATGAATTCTAGATCCGGTTTTACCTTATTTCTGCTTCACATCTAATGCAACAAGCCAACAATCCTATTCTGTAACTATCATTAACAATTTCATATGTATAACTTTTTTTTGGTAATGCTCTCTCTCGGTGGCTAAGTAAATGTGTGCATATTAATAATCCTTCCGATTTGGGAATTTCATTGTAATGGTTGGAAGTTGGAACAAGTTCTATGTTTAAGGTCATCAAGAGCAGGTAGGCATCTAGAAACTTTCTTTTTCGTAAAGATGGACAAACGACATTCTTATAGAGAAATGTATATATTTAATGGTAGATTGTAGTTTGCATTAGTCATTTTTTAAAAGTTTAATATTTTCTCTAAATAAAAGTATTATTAAAAAAAGGATTCAATAACATGCGTACGCTGATCACTTTTAGTATATTTAATTATTACGGTTTAATATCAAAAAAAAATCTATCATGATTTTCATATTTTTGCAGTTTAGTCATTCAATGTTATTTTTTACCAATAAAATCCTCAAGTTATTTATTTGTTTGTAAATTTTGGGAATTTTTCCTCAAAAAAAGTATTCAAGTTTCAGGATTTTTCGAGAAAAAAGATGAAAACATGTTGGCCTCTTGTTGAAAAACATAGTGTTGATTATGAAAAAAAAAATTAGAATGAAAACATTAACCTAAGAACTAGCTATTTTAGAAAAAAAAAACATGAAATCATGAAGTGATGAAACTGCAAAAAAGTTGTTGATGTATTTTTTTAAACTGTGGAAGATTCAAAATGTAAAGATTGACAATTTATTATAGAACCAGTTAGATATTTTATGATTTCTTACCATTTATTTCTTATTTCCGACATAAAAAATATGACTAGAAATCTTTATCGACTTATTTTCAAATGACCGAGAAACCTTTACAAATGACAGAAAATTTGCATCATTTAGGTTATATAATGCAATTGTAAATTATTTTTTATTTTAATTTTGTTTATGTTTGTTTAAAAAGAGGCATGTTGACATTACGACATCAACTTAATATTAATTCTAAATTTATGCCAACAATGATATTTCTCCTTTAAAAAGTGATGCAACTGAACGAACATCTCACTAAAGACACATTATTTGTCGTCCGGCTGCATTGCGCGGGTACCATACTAGTCAATCCAAACCAAGATATGAACCACCAAAGATAGAATATCAATATGGTTCAACTTCAGCAGTTAAGGATGAGCGATATTATAAGTCAAATCATCATGATCAACCACAATTCCAAGTGGAAACAAATATGACTTCTGCGCAATTTGCAGAGTTTGCTGAATTTATGAAACAACAATCAGCTATCAATACTAAGACTATGGAGATGTTAACTCGCCAGATGGGTCAGATAGCTGAATCGCTCACTAGGCGTGAGGAGGGGAAGCTTCCTAGCAATACTGTTTCCAATCCTTCACATGCTCATCATCATAATAAAGATAAGAAACATGAGATTAACGAAGTTAATGAAGTAGCTAAGATAACCACATTAAGGAGTGGAGGAGAGGTAGACAATAAAATTGAGATGCCTAAAGAGAAAGAGGCCGAAGAAGATACCGACACTGAAGTCGTGTATGAGGAGAAAGAGGATCCAAAGAACAAGGAGGCTCCTAAGAAGGTTTTCTTTTCAAGAGCCAATTAAAGCAGATATTCCAACGCCCAAAGTTGGGGAGGCGGATAAGAGTCAGGACACTTCAATTCCTCCGCCTTATCCGACTGCTTTAGAAAATCCAAAGTCTTCTCGATACGGCAAAAGAGGTCCACAACCAGAGGATCTTTGGGACTTATTCAATCAAGTTAAGATCAATATTCATTTGATAAAGGTCATTCAACAGGTTCCATCTTATGCCAAGTTTCTAAAAGATCTCTATACTCTAGAAAAGAAAGTATAAGGTCTCGCTCCCAAAGTAGATCAATCTAACTGAACAGTTAAGTGCAGTAGTTTTTAGTTCTCTAGCTCCTAAGCTGAAAGATCCTGGATCACCATTGATTCCGGTGACAATAGGCAATGTGCAGATTAAAAAGGCACTACTTGATCTTGGAGCTAGTGTTAATATTTTACCTGGAAACTTGTTTGACAAACATGATCTAGGTCAGTTACAGACAACTGATATTATCTTACAGCTGACAGATCGGTCAACCAAGTGCCCAAGGGGTATTTTATCAGATGTCATAGTAAAAGTTGAAGATTTTTACTATATGGTTGACTTCCTAGTAATGGACACCGAAAGTTCAATAGGAGATAATCAACCGGCTATTATCCTAGGCAGACCTTTCTTAGCCACGACTAATGCAAAATTTAATTGTAGGACAGGAGCAGTGGATATTGCCTTTGGTAATAGGAAATTAAGACTGAATGTATTTAATGCTTCAAGTGTCTCATCTATTGATTCAGAATGTTATCTTATAGACATGGTGGACGAACTTGCGCAACAACATAGTTCGTTAATCAACACCAAAGATGCTACTGAGTTATTCTTTGCTGAGAATGAGTTAGCCAAATTATATCCTACTGAGTGTGAGAAGCTAGAAGTAGTCATGGAATCCACATTAGAGTCGAAACAACCACCGTGGACCCATAGTACTGAAAAATTACCTACTGATTTACCTCAATCAGCCAAACCTACAATAGAGCAACCACCTGTTCTAGAATTGAAGGAGCTGCCATTTCATCTAAAATATGCTTTTCTATGTCAGAATGACACTTTGCCTGTCATAATTTCATCAGATCTGACTGAAAAGCAAGAAGAAGCTCTACTGCAAGTATTAGTAAAATATAAAGAAGCAGTAGGGTGGACGATAGCTAATTTAAAAGGAATCAGTCTCACTTTGTGTATGCACTGAATCATTACTGATCCAGAAGCTAAACTAGCTCGGGATGCACAAAGGAGGTTGAATCCTAATTTGAGAGAGGTAGTTAAGAAGGAAGTGTTAAAATGGTTGGACGTTGGAATTATATATCCTATATCTGATAGTAAGTGGGTAAGTCCAACCCAAACTGTACCCAAGAAATCAGGAATTACAGTAATTAATACTGAAGAAGGAGAGAAGATAACTACTCGCCCTGTAACTAGGTGGAGAGGTTGTATCGATTACAGAAAACTTAATGCTGCTACTTCTAAGGAACATTTTCCGCTACCATTTATAGACCAAATAGTGAAAAAATTAACAAGACAGAAGTTCCTCGATGGATATTCTGGTTATAATCAAATCCCAATCAATTCTGAGGATCAAGAGAAAACTACATTTACTTGTCCCTATGGCACCTTTGCCTAACGAAGGATGCCGTTTGGACTATGTAATGCACCCGCCACATTCCAACGCTGTATGATGGCTATCTTTTCAGATATGGTGGGTGGTTCTCTTGAAATATTTATAGACAATTTTTCCATATTTGATAAAACATTTGAAGATTGTCTCGGACATTTAGAAAAAGTCCTAAAGAGATGCACCGAAACCAACTTAGTTCTAAGTTGGGAGAAAAGTCATTTTATGGTAAAAGAATGGGCAGTTCTAGGTCACATTGTGTCTGAAAGAGGAATGGAGGTAGATATAGCGAAAGTTCAATTAATTTCCTCACTTCCACCCCCCACCAATGTTAAGGGAATAAGATCATTCCTAGGCCACGCTGGATTTTATCGGCGATTCATTAAAGATTTCAGTGAGATCTCAAGGCCGTTATGCAATCTTCTTTCAAAAGATGTCGAGTTTAATTTTGATGATGCTTGTATGAAAGCATTTGAGAAGCTTAAATCAAAGTTAATTGAAGCGCCAATTCTGCAATCTCCTGATTGGTCTCAACCTTTTGAAATCATGTGCGATGCAAATGATTATACAGTTTGTGCTGTTTTAGGACCAAGATTTGAGAAAAAGCCAGTGGTGATTTACTATGCAAGTAAAACCTTTAGTGAGACACAAATCAATTACACAACTACGGAGAAAGAATTACTAGACGTAGTGTTTGCCCTAGATAAATTCAGATCATATATTTGGGGGAAAAAGTAATTGTGTACTCAGACCACAGTGCTTTAAGACATTTATTGGCAAAGAAGGATGCCAAGCCTCGATTGATTCGGTGGATCCTTCTATTACAAGAATTTGACCTAGAAATAAACAATAAAAAAGGGAAAGAAAATGTTGTTGCCGATCATTTATCAAGGCTTCACTTAATCCCAACAAACTCAACTGATCAAATCAGGGACTCCTTCCCTGATGAACAATTATTATCTGTATCTAAAATTCCCTGGTTTGCGAATCTAGTTAACTATTTCGTAACAGGAAGATTGCCAGAGCATTGGAACTCACAACAGAGAAAATATTTCTATGCTCAAGGAAGGCAATACATTTGGGATGAGCCTGATCTATTTAAAATAGGAGCAGATTAAATTATAAGACGATGTGTCTCGAACTCAGAACACGAGGATATTATTAAACACAAAAAGCTGTTCCTTCGATCCAAAAATCGAATTAAAATATCCATAGAATAAAAAACCCTCAATGATTTTATGATTTTCGAAAAAATGTTGATGTAACAGTGTTATTGAATAACCGATTTTCAGATTCAAAAATCAATCCACTTAGCCATATTACGCTCTGATACCAATTCAATTGATATTCAGTATTTCCACAATCACAATCAAGATCAAGCACTAAGAACAAGATTAGAATCAATACTAACCGAATGATTGTATTCAACCAGAGAGATTTTACAATGCGTAAAGTTGAATGCACTGAACCCTAGGTAATTCTTCCGTACAAGACAAAAATGATCCATGCAATCAATTGTACAAACCCGTACCACTACTGTACAACTTTTATCTATTTATATACATTTAACAACTATTGAAATATTACAATTTAGACTCTAGACTTATATCGTTCATAAACAAAACAATTCCAAACAGTGAATGATCAAATAATTATTGTGAATGATCAAATAAGTGTTATGAATGATCGAATAAATACTGTGAATAGTCAAATAATTCTTGTGAATGATTAAATAAGTGTTGTGAATGAACAAATAAGTTATGTGAATGATCAAATAAGTGTTGCGAATTATTAATTAAGAAATGTGAATGGTCAATTAAGTAATGTGAATGATCAATTAAGTAATGTGAATGGTCGTTATAATTATGAAAATACCATTGCATATGTGAGGTACGTTGGATACACGAGATTTTGTTTGGTACGCAGGGGAACCTTATTTTATATATATACATATACATATATATATACATATATATATATATATATACATACACACACACACACACACACACACACACACACACACACACATATATATATATATATATATATATATATATATATATATATATATATATATATATATATATATATATATAGAGAGAGAGAGAGAGATAGGATCAGGTGAGAAAAAGCTAATGGTGAGAAAAGGTGAGAAGCAATTAGAACAAGCCATGTGTCATTGTTTTTGAATTTATTTAATATATAAAATTGTTAAAAATGAATATATTGTTTATGGAATTGATAACAATTTAATTACAGTAAGGATTTACCAAATTTACTACCTTCAATAAAATATGACATTTAATAAACAAGTTAGCTTTTCAATAAAAATCTTTCCATACACTCTATACTGCATCACAACAATGAAGGGTATTAACTAAATCATTCTATTTACCTAAAAACCATTTTTTTTCAAACCTGAAGATGTCGCTTGATTAATCATATGATAATTTTGATGAGGACGAGTATCACGATACAGAATATCATAGACATGAAGATCACAATACAGAACATCATATAAATGATAGTTATATCCTTCATTTCATGATCGGCCTCCACCGTCGTTCCGCCTCTACACCATGGTTGCCTCCTAGCCACCGCCATCATCGAAGACGACTACAACCGAAAGATGAATAAGGGTATCAAAGGGATTAAGAAGTTAATCTTCTGTTGTCGTTGCATTCGAAATCTATCGACGTTTCACCTCCACCATCACGGTCATAGCTGGTTCGATTTCGGTTGCTAATAACATGTGTTCGATTTCATCATCTGTTCATGATGTTCTTCATGAAACCGGTGTTGATCGCTTCAATTTTGTAAGATTCTTTGGATTTAAACGACATGAAACGAAACTTGTTTGACGTTTCACGTGTTCTTCATTAGATCGTGGATTATCTTTCTTCATGTTCTTCATAAAACTATTGATGAACATTTTATCATCTAAAGCCAATGTCGAAGACGAAAGCATTCTAGTTTTGGTTTTTTTTGTTGGTTATGATTTTTCTCAATGGTTTTTCTTGGTTGATCGATGGATCTTCAAATTGAAACTTGTTTATGATTTATAAAATTGTAGTTGATTCATGAAATTTTGCTCTTGATTAATTAATGTATTTTATAATTCATTCATGAATTTTTATAATTGATTGAACAATAATATTTTTATTTGATGTATCGAGTCACCGATTGATTTTATAGTTGATTCACTGATTTTGTTATAAACGAGTCACCGATGTGTTGTTGGGTTTTGAATAATGAGTAGAAGGCAATCTGCCGATGACATATAATCATTTGGTTATGCATCATCGTTTGTGTTGATTTGAATACTAATATTTTGGTGCATCATTGTGTGTAGAATAAATTTAATGATTTGTCATTTGTAGTATCAATATTGATGCATTGTCGATGCTCTTTAGTATGCATTATATATTGTAGTATCAAGTTTGGTGCACAGTCAATGTCTTGTTATATTATAGTACAAGTTTGGTGCATTATATATTATTGTATCAAGTTTGGTGTATCATTGACATTCTGTGTATTGTAGTATCAAGTTTGATGCATCATTGATATTTAATTGTATGGTAGTATCAAGTTTGGTGTATCATCAGTTCTTTTGTTGTATTATAGTATCAAGTTTTATTGTATTGTAATATCAACTTTGTAGCATCATAAATTATTGATTTATTAAATACCGAATCCAAGGTTATCAAAATCGCGATTTAAATCGTAGGATCGTACGATCCTACGATCCTACAAGTGGATTTCGATCAGGATCGCTAGTAGGATCGATTTTGGGTAGGATCGTAAGCAAGATCGTAGGATCGTTAGTAGGATCGTAAGATCGTACGACGATCCGATCCTACATAGGGTTTGTTTTCGTAGGATCGTTAGTAATGTCGTAAGATCGTAGGATCGTTAGGCCCCTTCATTTAGCCGCATATTTTTTGATTTCAAGGTACCAATATAGTTCTGCTCATGACTGTGATTTTTGTTTCATCAAAGGGGCACTATATACGTGCCTTGAAAGAATGGGTAGGAAATGACTCTCTTTGGTATATGATACAATACTGTGATATATAATATTTAATTTCGGTAGGTGATCGGATCATTTTATACCGACTTTAATGTGTTTAAATGATATTATTTTATGTATAAAGTATTGGTGTAATGCTACATTTAATTATTATTTATCAATTGAAGGGTTAAAGCTTAAAAGGAGTTAAAATGAGTAAATTGTGCCTTGGAATGTTCTACTATTGATAAAACTCATTACGCATGTAGGTAATCCTCTCAAGTATAAGTCTGGCAAATTTGAGCGCAATCGGAGAACCATTATAGAAAGCCAAGCGCAGTGAGAGGCGCAGCCCTGCTCCCCAACCGAGTGCTCAACAGAACTATTTTTGCGAGGAGCGTACATTGAAGCGCAGGGCAAGCGCAGACCCAGCGCAGAGGGGGGCGCAGCCCTTCTCCCCAACCGAGTGCTCAACAGAATGATTTTTTCTTCCAAAATACGCGATCGCTGACACAAGCGCAGGGTGGGGCGCAGGCCTGCGCCCACGGCTGCGCCCAACCCATAAAATATTATTTTCGTGATTTTTAGGGTTTTACAGAGCTGCCTATAAATATGGGTTCATATCAGACGAAAAAATACACATATTTTTGAGGAGAAACTGAAGAGAAAAGAGGAAGAAAAGTCCAGATTCATCCATCGCGATGTAGTCTGCGCGAAACCAACGGCGAAGGGTTGGGGGTTTGGTTCCTTCTACGCTCCATCTTCCCCCCATCAATCCATCAACTACGAAACTTGTTCCTGACCAGTTGAATGTTTCGTACGCGGTGGTTGATGATCATATCATTATCATTCAAGGGTTTGTTTGTTAGCTAAGTATTTATGTTTTCCGTTGATGCATTATTGTAACGAACGATACTTTTTATTAGTTTTCTGTGTGATTATTATTTAAAAATGTTGTTCCGTTCGCTTCTATATATATCTTTATCGTAAGACGCGTCGTAGCCGTGTTACATGCCGTGCCGAGCTCATTAGATTAGGAGTTAAGACGGACTGTGAACATGACATGATTCGTGCCCAAAATACGGATTGCGATAGATGTGATTGTCATAACTATGTCTATGTGGTTAGGTTACAAAGATAAATAAACAGATCAATAAATAATTAAGTTATTAGCAACCCTATGTCGATAATCCATAATTCCACCCAAACCCTAAATCCGAAGTCGTTGGTGTTCTTACTCCATTCTTTAAGTTTTCCTAAAGCTATAATTAATTTTCCAAAGTTAATCTCAATCGCTTCCTTTCTTCAATTAGTTTAGTAAATAGTTTTTATTAATTAGTTAATAACTATCGTAGAATAATATTGATAACCACATGCTCCCTGAGGAGACGATCCCACTTACCCTAGCTATAAGTTAAGGTGATTGGTGTTTTTATAAATTATTTTTGAACGCTTTACGACGAGCGGATGTCAAAATGGCGCCGTTGCCGGGGAGCTAGTGCGCTTATTAGTTTTGTTTTACGGTAGTTGTTTAGGTTTACTTTGGTTTAATTTAATTTAATTTAATTTCGTTATTTTTTATTTTTTATTTATTTTTTATTTTTATTTTTATTTTTATTTTTTTGTTTTTGTTTTAATTATTTGTTTAATTGCTTGGAATGGAATCTTCATATAGTTATGATTATTATCCATCCAAACATAATTACCCGGATTATAATGATCAATACTATTCAAATTATGATAATCATGATTCTTACTACTCGAGTCGTGATTCGTACAATCCATGGGAACGACATCCGGATTCCGATGAGTATTATTATAATGACTATTACCCATCTCAGCAGCGTTTATATAATGAAAATCGGTGCTATCAAGAGAATGTTATGACATCCATGAGGGAATGCATGACATTTATGGAGGCAAACACCAAGCATCTCCAATATCTCGTGAATACATGGGGGCAAATCACCGATCTCTTTTTAAAACAAGAAGCGGAGAGGGAGATGTACATGGAGCCGGATGACGACTTTGATGATGACCGAGGATTCGAGCATCAAGATATCCATCAAGAGACGTCCTCGGAATTGCTAAACTTTAACGAGGAAGAGAGAGTCGAAAGTGAAGTTGTTATACAAGATCTGCTACAACCATCAACGGAGACAACTCCATATTTCAAACTCCCTTATTTCAATTATTATTTAAAAAGTTTAATGCCTGAAACTAGCTCTAGTTCAATGCTAATTATTTTTCATGATATTTCAGGTACCTATGGAGTACGAATCGCACAAAGGGAAAAACCAATCAAATATCCGGGTAATGTATGTGGACAAGGTGACAAACCACCTTGAAGAGGTACCGTCTGGCTGAAGACGTAAAACTTAGCGCTTCTTGGGAGGCAACCCAATGAACTTTGCGGGTGTGTTCAATAGAAACCTTCACGAGACTATAACTCGTCCACCCGGGCTACCGGGGGGTTTAAAGGCTTGTTGCACGTGCTAAGTGCAATCATGATCCCTTCGAAAGTGAGGTTTAGTTTATATTTATGTTTTAAGTATTCTAATTATTTTTATTTTAGTGCATTATAGTTTATAGTTCTCAAATGCATATCATGCGTGATTTAAAAGAAAATATAGGTGCAGTAGGGAATTAAGTTGGGGAGGTTTGCACTTACCCCAATTACCAATGCTTAAAATGATTTAACTCACCTTTTAATTAAATCATGATATGAATTGCTCGTATGCATTCTAGTTTATTGCATTTAATTAACTTGCATCATTATAATTTGTCAATTTAATTAATAGTATTCTCATGACTTTTAAGTAATATAACGAGAATTGGTAGATAATTAAGTTGGGGATGTTATTCCACCCCAACTGCGCCTTCAAACGACTATCTCGCTAATTATTTAACTATGTCATGAAAATAAATACATTCATTTTTTAGGCATGATTTTACATTATTAATACGCTCATCCACTTGAATCTCAGTCTAATCTATATTGCTATTGGGACAATATTGTCCAAAGTTGAAGAGGAGGATTGACTTGCAAGGAGATGTGGTTATATGAGTGGATGATTACATTGCGGAAGATAGAAGGCGATCAACCCTTTGATTTTGCATTCAGTGATCAGGTTCTTCCGTTCCTTTTATTATGCTTTAATAGTAGTGTGTGAGTGTTCGTGCATTTAAGTTAGTTTAGTTTTTCATAATTTTTAGTTTTTAGTTTTTATTTTGCATTTGTGTGTTCACCCCTTGAATAATAGTGTTTTTATTAACCAATTAAAAGTAGAATTGCATTGATCTTATCTCCCTAATTTATTTTGATTTGAGCAAGTAACTTAAAATGATGATTCTAGTTAGCAAACAGATCAATACCAAGTGATATCGGTGACGATCGAGTTAATTTGAAAATTATTAAAAAGAGTCATAATAAATGTGTATGCATGAGATTAATAAAAAGAATTTGAGTATGTTACATTTGTTTGTGGTTTTAAAGAATAAAACACTTTATCAAAACCAACATTTCAAAAGACATCGATACACCTAAGCAATAAGGGGGAGTGTTGCAAGTAAACCCGTGAAGCGTAGGTGCTTAAACTGTAAGGGGTGGCCTAACGAGTTCGGAAAAGAAGTCTGAGGGGTATTCTATACCTAACCCCCTAAAGCCAACTGGTTTGGGAGCGGTTGACCAATTTTCCGTTACATGGACTCGTTAGAAAAGTCATATTCAAACCCTTAATAAAATAACTTATAAGTGTGTTAAAAAAAGAGAGAAATTATCAAATGATAAGTGAGATCATTATAAACGTCAAAACCGGTAAAATTGCATGCATGTAACCTTGAGCAAAAAAGGTGGTTTATGGTGAGGAATGTTTGGGAGGTAAAGTGTTGATAGCGGTTTTAACACAGTGTAACGGAAATGTTATTTTAATTATGATCATGCATGGACGTTTAGTACGAAGGCTGTTACTAATTTGATAAATTAATTAGAGAGTCACAGATTTATCGCATGCTTGGTAAATGAAATCTGAAACATTAAAGTCTGATTTAGTTTTCTTGCTCGGGACGATCAAGGTTTAAGTTGGGGATGTTTGATCGGATCATTTTATACCGACTTTAATGTGTTTAAATGATATTATTTTATGTATAAAGTATTGGTATAATGCTACATTTAATTATTATTTATCAATTGAATGGTTAAAGCTTAAAAGGAGTTAAAATGAGTAAATTGTGCCTTGGAATGTTCTACTACTGATAAAACTCATTACGCATGTAGGTAATCCTCTCAGTATAAGTCTGGCAAATTTGAGCGCAATCGGAGAACCATTATAGAAAGCCAAGCGCAGTGGGGGGCGCAGCCCTGCTCCCCAACCGAGTGCTCAACAGAACTATTTTTGCGAGGAGCGTACCTTGAAGCGCAGGGCAAGCGCAGACCCAGCGCAGACCCAGCGCAGAGGGGGGCGCAGCCCTTTTCCCCAACCGAGTGCTCAACAGAATGATTTTTTCTTCCAAAATACGCGATCGCTGACCCAAGCGCAGGGTGGGGCGCAGGCCTGCGCCCACGGCTGCGCCCAACCCATAAAATATTATTTTCGTGATTTTTAGGGTTTTAAAGAGCTGCCTATAAATATGGGTTCATATCAGACGAAAAAATACACATATTTTTGAGGAGAAACTGAAGAGAAAAGAGGAAGAAAAGTCCAGATTCATCCATCGCGATGTAGTCTGCGCGAAACCAACGGCGAAGGGTTGGGGGTTTGGTTCCTTCTACGCTCCATCTTCCCCCCATCAATCCATCAACTACGAAACTTGTTCTTGACAAGTTCAATGTTTCGTACGCGGTGGTTGATGATCATATCATTATCATTCAAGGGTTTGTTTGTTAGCTAAGTATTTATGTTTTCCGTTGATGCATTATTGTAACGAACGATACTTTTTATTTAGTTTTCTGTGTGATTATTATTTAAAGATGTTGTTCCGTTCGCTTCTATATATATCTTTATGGTAAGACGCGTCGTAGCCGTGTTATATGCCGTGCCGAGCTCATTAGATTAGGAGTTAAGACGGACTGTGAACATGGCACGATTCGTGCCCAAAATACGGATTGCGATAGATGTGATTGTCATAACTATGTCTATGTGGTTAGGTTACAAAGATAAATAAACGGATCAATAAATAATTAAGTTATTAGCAACCCTATGTCGATAATCCATAATTCCACCCAAACCCTAAATCCGAAGTCGTTGGTGTTCTTACTCCATTCTTTAAGTTTTCCTAAAGCTATAATTAATTTTCCAAAGTTAATCTCAATCGCTTCCTTTCTTCAATTAGTTTAGTAAATAGTTTTTATTAATTAGTTAATAACTATCGTAGAATAATATTGATAACCACATGCTCCCTGAGGAGACGATCCCGCTTACCCTAGCTATAAGTTAAGGTGATTGGTGTTTTTATAAATTATTTTTGAACGCTTTACGACGAGCGGATGTCAGTAGGGTCTTACGATCCCGATCCGATCCTACGATCCCGATCTTGCAATGACAAAAACGATCCTAGGTAAGATCTCGATCTTTTGTTGTATTATAGTATCAAGTTTTATTGTATTGTAATATCAAGTTTGTAGCATCATAAATTATTGATTTATTAAATACCGAATCATTGATTTTTAAAGAATGAATTAGTAAAGAATATTTTATTATTAAAAGGAATTGATTTAATATGTAGATTATATTTTTTTGGACAAATATGCCCTTCATTTAATTATATTGTTTCCAAACATAAGAGTTTCTATTATTACATGAATCTATTTATAGAAGCAAATGTTTGATCTAGAATCCTTCTCACTTCTTCTCACCATAAGTTCAATTCCGTGAGAACGCGAGAACCCTCCAAAATGCACAAATTTATATAACAAATGCACAAATTTAAAAATTAAATTTATAACTTAAAACCATTATTGGTTTTCAATATTAATAAATATTATAATTTAACATTAAAATTATCTTTAAAACTAAATTCATCAAATTTTACACTAAATGCACAAATTTGAACATTAAATGCACAAATTTTGTCAAATGAATGAATTCGTATATAAAGTGGACAAATTTATCATGATATGCGTAAATTTTTATATCAAATGCATAAATTTATCAAACGTATAAATTTGAACATCAAATGCATAATTTTATACATTAAATGCACAAATTTTAGAGTGGTTCTGACGTTCTCACGGTAATGAGGGTTCTTACCGGAACCCAACCCATATATATATATATATATATATATATATATATATATATATATATATATATATATAATGCTAGTGAGAAACCACGTATTTTAGGGTCTATTCATTTTATTATTATTATTATTTTGGTCTGGGTCACCGCTCTAGATTAAAAAAATCTAGAACTCAGTATTTATGGAGTCTTAAAAACCAATTTACACCGTTAGATTTAAAATTAGTAGTTATTATAAAAACCAATTTTTTTAATTAAAAAAAAGAATAATAAACGGTATTTTGTTAAAAGTATCATTCTCCAACAGATGCATTATCTCTCTTCTTTTTTCATTGACTATCTTCCTTTTTACTTTTTTTCTCATTTTCTTTTTCATAATTGTGTTTCTAATGTCATACATTTTCTATTCTTTTTTTTTTTTCCAGACTACTACGATATTATATATGTAATACTGCATATGCTACATATAATATTGTATACTTTACATATAACTCATATATTATATATAAAATATCACGTATAATGGAAACTATTACACATATAATATGAGTTGTTACACGTATAATAGGATCTATTACACATAATAGGAGTTAGTAGATGTTATATGAGCTATTACATGTATTATACGAGTTATTACACGTATAATAAGAACTATTACACGTACAATACGATCTATTACACGTCTAATAGAACTATTACACATATAACATATAACATATATATATATATATATATATATATATATATATATATATATATATATATATATATATATATATTCAACTATTAAACGTATTATATAAGCTATTACACATATAATAAGAACTATTACATGTATAACATGAGCTACACACGTATTAAGAGTTGTTACACGTTTACAATGAACTATTACATTTATAATAGAAACATATAGCATATAACATATATATTTAACTATTAAACATGTAATAAAAATAAAAAATAGTACAGATCTAAAATCTACTATACATATAATATAAAGCTATTACACATGTGATATTTGACTATTGTACATATAACATAGTGCAGAACTAGAACCTGTTAATACGTATAAAATAGTTCAGATCTTGAACCTATTATACATATAAAATAGTGCAGTTTTAGAACCTATTATACATATAACATAAAACTATTACACATGTATTATTCATTATTACACATGTAATAAACATCAAATAATACTGATTGGCCTTTTAAAAAAACTCCAATCTAGAACAACATTCATCACCGCTTCAATTTCAAGAAATCATCAAAATAACATTTATAATTATACATGTTTAAATTCTAAGAATACGAATGACACAAATACATTCAAATTTTATTAATAAAATCAAACACATAAAAATTTGAAACTAATACAAATATGACTAAGAATACAAAATCAACAAGTATTATACCTATAATAAAAGATATTATACATGTAATAGAAACTATTAGAAATATAATATATAACTATTATACGTATAATATCTGACTATAACACATGTAACAAATTAAAAAAGTGCAGATGTTGAATCTGAAATATAAACATTCATTATGTTAGAAAATTATAATAATTATCAAAAAACCTGCAAGAAAAACTCATAATTAATCTTCGTGATGATTGAAAAGAACACGTATTGTTATCTTGAACACTCAAGAACACATGATTTTGAAAAAAACTCAAATTACTCTACAAGGTTTGGATTTAGGATCTCAAACTTTGAAGATGGTTTCTACTACAAAAACCTAATACTCGACCAGAATATTGTAGGAATAGTGTACCCGATACCAATTATAAAATATAAGAAATATATTACGAATTGCAATTCAGAAATAAAATTACAATAGACGGAAATAAATAAAGTACGGAAATTAAAATTACAAGTAAATAAAATAACAATACTGAAATGTAAATTACAATACGTAAAAGAAGGCTGAGTCTCGTGTTAGACACAATTCCCTTAAAACAGATTCAAAGTCTGTTTCCCAGGGTGCAACAGCCAAAGCAGTGTGTACTGCCGGAGGTAACCAACTTGCTTGAAAATTCACGTGAATTCTACATGTTCTTCGTTCTTGGATGCACCAATGTCTTGCTGTTAAAATGCAAAATATTTGTAGAATGCAAAGTGTTTCAATTGTTTCTCCAAGTGTTTCAAGTGTATTTTGGTGTAGGAGATTGATCGAAGACACATAAAATTCCAATGAATTTTCAGTGGTTGAAATCTTGCATAGGATAGGTAGGTGTAAACCTTTGAACCTTCCATTATGAAATGCACTTAGCCTTCTAGCCGTCAGTAGAACTCGATGTCTTTGAATTGAGCTGCCATTTGTGAAGACGACAATACACTTCACACAAGAATCTCCCTAACAAGGTTAACTCCTCATAGTCGTGTCCGTTATGGTCATGGAACACTAGCATGGTTTTGCGAGAGCTACTAAGAATTGTGCCCCTACAATTCCACTCGAAGCGACCCCACTTCTCTCTCACATTCATTAAAAGCATAAATGATTTCGACCGAATCATTATAAAATGCTTAACCTCATTGTCACTAAAATGATTTTCTTCTAGAAATCATATGGGAATGGACTAGACCAGACTTTATTCATACAAATAGGTTATCATTTTGAACCAAGATCTTGGGATCTCCAGTCAACAAGGTAAGGTTTTCCTTCGTATGAATTTATTCATTCATGGGCTTTAGTCCCGTTCCTTTTGAAGACTTCAAAACTAACTCTCTATTTAAGCCTTTTGTAAGCGGATCCGCAATGTTATTCTTTGACTTCACATAGTCAATAGTAATAACACCTGTTGAGAGTAGTTGTCGTATCGAATTATGGAAACGTCTAATATGCCTTCACTCACCATTATACATTATGCTATGCGCTCTACCAATTGCAGATTGGCTATCACAATGTATAGTAATGGCTGAAACGGGTTTCGGCCACTTTGGTATGTCTTCAATAAATTGACGTAACCATTCGGCTTCTTCACCACATTTATCTAATGCAATAAATTCGGATTCCATCGTAGATCTAGCTATCACTGTTTGCTTGGAAGACTTCCAAGAAATAGCAGCCCCACCAAGTGTAAATACATATCCACTTGTAGATCTAGAATCTTTTATATCGGATATCCAATTCGCATCGTTGTATCATTCTATCACAACTGGATATCTCTCATAACGCAGTCCGTACTCTCGAGTATATCTCAAATACCGAAGTACTCGTATCACACTTTTCCAATGAATCCGACTCGGATTACTCGTGTACCTACTTAGCCTGCTTACAGCATATGTTATGTCCGGTCTGGTACAAGACATTAGATACATTAGACGGCCTATAATTCTTGGGTGTTCTAGTTGATTAACACTTTCACCTCTATTTTCGATAGATGTTGACTAGTGTCAATTGGAGTTCTAGCTATACTAGAATCATCATCACTAAATTTCTCAAGAATTTTATCCACATAATGAGTTTGACTTAACAAGACTATCTTGGGTTTGTGTGATTTTAATACCAAGAATCACTTCCGCTAAACCCATGTCCTTCATGTCAAATTTTGATTTCAACATCTCTTTCGTTGAATTAATCACTCTTTCGTTACTACCAACGATAAACATATCGTCTACGTATAAACAAAGAATGACATATCCATGTTTTTATCTTTCATGTACACACACTTGACTCACTCATTAATTTTGAATCCACATTCTAGCATGACGTTTTTAAACTTTTGATGCCATTGTTTGGGAGCTTGCTTCAAGCCATATAATGACTTAACAAGCCTACAAACTTTCTTTCCACATCCGGGAGCACAAAACCCTCGGGTTGCTCCATGTAGATCTCCTCTTTTAAATCACCGTTTAGAAAAGCAGTCTTCACATCCATTTGGTGCACTTCTAGATTTCTTATTGCGGAAATAGCAAGCACCAATCTAATGGATGTTATTCGCGTCACCGGTGAATAATCGAAGTAATCAACACCCTCCTTTTGTTTGTAACCTTTGATTACCGAACGTGCTTTATACTTATCAATGGAACCATCAGGTTTCATTTTCCTCTTAAAAAGCCATCTGTAACCTAGTGTGTTAGGCACAAAAAGGCCTTAGTCAAACCTGCTCTACATCTTAGGGGGAGATTATTAATCAAACCTGTTTGATGCACTTAAAGGTATAATTTGAGGTCTGTTAATGCCTTATTGAAACCTGAAAAGTGATTTGCAATATAAGTGAAGGTTGTTTACCCTGTTGCATTCGTTGCAACAAAGGCAGATTGTCCAAGCTGTTCTGTCTGCTGAACAGGCTGGACATAAACTGTCTACGCTGCTCTATTCTGTTGAGCAGCTTGGACAAATTCTAAGTGTTTTGTTCTTTGTGAACAGGCTAAACACTTTATGGAATATGTTTCCAAGTCCTCATGTATTGTTTTGGACTACAAGATTAGTTTACAAGTCGAAGACAAAGTGAAAAACAGAAGATGCTAAAGCTGCCTACGTTGTTCTGTTACATGAAGACAAAGAGGATATTTGAAATGGGTGATAGACCATTTCTTATATCAAAATGGCCTTAACAAAAGAAGAAAGATGCAAAGTTGACATTCCTCTTTTGGTTAAAGCCTTATGCAACAGAGACAAAAAGAAAAAGACAAAGATTCTGCCATATGAAGACAAGTCTGCTTTATCAGAATGTGCAGAAAAGTTGTTTTGTCTTTTTGGACAGACATCCTACTATCTCATCGTCCAATGAAGAAGCTTCACTAAGATTCTCAGTGAGTATAAAAGGAAGCTTCTAAGGATTGTGAGATAACAAAGAGTGAGAAATTCAGATCGTGCATTGAAGTGTGTTATTCCATGCATGCAAGTCTGCTTGAATAAAACAGTAACGTGTGTGCAAGCTGTTCTTATTCAAGCTGTCCATCTGTGTCTGGTAAAATTAGTGAGTTCATCTTAGTGAGTGTATTCATTGTATCTAGTCTGAGTGTGTCTTAGATTAGTTGAACATCTGTTGTATCTGTCATCTCAGCTTGAACCTTTCCGCAGTCAAGTTTGTTTGTAATTAACACTTGTTAATAATATACACAAACATTGAGAAAAGAGTGTTGAGTTTTAAATTGTTGTATTCACCCCCCCCCCCCTACAGCTTAGAACAATTCATTAGGGAAACCTTTTGGGACCTACAACTGGTATCAGAGCAGATAGAGTGTGTGTTAACTCTAGATCTCTCATTCTCCCTACTTTCCCATGGACAACAGTGCTGCCAGCTCCTCCTCTTATTATGACAATGTATCTATGGCCAAACCCCCCAAATTCAATCATCAAAACTTCTCTGGTCGGAAGTGCAGAATGATGGTTTACTTAGAGAATCTGGATGTACAACTACCAAAGATAGTAATGGAAGGTCCCTATGTGCCAACCTCTGTTACTACTATCACTCCTGCTGTTGAAGGAGCTGCCCCTGAGATCCGAACCTATGAGAAGGACAAAACTCAATGGTCTGATAAAGACAAAAGGCTAGTTGCTCTTGATGCAAAAGCCAGGAATAACGTGGTCATTTCTCTTCCTGATGATGTGTTCAAACAGGTTGAGAAATTGAAGACTGCAAAGGAGATGTGGGATACTTTGTGTACCATCTATGATGGTCCCACTATCACACTGGATAATAGGATTAACAGCCTTGTTAGACAGTATGAACTCTTCTTTGCAAAGCCAAAGGAGTCTCTCACATAAACCTATACCAGGTTCACTGCTCTAATCAATGATCTCAAAGCTGTTGGGATCACTAAGGACAACTTGACTCTGGTGAACAAGTTCTTGGACATCCTGCCTGAAGAATGGAACTATTTTTCTACTATCTTAAGAAATTCAGGCACCATCAAAGGTATGGATCTTGTAAATCTTTATGGATCCTTACTAAATGATGAGCAGTCAAGGCAATAGAAAAGAAATGTCTTGGAAATGTCTAAGAGAGGTGCTGCCTTAGTGGCCAGTGTGAGTCAACCTGTTGGTCAGGTATGTGATGTGTTCACATAACCTGATCAACAGGCTGATGATGAAATGGAAGAAATGTCTGAAGAGGAAGACTGTGAAGATCTTGCTGAACTAGATGATGAGCAAATGATTGCAATGATTGTCAAGAAGTTCAACAAGAAGAGGTTTGGTGGAAGAATGCTGCAGAAGAAGTCAGGTGCCATAAAAAAGAAGGCATTTGATAAAACTAAGGCTGAGTGCTTTAAATGTGGCAAAACTGGCCATATAGCTGCTGACTGTGTGTCTAAAGCTGTTGGTCAATCATCCAAACCATTCAAGACAAACAGGGACGATGGCTACAAGGTTAAGTACCTTATGGCCATGGCTAGGCTGAGGAAGTTGGAAGACTCAGTGGCTTCCAACAAGCAAAAGGGACTCATGGTTGAGAAATGTGATTGGGAGGAATCTGACTCATCTTCAGATGAAGAAGATAACGATTGTCTGATGGCCAACACTGATGTCCCATTAACAAGTAACTTCAAACAAGACCTGGCTGAAGCTGAAGCCCTCAGCAGCTTAGAGAACTGGAATCCAACAATGATGTACAAGGTACAAAACTTTATGACTTACAGTTCTGATGAAAAAGTAAAAATGTTTGAATATCTGCTTGTTGATTTAAAAGGTGCTATTGAGAAGCACAATGTTTTATTGTCTGAAATCTCCAAGTTAAAAACAGATCTTGAAATAAAAACTAGTAAACTGGACAGCTTCCATAAGTTAGAAACTGATCTTGATGAATTAAAACACATCAATTCCATTTTATTAGAAGAAAAGAGAGAAACAAACATAAAACATGCAAAGATTCAAAAGATTGTTGACTCTTGGTGTCAATCTGCACAAAAAGTCAACCATTGTATCAGTCAACAGATCCCTGCTCAAATCCAAGCCTATCTTGGAGGGGATCTTGACAAAGCAGCTTCAATTGTTGAGATAAATAATCTGAAAAATGACTTGTCCACTCTTGGTGAGCTTCCAAGCACTTTCATCCAGAAAGTGAATGGTAAGCTAGTCTCAACAAATAGGTTTGTCACGCCTCAAAATACTGACAACTTGTGTGAAAAGGCTCCAAAAGCTGATGATGGAATGTGTTCTCCATCAAATCAGTCTGCTAAGTGCTCAGCTGGTTCACACAAGCAAAAGAAAGGAAAACAAGCTCAAGCTGCAGCTGTAGACACCAAACCTGTTGACAAGACAGGCTCTGGGTCTAAAGCTGATGGTAAGAGACTTGTTAACCCTTTTGATGCTGATCATTTTGAGAAAAAGTTTTCAAAAGGTAAGCATCCTGCTTTCAACAAGAGTAAGTCTTATGTTGAATGCAAGTCTGATGTGATTTCAAATAAGTTTTTAAATCATAGTGGAAAATTGGTTATAAATGAAGGTAAGTCTTTCAAAACCAAAAGCAGTGATTATGTTGATAGGCAACATCCATCACATCTCCATAAGGGCAAAGGCAAAGCCATTGCTTAACCTGAGAAATTTAGGAATAAGTTTACCAAACCTGTGGAAGGTCAAAGGCCAATCAAGCTACCTGTATTTGATATCTGTCCTCCTAAAAAGAGGAAAGAGGATACATGCAAAGTTGTTGCCATTGTGCCTTCCACCTACACTGTTGATTCCTCTAAAAACAGTAATAAGTTTGCTATACCTGCTAACAGGATCAACAAAAATAATTCAAAATATGTTTCTGCAAGTTTTTCTTCCAAAAAGGCTAAAATGAGAAAATGTTATAAGTGTGGGAAGAAGACACATATGGCCAAAGACTGTCCTGAAACTGAGGACATGAGGCTTGTTGACTCTGCTAGTTCCATCATTGCAAAAACAAGCAGTGTTGGAAGTAACATAGTCAATGAGGATAGTATCCAAGCTGATACAATCCAAATAGGAAATATTAGTGTGGATATCACTGGCCCATCAACAAATGTTGATGAAGTAGGAGAACTCATCCCTATGATGAGTTCCCCTAAAAATAACTAATATTTTCCCATGACACTCTGCAGGACAAACAACCATCCCAGGTTTGGTACTTGGACAGTGGTTGTTCAGGACATATGACAGGTTGTAAGGATCTGCTGAGTGATCTCAGGCCTGAAAAACAGCCAAAAGTCACATTTAGTGACAATGTAGAGGGATCCACAGAAGGATATGGAACTCTTCAAGCTGGTGCCGCTGTATTCAAAAGAGTAGCCTATGTGTCTGGGCTAAAACATAATCTTGTAAGCATAAGTCAACTGTGTGATGCTGGCTACAAGGTTAACTTTGATGAGCACCTGGGTTACATGTTGGATCCCCAAGGCAAAGTTGTGTTGTGTGCACAAAGGAAGAAAGGTATATATGTTGTGGACTTGAAATCTGCTGATCCCATAACTGAAACCTGCTTTATCTAAAGAAGCAATGCAGACCTGAACTGGTTATGGCACAAAAGGCTATCACACCTGAACTTCAAGAATATCAACAAACTCTGTAAGAAAGAGTTGGTAACAGGTTTGCCTTCTATAACCTTTGTTAAGGATAAACTCTGCACAGCTTGTGAGAAAGGCAAGCAGAGAAAAACATATTTTAAATCTAAGCATAAATTCTCTATTGATACTCCTCTCATCTTAACCCACATGGACTTGTTTGGACCAGTCAGTGTCCAAAGTCTAGGAGGTAGAAGATACACTCTAGTAATGGTTGATGAGTTCTCTAGGTTTACATGGGTGATCTTTCTGAAGAGAAAAAGGAGAGGCTGCTAGAGAAATCATTGGATTTATAAAAAAGATGGAGATGTTGAATTCTGCTCAAGTGAAGCAGCTTAGAAGTGATCATGGTACTGAATTCCGAAACAGTACTCTTGAGGACTTCTGTGAAGAAAGAGGGATCTCACAGAACTTTTCAGCAGCAAGAACTACACAACAAAATGGAGTTGCTGAAACGAGAAATAGAACTCTTATTGAAGCTTCTAGAACCATGCTGTGTGCATCAGGTATACCTTCATCATTCTGGGCTGAAGCTGTCAACACTGTCTGCTTCACCCAAAATAGATGTCAAAGGGAGAAGGACAAACATTAGCTATTTTCATGTGTTTGGATGTCCCTGCTTCATTCTGAACCAGAGGGACCAACTGGCAAAATTTGAACCCAAAGCTGATGAAGGTGTGTTTGTTGGATATTCTGCTATCTCCAAAGCCTACAGAGTTTACAACTACAAAAGAAAGGTGATAGATAAATCTATCAATGTCACCTTTGAGGAGTCTAGAAGTACTTCCACCAAAGCTGTTCCTGAATCAGTTTCAGGAGAGTTCAGCTTTGATGATCTCTTGCATTCCATTAATGAAGAAAAGGACTCAAAAGCTTCCACTACATCCAAAGTGGAACCAGTTAACCACAATGGGCATGATGATGACTATGTTGATACACCCTGTGTGAATAAGTGTACTGACATAATTACAACATCATTTCCTGAACCAATCAGTGCTGATTTTCCTGGATCCTCTGCTGATGTGTTCAACAATGGAGAGTCATGTTCAACAAGTGAACAGGCTCAAGATAACAGTGTGTCAGAAAATCTTGAAAGCTGCTCAACGGGACCTATTGAAGATGCAAATAACTCAGGAGAATCTTCATTGAGGCAAGATCCTAAGTGGATCAGGTATCACCCAAATGATCAAATAATTGGTGACATCAACAAAGGGGTGCAAACAAGATGGGACAGCTTAGGAAACTTTTGTATGTTTTTCTAGTTTTGTGTCCCTGATGGAGCCTAAGAAAGTGGATGAAACACTGAAAGATGCCAATTACATCACTGCCATGCAAGAAGAGCTTAATCAGTTTGAGAGAAACAAAGTATGGAAGCTGGTCCCTGCTCCTAAAGGAAAAACAATAATTGGCACCAAATGGGTTTTCAGGAACATAATGGATGAGCAAGGTCATGTTATTAGAAATAAGGCAAGACTGGTTGCTCAAGGCTACAAACAGGAAGAAGGCATTGACTGTGATGAAACATTTGCTCCAGTGGCCAGGTTAGAGGCAAATCGTTTATTTCCAGCCTACGCTGCCCACAAGAGTATGAAGGTATTTCAAATGGATGTAAAGAGTACATTTTTGAATGGAAAGCTGCAAGAAGAAGTGTATGTCAAGAAGCCTCCAGGTTTTGAAAATGAACATCATCCAGGTTTTGTCTATAAGTTGGACAAAGCCCACTATGGTCTAAAACAAGCCCCTAGAGCCTGGTATGACACTCTAACTGATTTCCTTATGAGCAATGGTTATTCCAGAGGTAAAGTGGATACCACATTGTTCATAAAGAAGGTGAAGTCTGATATTATGCTTGTTCAAATTTATGTGGATGACATAATATTTGGTTCTACTAAGGAGCAGTTATGCAAGAATTTTTCACTACTCATGAAATCAAAATATGAAATGAGTAAGATGGGAGAACTTACATTGTTTTTTGGATTACAGGTTAAACAAACCTCAAATGGAATTTTCATATATCAAAGAAAGTACACTTTAGATCTTTTGAAAAAGTTTAAATTTGATCAAAGTTCTCCTATCAAAACCCCAATGGCAACCAATGTAAAGTTGGATGCTGATGCCTGTGGCAAAGCTGTTTCAGTAACAGCTTACAGAGGCATGCTGTGGAGCTTGCTATATTTAACTGCTAGTAGACCAGATATTATGCTTTCCACTTGTTTATGTGCTAGGTTTCAAGCTGATCCTAAAGAATCACATCTAGCTGTTGTAAAAAGAATCTTTAGATACCTTAAGGGTACACCAGGTTTGGGTCTTTGGTATCCCAAAGACTCAAGTCTTGAGCTAACAGAATATTCAGATTCTGATTTTGCAGGCTGCAGGCTAGACAGAATAAGCACAACAGGTGGGTGTCACCTCCTTGGTGGTAAGTTGGTAAGTTGGTGTAGCAAGAAGCAGAACTCAGTTTCTACTTCTACTATTGAAGCTGAGTATATTGCTGCTGGAAGCTGCTGTGGGTAGATTCTGTGGATGCAGCATCAGCTTGAAGATTATGTCTCACACTGCTCAAGTTTTTCTCAGAACAGCTTAGACAGAACAAGCTATGCATGTTCTACACTTAGCCAATTTCTGAATACTTGAACAACTTGAGCGTATAACAGGTTTGAAACCATCAGTTTTCACTTCAAACCTGATATATTGATTAAACCCCCAACCTGCTCACTCTCTCAATCTGTCATACAAGACATTGTCTTGTAACCTGGTCAGCTATTGAACATAACTTGTTCTTGCATAGCTGCACAGGTTGAATGAAC
Organism: Centrapalus pauciflorus; assembly: GCA_020465985.1. Taxonomy (NCBI): domain Eukaryota; kingdom Viridiplantae; phylum Streptophyta; class Magnoliopsida; order Asterales; family Asteraceae; genus Centrapalus; species Centrapalus pauciflorus. The sequence goes on along the minus strand of JAANYP010003778.1, from coordinate 121,838 downwards.
ATCTTGAGGAATGACAGTTTGTGATGAACCCTGCTCATCACAGGTTTGATCAACAGCTTAGAACATCAGTTTTAATTACCTTTCTTCATAATTAAGTTACTTAATTTCTTTATTTATTTAACTTAATTATCTATGGATAATGTGTGTTAACGTGTGTTAGTGAATATAAAGTTTCAAGTGGTCTGACAACCGTTCTGACATGGACAACCGTTCCGTTTTCCGTTAAAGAACATTTCAAATCAACCGCCCAAACCTTTCTCTCTCCTATCCACACACATACGAAGCCTATAAATACCTCCTCTATTGTTTCATCTTCTTCTTCCTCTACTGCTACCATAACTTCCAAAGAATCCTAAAATCGACTAAGTGTCCAGTACTCATATTTCCACTACTCCACAAATGGCTCACCAAAACAACCTTTTGCTTCCAGTGTTTATTGGTAAGGATGTTGAGAAACATCCATCTATTACCATGATGCTGACCTTGAAACCCACGAACTACATTGCCAACCTAACCATCCCCAAAAACTATGTGGGGAAAGGTTATGAGAATATGGTGGAGTTTCTGAAGGTTCACCCTCTACACTATGCCATGACTGCATCTCCTGGTGTCCTGTACCAGGAGATGGTGTATGAATTTTGGTACACCTGTGCCTACGACCTAGCAACCAAAATCATCAGGGGGAACCATTCTCAATGGGACTCAGACCATTGAGATCACTACTGGTCTTATCAGGGAAGTTCTTCATCTCCCTGTGGCTGAAACGTATGACCAGCCACAGCCTGAAAATGATCCGATGGGAAACTTGCTATGCTTCTGTGGTGTAGCAGAACCCAAAGTTGGAGCCACACTGTTGAGAAAGGATCTCTCACCTACTTACAGCTTCTTATTTGCCTCTGTGGTAATGTGCTTCAGCAGCAAAGTTGGTTCCTTTGACCAGCTTAGCCGTGATGAAATCCCAATAGTCCTACAGCTTGTAGATGGGACTACTCTGAACATGGCTCGGTGGATTTTCATGAATTTGAGGAACCTGGTGTAGCAGGAAACACGTCCAGCTGCTGTTAGATACCCAAGGTTTCGTAGCCTCATATTCAAGCATGTCTGTGGTGAGCATCTCTATAACTATCAGCCAATGTTACGTACTGCTGCCTTCCCAGTGATTGGGAATAGTACCCCTGTACTCCCAAATGAGCCTCCTCTCTCTACAACTATGAGGAGGTTGCTTGGTATGGTGGAAGGACCCTCTACTGTGATGGTGGATCCAGTGATTGCTCCCTGAGGAAAATCCAAATCCAGACCCAAAGTTTTAAAAAGGGTCCTGGAATCGACTCAAGCTGAGCCTGTCCGCAAGAAGGCAAAAACAGCTAAGTCAAAGTCTGCCCCCATCAGCTTCTGTGGCTGAGTGGGAGCAGACTTCTCACCCTGGTTCATCTGTTGAACCTGAAGCCTTTGTGGCTGGTGCCTCTGTGGCACCTAAGACCATGGAACAGGTTAACCCCCTGTTTCTGACCCATTCTCACCACCAATCCAAACACACTTCCTGCTACTTCTCCTCAATCTTTCCACACTGTCACAATACTCCAGGTTAAAATCCTTAGGTAGGAAGAAACCACCTACCAAATCCAGCCCCTCTGACTCTTCTCAACAAGAGTCAGTTGAAAAAGAAGCAACCCATGCTGCCTCTCCTATTTTGGGAGAAGGTCCAACATCATTAGAGCAGGCTTCACTCCAACATGAGTCCACCCTGAGTCAGCCTAGACCCTCTGGTTCCTCCAAACAGGAACCAGTTGTACATATGGAGACTACCACATCAACTATCTCAGCCTCCTAACAGGTTGAGGGTATTGAAAGACAGGAGTTCACTCCACTCCATACTGAGTCCACACAGTCTCGACTCCATACTTCTCTTACACAACCAGAGTCTACACGAGGTGCCGAACCTACTGGACTAGACCATCCAGTAAATCAACCTCAAACTTCTGCTCCTAGTGATACAGCTGTTGTACACCTAACAGCTGCTGAAGGACCAACACCCCAAGCTGATGAACCACAGGCAACAGACCATCCCTCTGGTGAGGCTACTCCTCAAATGCAAATTCCATCAGCAGGTTTCACCATTGCTGATGTTGAAATGCACATCCCATCTCCCCATGATGAGGCACCTATAAACCAAGGTGCTGCTGAGGGAACCACCCCAGGCTTCGATGAGGGTGCTGCAAAACAAGCAGCATCTGAAAGGCCACCATCTCCTACCCCTTCTCCTGATGAAGCAGCTACAGCCACTGCTGAAGGATCAATTGACCCTTCCAAGCTGGGCCATCTTACTTATGCCCAGGCTATCGAACTTCTTTCAAAAGTAACCCTACCTTCTCCCTCACATCCTCAAACACCTGCCTCATCCTCATCCCATTCTCATTCCTCACCATCTACACAATCCAAACAGTCCACCCATACTCCTCCATCCCCCAAAGATCTTCCTTTGAAGGATCAACTATCATTGCTGACCAACACAGTTGGCTCTTTGGAAACTTCCATGATCTCCCTACCATCAATAATCTCAGACTCTATGTCTGCACAGCTCAAAGGATTCTTTGATTTGTTCAAGAATTCCATTACAACCCCTCCTCATGCTGATCAGTCCTCACAGCTGCTTGCACTCACTTCACAGCTGCAAAATATCTCCACTACTCTCTCCTCTATCCTTTCCACTCAACAGGACTATATGTCCTCCATGACAGCTATCTCCCAACAGTTTTCCACTCTCCTCACCACTTGCACTGCTACCCTTCCCTCTACATTGGCCAGCTTAAACACTCTCATTGTCTCTCTGTCCAATTCTTTGTCATCAAACCTTGATGATGTGCAAGACTCTCTTGAACTACATCTTGCCCAGCTTCAAAGTTTGTTGTTCACAGCTTCTGACAGAGAAAACCTATCAAAGTTGTCCTCCATTGCTGATTCTCAATCTACCTCTCTTCAGACCTGCCTTACCCAGCTTGCAGAGGTTAAGGACAATCTGGATTTCTTAGTGCATAGCCTGGTTGGCCCCAAGCCTACTGCCAAAACTGCTGCTAAGCCTGCTGAATTTGTTTCTCCAGGAAGACCACATGTTGAAGGCTATGTGCCATCTCCTTCAAAGGGGGAGAAGTTATCTGCCTCAAAGACTAAGTCTAAGGGGGAGAAATCTTCTTCTCCTTCTAAGGAGAAATCTTCTTCTCCTTCTAAGGAGAAATCAACATATGTTGGTCAAGCAGTAGGTATATCACAAACAGGTCCCACTGAGGATGTCTCCCATCACACTGAAGCTGCTCATCTTACTCAGGCTGGATCTCCAAATCCTGCACAAACTAAGGGGGAGGAATCCATTCCTGGGGACAGGCCAAGCAGAAGGAGTCATCTGATTCTGCAAGAAGAAGAAGAAGAGGAAGAGGTTCCTGAAGCTGTTCCAACTACAACAGCTAAAGGAAAGAAGAAAGCATCTGTAGACCCTGACCATCTAAGAGCTGCACAGCTAAAGTTTGACAAGGAAAGAGCTAAAGAAATGGGTGTTTCTATGGAAAAATACTATGAATACAGAGATGTACAGCTCCAAGCCCTTGAGAGACTAAAGAAAGAAGAAGCCTCTACTAGAGCTGCAAGATCCTTTGCATTTAAAGAGGCAAGTAAAATTAAAATTCCTTCTTTGGATGTCCAAAGAAAATTGCTAGAGGCTGCTAAGGAGTTAGTGGTTGAAAAGGAGGTGAAAATGAACAGGGTGCTCAGGTCTTAGTGACCAAGTCCAAGGAAGCATCCTCCTCTGCAAGAGCCCAGATTCACTTCGACAACATGGGAAGGAAAAAGTTCTTTAATGTTGCTGACAGGAGACTTGCCAGGGAACCAATTGTCAAAGCTGTTCCGATTTCAAGAAAAGGAAAACAGTGGAAGATACAGATAACCAGAATGGGTGCTACAGGCCCAGAACTGGAAGCATATGAACACACTGACGTTGCACAAATGGGATACAGAGAATGGGTGGAGGTGGCAGTTTCCCTGAGCCAGTCTAAGTCTGAAACAACTAAGACTATCAAGGCATACGTCAAAAAGTTAATGGAGAGAGTGAAGGATCTTGGCCTGATCACAGAAGAATAGATCAAGGGTACCTCAGTGGCTACATCCAAGATAAAGGCCAAGAGAAATAGAAAAGATACAGAGCTGGAGGAACTCCTGATAATGATTGAACAAGGTGATGTAGCCGTGGAAATCAAAGGAGTAGACCACAGCCTGCCTAAAGGAGTAGAACATGAAGAAGATAAGCTGATTGAAGAACCTGAGCTGGGGGTATTTTTTGTAGATACCCTTACAAAGAATAAGTGCTTTCAAAGAGCATCAGACTTGCACAAGGTTGGTCTCAAACAGCTTATTGCTTTCAGACTTTCTAATTCCTTTAGGCAATCCATAAAGTGGAGGGCAGCCATCTGGGATCAGCTCAGAGGCTTTTATGAGAGAGGGGAGCTTCAACCTCCCAGTTTCATGTTCCTAAGAGTAGAAATGGAAGAAATGGATGAAACTAGGGAACAACTTGAAGAGATGTTTGAAGAAGGAGTGCCACCACTGCCTTGAAGTCCATCTAATATCTGAGTAGATGAAGAATGGAAGCTGTCCATCAGTTGGACAGGCTTGCCATTACTTTCTCCCATCATCAACAATCCAATATGTTGAGATTTCAATGTACATCAGTTGTACTTTGTTGCATTTGTTTAACTTTTACTTTACATTAGTTGTAATCAACATTAGTACATAAGTTGTACTCTTGTAAAACATGTGTTGTTTCTGTAATAAAAAATCAGTATGTATAAACTGATCCTTTACTTTACCTTGATGTTGTAATTTCATTTCAGCAAAATGTATTGTAAAAATATGTAGTGATTATTGACAAAATCAGCTTAGACTGATTATTGCAAATAGGGGGAGATTGTTAGGCACAAAAAGGCCTCAGTAAAACCTACTCTACATCTTAGGGGGAGATTATTAATCAAACCTGTTTGATGCACTTGAAGGTATAATTTAAGGCCTGTTAATGCCTTATTGAAACCTAAAAAGTGATTTGCAATATAAGTCAAAGCTGTTTACCCTGTTGCATTCGTTGCAACAGCGGCAGATTGTCCAAGCTATTTTGTCTGCTGAACGGGCTGGACATAAACTGTCTACGCTGCTCTATTCTGTTGAGCAGCTTGGACAAATTCTAAGTGTTCTGTTCTTTGTGAACAGAACCTGTTCTTTGTGAATAGGCTAAACACTTTATGGAATATGTTTCCAATTCCTCATGTATGGTTTTGGACTACAAGATCAGTTTACAAGTCGAAGACAAAGTGGAAAAAGAAGATGCTAAAGCTGCCTACGCTGTTCTGTTACATGAAGACAAAGAGGATATTTGAAATGGGTGACAGACCATTTCTTATATCAAAATGGCCTTAACAAAAGAAGAAAGATGCCAAGTTGACATTCCTCTTTTGGTTAAAGCCTTATGCAACAGAGACAAAAAGAAAAAGACAAAGATTCTGCCACATGAAGACAAGTCTGCTTTAAGAGGAAGTGAAAACTATAGTTGAATCGAAAGAAAATGACACTAGTGAGACACCCAAATCAAAGGGTACTTATAAGAAGTCGATTGATAAGATGTCATGCTTTAGATGTCATGAGAAAGGACATGTTGCGTCTAGTTGTCCCTATAAGAAGGTAGAGTCTACATCTTCTAAACCAGAGTCTAGACCTACTGTAGGGAAGCAAGATCAACTAGCCCTAAGACCAATACCTAGTATTGCTAGCACAAGTAGTTCTCAACATACTGAGAAGAATTTGAATGCAACACCTAGGGTAGCTGTTAAGCAAATACCAGTGTCGGTCAGACAAAATGAAGTGATTAGGACTAATTCTCCGAATAGAGTTCCTAGTCAATCTAGGTCAGCACAACAAGGCTATAGGAGTACAACACATAGAAGGACTTACACTCCAGTTAGGTCACATACTCCTTAAGGACAACAGACACCCGATAGAACCCAGGGATATCAGAATGAAATGAATTATAATAGAAACTATTCTAGGGCTCAACCGCAAATGCCAGCCCAAAGGCCAAGAGTGATTGTTAATCACTCAGCACCGCAATAAGTTCTCAATCAAAAACCCAAGTCACCTGAAATGAGAGATGGGTATTTGAAAGAGTTCACGTATGTGGATGAGAATGGTATTACCAAGTCAGTCATTGCTTGGGTTCCCCGTGATAAGTAACTTGTTTTCTTTCATGTGCAGGAGCTAACTACAGGTCTTAACAACAAGTGGTTCGTCGACAGTCGTTGCTCTCGTCACATGACTGGGGAAGGAGTCTACTCACAGACTTCAAGGGAGGGAACAATGGTTTTGTATCATTCGCTGGGAACAAGGGAGGTCATATCACTGGAACTGGAGTGGTCACTAATGGGACAATCACGCTTGATCAAGTTTACCATGTTGATAAACTTGATCACAATCTCATTAGTGTATCTCAGATCTGTGATAAGAAGAATTCAGTGATTTTTACTGAAAAGGAAGCGTTAGTGCTGAAGCCGGGATTCAAAATACCTGAAGAGTTGATCATGATGAGAGCCCCAAGGAAGAATGATATGTACATGATGGATATGAATGTATCAGACTCATCGATGGGAACAATTTGTCTACTATCTAAAGCTTTAGAGTCCGAATCTTTACTATGGCACAGACGCATGACACACTTGCACCTAAAGAAGATGAACTATATCACGAAAAATGGTTTGGTGCAAGGTGTTCCACTGAAGAGTTCTCAGTTCGGAGACAAGTGTTTCCTGTGCAAGAACGGAAAACAACATAAGAAGTCACGCAAGTTCAAGACTCAAAACTCGATTGCTTCCACATTCGATTTGCTTCATATGGATCTCTTCGGTCCAATACAAAAGGAGCATAGGTGGTAGTTGGTTTTGTTTAGTTATTACTGATCACGTTTCTCTTAGGTTTTCTTTTTTAGGTACAAAGGACGAAACAGCAGGCCTGCTGATTACTTTCTTAGACTAACTCGAGAACTCTTATGGGACAAGGGTAAAACGTATCAGGAGTTATAACGGAATAGTTATATTGCCTAACTAAAGGCATAGTGCATCAATTTAGTGCACCTTATGAGCCACAACAAAATGGCGTGGCAGAACATAAGAATAGGACTTTGATTGAGGCAGCAAGGACCATGCTCTCGGATTCAAAGCTTCCTACCATGTTTTGGGGGGAGGCAGTGAATACCGCGTGTCATGTTTTAATCCAGGTCTTTACTATCAAATCACTGAACAAAACCTGTTATGAAGTTCTGATTAAAAAACCACCAAATTTAACTGGCTTTGAACCGTTTGGGGTACCGTGTACGTTATTGAAAACAAAACATCAACCTAAGTTTGTGAAAAGGTTGATGAAGGATACTTCCTAGGTTATGTTCCTAACTCACCAAACAAGAGGGTTTTTAACAAACAAATGGTACGGTTGAAATTGTGTTTAACATTGACGTAACAAGTTATTCACATGAGTCCCAAACTGGTCTTGAATGATTATTCAATTATGACTCTGTGTTTGAATCATTTAACATACCGTTTAGTGGAAATGCAGGTACTGTGGGAATTGATTTCTCATCATTGAATCTCAACGACGAGTGTAAAGGTTTTCCAAGATCAAGCATTCCATCAACATCTAAGACTACAACGACAGAAGATAGGTCTCCAGCAGATAATGAACCTGAATTATCTACGAATGAGAATCAGGAAAGTGACTCTACCTCCGAAGATAGTGATCATGAGGTAGAAGTTACTCCGTCAGAAGTCATACCCCCAGTAGGTGAAATAGGATCGAACTTGGGAGATAATCTTCAGGTCGATGAGATTGAGACATCGAGGATAAACAATGATCATCCAATTGAGGGTATCATAGGGAATCCAAATGCCGGTGTGAGAACTAGGAGTAGTGTGAATAATAACACAGTGTTGTTATCGATGATCAACGACTCCGAGGCGTTTCACACGTGTTTATACTCGTGCTTCATCTCAGAAGTAGAGCCAAAGAATGTGCAAATGGGACTGAAAGACAATTCTTGTGTTGAAGCCATGCAAGAGGAACTGTCACAGTTCAAAAAGCTTGAAGTATGGGAGTTAGTGCCGTTGCCTCGAGGAGAAGTTGCTATAGGGACCAAATGGGTCGTTAAGTGCAAACGGGATGATCGGGGTACAGTTACTCGTAACAAGGCAAGACTCGTGGTAAAAGGGTTCAACCAGGGAGAAGGTATAGATTATAACGAAGTGTTTGCACCAGTGGCGAGGCTTGAGGCGATTCGACTGTTTCTGGCTTTCGTGTCCTTCAAAGGGTTTAAGGTATATCAACTCGATGTCAAGAGTGCATTCTTGTATGGAAAGGTGAAGGAATTGGTGTATGTCGAGCAACCGCCAGGGTTTATTGATCCAAAGTATCCCGACGGAGTATATCGACTTGATAAGGCTCTGTATGGATTTCATCAGGCACCTACGGCTTGGTATGAGACACTGTCAACTCATCTATTAGACAACGGGTTTGAGAGAGGGAGAATTGATAGTAAACTATTCGTGAAAAGGAAAGGTGAAGATTTTATTCTGGTACAAGTGTACATGGACGACATCATCTTCGGGTCGTCAAACGAGCAGATGTGCAAGGACTTTGAAAAGGTTATGAAGTCAAAGTTTAAGATGAGTGCTATGGGAGTGCTGAACTTCTTACTTGGTTTACAAGTTGAGCAAAGGAAAGAAGGAATGTTTATTCATCAGACGAAGTATGTCTACGACATTTTGGAGCGCTTCGGGATGGAAGGAACAAAGCTGACCGCGCATTTCAGTATTCCGATTCAAGTGAATCATAATCTCAGACCGGGTACAGATAGTCATATCAACGTGTGAGGCCGAGTATGTAGCTACGGGTAGTTGCTGTTCACAGGTTCTGTGGATTCAACAACAATTGCGGGATTACGGTTTGACTTATATTCATACTCCGATCAGGATAGACAATCAATCAACTATTGTCAAAACAAATAATCCAGTTAAACATAGTAAAACTAAGCACATAGACATAAGACATCATTTCATACGTGATTGTGCTGAAAAGAACTTGATAAAACTGGTAAAAGTTGCAACGGAAGACAATAATGCGGATCAATTCACAAAAGCGTTTGATAAGTCACGCTTTGAATTGTTAGTTCAACTAAATGACATGCGAATCCGGAGTAACTTGACCTTAGTAGACTTAATTTCTTTCTTTTAGTAGTAAGTAATTAGTTCAGTTTATCAGTTTATTTTACTTACAAATGAAAAACAAAAAAAAAAAAAAAGAGAAAACCATAAAAATTTCAAAAAAAGAGAATATTGAAAACTTAAAGAAGTCTTAGAGTCATAGGTTCAAAGTGACGAAAATTAGCACAATCTAACAAACTCTAAGTGTTAAGCTTTCACAAATAATGAACCTTAAAATCTAAGTGATGTACATAATATTGTCTGATGTGTTGGTAGACATAATACATGAAGGAATCCTAAAAGCTAATAAAATAATCAAGAAAATGTCATATGTGTAACTAACTTAGATGTATGACCAAAAGGTCTTAATTTCTATGTTAGATTAACACATACAATGATTATGAATGAGGTATGCAAATTTATTTGGGGGATGTATAGCTTCATCAAAATACATCTTAAACAAAGAAAGAAAAGGTTTTGAAAAGTAACGGAAGTCAAAACAAGTCGCTTTGTTGTACGTGAGTGCAGACCTGTCACCGTTGTTTTGACTTAAACTAGCAAGATAAGTCGCTTTGTTGTACTCGAGTACAGTCCTGTCACCGCTGTCTTGCTAACATTAGAGGAACTCTAAGACAAACTAAGACACTCTGTTGTATGTAAATACCGAACTGTGTCCACCGTTTGCCTTTTAAAGATAATTTGCGAATACCAAAAAGTCATAATCATTGTGTGTATGCCTTGATCATAGAAGTATATCTAAGTATAGGACACGTAAGGTAGTTTCTTGATAAATAAAAAGGCCAAAGGAAATCCCAAAGTGTTGAATGTTTAAAAGGAAAAACAAACCAACAATCACCTTGAAGTGTATGTCACAACAAACAATCAAAGGAATAAAAAGATTCCTAACTGTGAAAGTGAAATACTGAAAGTGAGTTTGACACTGCTATCTGATTGAACCTTCTTGGACTATCTCATAAAATTATTTAGTTTGTTTATCCTTAAATTATTTTTAAATTTAATTTCACTTTATTTAATTTTATTTAAGTTTATTTTATTTTAGCTTAGATTATCTTAAATTTTAATAAATAGGAACAAGGTCAAAGTTACTAGGATGCATTTTTAGTTGGAGAAACAAAATTGCGTGATAATCTATTGCTTAGTGTGAATGTCCCGCAAAGTTGAAAAAATTCTGTCAAGTGAAAAAGTTGGATTTTATTCAAGAATTTTCAAAATTTTCAATTAAGTTCGAACATCAGCTAAGTTTGAAATTACATTCGAACTTGCTGCAAGTTCGAACTTAATATAAGTTTGAGGTAGTTTGGGTATAAATAGGTCAACAGTATTCATTTAATGCACCTACATTCGAACTTCTTCCTCTCGAACTTAATGCGACGATCTCGAACTTAGATTCGAACTTATCGATTTTCGATTTTGAAGACTGTTTCTCGAAGTTTTTCACTATTCCTCGAACCTACACACACACTTAGGTGTTTTGAACCAACAATCACTCAGTAAGTGTACGGTTAGGACCTATTAGTGAATAAAATCAGGCAATTTTGAGTCTTTGTATCACTTAGAAATAGGTGGTTTAAATAACAAGTTTTAGGGTCAAAAACTTCAAATTAATTTTAACAAAACTTGATTAGAACCTATTAGGACTAGATTCAACAGTTAATTGAGTCTAACAAGGTTTAAATCAGGGTTTTGAAGTTCAAAATAGCCGACTTCGAACTTGTTCATCAGGATTCGAACTTGTTCTTCATATTCGAACTTGTCAAGGCTTCGAACTTGTCAAAAATATCCATAAGTTCGAAGACAGACATGTTCTAATAGGAATCTCGAACTTAAGTAAGTTCAAAGGTCAAAAGACTGTTCGAACTTAAGTAAGTTCGAAGGATTCATATTCTCGAATTTAAGTAAGTTTGAAGATGTTAAGATTCAAACTTAATCAAGTTCGAATTTAAACAAGTTCGAATAACTTAAATTTTTCAAAATTAATTTCTAACATTTTATGTGTTTGAATTGTGTGCAGATATGGGAGATCGAGCATTCTTTAATAAGCATAATATGATTATGGCAGTTGACCTTCAACTGCCAGAAGCTCAATCTTACAGGCAAATGATCGAATTTCTGTCACAATCTAGGGTGGCATATGCACTTACGCACAACCAGCAGATTATCCTGGCGTACGTTCGCAAATTCTGGCAGTCGCTGAAAGTGGATTGCACTATTATACCTACACTTTTATGAGTAAGGGTCGGTGGCCGTCCAATTGCATTCTCGGCCGATCATCTGCGATCAATTTTGCAATTAGGAAAGATAGAGCAAGAGTATGGTCCAATAGACTTCCCAGCTCCCATAAGGCAGGCGGCCTTTTTACGGATGGGATAGCTCAAGATATCACTAAGGCATCTTACGTTTAGAGTTGTCTTAGTGGCCAGTGGCGTTATCTGGTGCATGTTATTATGGTCTGCTTTGCACCGAAGAAGGCAGGATTTGACACAATGGTGTCTAAGCTTTAATCGGCGATGATATCTCTAGTGTACAACAAGCGGTATAGCTTTTCTGAGATATTTTTCAGGGAGTTTGTGCATCAGATCTCTGCCCTAACCCGTGAAAGATTCCTAATGTATCTGAGATTCATCATGATGATCATCAGGCATTTTCTGCCAAACTTACCGTCCCTGCCAGAACAAACATCTGTAGCTGTCATCGATAAGCGAATATTTGCTGACTGCCAATCCCATAACGCACGAAGGGCAGAGCAAGTAAGGCCACAAGTGGCTCCTTTGTTTGGCGCAGTCATAGATCCTGATGTTATTGTGTAAGGTCTACGACTGCAAGATCCATCTAGACGCGGATCCCTGAACGAGTGCGGAATCCTCGTTGACGGTTAGACGGACAACTCTCAACCAATGGAACACGGAGACTATAAGACGCTGAACGAACGACACACGAACGATCCTACGAACTAATTCCCTCCGAAACGGCACTCACCTAGCTGATAAACTCGAGATCGCCCTTTGCTTAATCCCTCACGAATTCTGCAAAAAGTCTGATAATATTTCGAGTCTATCCCTAATTATAGACCCTGATTCGAGTCTGATGTGGGCCAAACTCGAATCTGGCCCAAAGCCCATTCGAGTCTGTCCATATTGACAGTCTCGAATCTAGCCCATTCGAATCTAAGGTCTCATTCGAATCTATCTAAGATTCGAATGTATTCCCTTAAGTAATTCGAATCTAGCCAAAATACTTAAACTCTTAAGTGATAAAACTTATGATATTACCTTATGATTGATTTTATCTTTGAACTTTATGTTTGAACTTCTTGTAATACGTTACATCAAGTTCAAACATACAAACACTAATAAGCATCAATCATATATAATATATATATATAGCAAACACATGCTAAATCACAATGTAAGACCACTTAGACTGCTATCGTCACACGGGATGTACCAACAGACTCCCCCTTGACGATAGCTTCTAATAATTCACACATTTGATTTAAGAACTTGGTTTATTTATTGATTCAAAACACTACCAGCATACAGACCTTTCTCGACGCATACCTTGACCACATTTTCATACTTACTAGCCTCAGTATCCATATGTGCGTCACTGGAAATCTTACAATTATACAAAATCTGCAGATCTTCTTTAGATAGGTTTACCAGGTGAAGCGGGTCATAGACTCTAAGAATAACATTTTCTTCTAAGTCTTCCATAACCGCTTCCCCAGTTTCCGTGTCAGCATACCACCACTTCAGATTCTTCAGAATATTTTGTGGCATTGGCTTGAGAGGAACCTTCCTAAGACATCTAGCCGGCTTATAGTGAATCCTCATCCAAGGTCGTCCAGTTAGAGGATCAATACGTGACGGATCCTCTACTCTTCTCCCGACCCTTGGATTCAAACGCTCGAACTTCCTTGATCTCCCTTCCTTTCTTATGATTCTTTCGATTACGCTCGCGTAGGGATCATTGCCAATGTTTATAAGATCTTTCCAAGCTAGTGCAGTGATTTCGATTTTTGGCAGGGAGTTGAACGCTTTTAAAGTTCGCCTGATGTACTGAAGCCCGTCTTTTCTCTTTATTATAAATAGCTGCAGATCTCTGTCAAAGAACCAGCTTAAAATTCGCTCAGACAGCTTCCCAGTACCTGGCACTCTCATTGTCTTTTTAATTGCTGCTTCCTTCTCTTCAGCCCTGAACCATAGCTTTCGTTTTTCTTCATTAGTTAGCTCTCTTGCAGGTTCCTCTGTCGATGGCTGAGGATTCAATGCAGCATTAACTATATCTGCGTCGACAATTTTATTTCCATCAATCATGTAAGTATCAATGATAGGATTCTGCTGCACAACTATCTCGTCAGCTTCATCATCCTCATCAGCAAGTACTTCATCATCCGACTGCCAGTCTACTATCTCCCCTGGCACAAACTCCCCTTCCTCCAGCTCTTCATCTTCATTATCAAAACCTACATCCAGTGGATCATCATCGAGATCCATGAGCGCTTCAATCATCTCACTGATCTCAAAGTCTGTAGGCTGTTTAGATGAACTGGCCTCACCCCTTTCTCCTTCGCCTTGACTAGGCTCCCCCTGAACTTGTGTAACTTGAGCTGTAGGAAAATCTACAGACTCAATCTCTTTATTCGCACCGGGATCATCGCCTTCATTATCATCTCTTCTCTGCACCTCCTGATCTCGGCACGATGTCTCCCCCTGAGCCTGTAAATTTTTCATTAACTGCTCAATTAGGGAGCGCATCGACCTTATCTCGGCTGCCTGATCGCAAACAAAAGTTTTCAATTCTACGTTCTCTTCCTGGACTTGCTCCACAATCTTCTTCAAATCGGCATTTTCTTTATCAAGATTTGCATTATGAGTCTGAATTTCTCCGATCGCCTTTGTTAGGCTTAAGATTTGGACATTCTGGAAGTCAACGCGAGCTTTAAGCTGCAGAAACCTTTGGTTATCAGTGTATGTGGTCGAGGTAGATGGAATGGACTGTATAGGAGTAGGAATGAACGGTGATGGTATATACGGTTCATCTTGAGGTGGTGGTGGTGGTGGACTGGTGGTTTGAGGTTCTTGATGTTGTGGAATTTCTGGTTGATCTACAGGAGCTGAAGATGATCCTTGCATGAACCTGTGACGTTTGGCCCGTTGCCTTGTCACTAGTTGAGCAACTTCCTCTTCTTCAAAATCAGACTCCTCCAATTCCCTGTTCACGCGCCTCCTCGAACCACCTTCATTTATAATCAATCTCGAACCATAAGTTCCAATTTGAATATCGGGAACTGCAGCTGCCGGAACTTCCGCTGATTCTGATTCGGATTCCGAAGATGTTAATCCGTCATCTGCCCCTTCTGGCTCGTATTCCTCCACATCTCTAAAAATATCATCTTCATCTGCTGGTGGACTAAGCAGCTCACCAACTAATGCTGCTGCAACATCTTCATTGGCATGAGGCCCTGCCTCCCAAATTTCATTAAGCGTCTGGCTTAGCTGTTCAGCTTCTCTCGCAACATTTGAGGGCCCAGCTTCTTGAATATTTGAGGGCCCGGCTTCTGTAACTTCTGGTTGCTGGCTTGTCGAAGGCCTGGTTGCCGGAATTTGACTCGCTGCTGGTCTCTGTCGGCGTCTTGGATCACGTGGCCGAGCACGAGGCTGTTGTTGCTGTTGACGTTGCTGTTGTTGTTGCTGTTGACGTTGTTGCAGTTGTTGTTGTTGTGGAAACTCAACGACCCCTGCCCAGTTGGCATCTTCCGGGGCTTGAAAATCCCTATCCACAATAGCTCCGAACAATGGACGAGCAACAGGAACAGCCAGTCTTCCTCGGTGTGAGGAACAATCAGCGAAAATCCTTTTGTCCAGGATGGCAACACTCTGAAAGTCATTTGTTATTGGCAAGTTCGGCAAAAAGTGTCTGATCAACATCATAATGAATCTCGGATAGAGCAAAAACTGCTGATTTTCGGGAGCAGATATCTGATGAACAAACTCCGAAAAGATCATCTCTGAAAAACTATATGGGCGATTATACACCATTGCGACAATCCCCGATTGAATCTTCGCGACAATATAGTCAAACCATGCCTTTTTCGCAGCAAAGCACACCATAAATACATGCGCCAAAAACCTCCATTGTCCTATCAATCCACTTTTCATGTATGACACTTTTGTCACATCGAGGCTGTACCCCATTCTTTGAAAGGCCGCTTGCCTTATACTCATCGGAAATTCTATAGGACCAGCTTCTTGTTCCTGAGTGCCCAACTGCAGCACTTGACGAATCATATCAGCCGAAAATACTAACGGCTGTCCTTCAATGCGAGTGCGTAGAGCTATCGGAGTGACCGAGCAGTCTACTTGCAAATGGTCATAAAATTGACGGATGTAGCGTAACACTAGCTGCACATTATGCCATAGTGCATGTCCGATCCTTGATTCAGCTAGAAAATCCAGTACTTCACGGAATCCCTGCGCCTCAGGGAGATTCATGTCTGGATTAAGGACCATATTATGCTTAGGGACAAAAGCGCGAACCGTCATATCTGCACAATAAATAAAACTGTTAGATTCATTAAAAATCAATAAACTTGTTTAAATTCAAATTTGTTTTATTTTGTACTTTATTAAATACAAAATCTAGCACAATTAAATTTCCACAAGTTTAATAAAATTTAAATTAAACAAAATAAATAAAGTACAGATTCGAAAGTAACAGATTCGAAGTGTCCATATTTGAATGTAATGGACAGATTCGAAGTGTCATTATTCGAGTCTGATGGATAGATTCGAGGATCATGGTCATCTCGAATCTAATGACAGATTCGAGAAACCCATGAACAGATTCGAAGGTCCTAGAACAGACTCGAAGCCCCGTCGGTCCTGCTTTCACCAAAAAATTCAAGATTTTAACCGTTTTGAACTTAGTAATTCACATACATTAGTTCAACTAGGTTCTAATCATTGATTTATGCTTTTAATTTGATCTTTTATAGGTCCAAACTTGGTAATTTAGCAAAAACCCTATTTCAACCCACAAAACTTCAAAATTCGATGTTTTAGCCTAAAATTGTGTATAAAACTACACAAATCTTGTACAATCCGGTTGATTATACCTAGATGTATCTGTAGAATCGAAACACCAAGTAAGAGAGTCGGCAAAATGTCGTTTAGAAGAAATACGATAGATTCGAGAATAGAATCGAGATTGCCGCAGTAGACTCGAGTGTATAGATTCGAAAACAGTAAGGTCTTAAATGACTTCACTGTTGACCTATTTATACCACCAACCCTCGATTCTAAACATAGACTCGAATCTACTGACAGATTCGAAGTATTACCGCTTCGAGTCTGTCTTAGATTCGAAACCACCAATACTTCGAAAAATTTTCGAAAATTTTGAAATAAATTCAACTTTTCCAACTTTTTTCTACGGTATCGTGTAACCAGATAAACTATGCCAATTCTTTTACCCTAAGCTCAAGATAGTTCACGCATTGTTTATTTTATCCAACTTTGAATGCACCCTCAGTAACTTTTGACCTTTTACCTAAGTAAAAATTAAACTAAACTAAAATGAAATAAAATAAACTAAGGTAAAAATAAAATAAAATAAAGTAAAATAAAATTTTGACCAAAAAATTTAATCTAGACTTAAGAAAAAATTTACAATCTAAGCTAAATACTTAACAACATATTTTTGATGAGTATAGTCTAAGAAAGGTTCAATCAGATAGCGATGTCTGATACTAACTTTCAGTACTTAAACTTTCACACTTAGGAATTTTTTATTCCTTTGTTTGTTTGTCGTGACATACCTATTTAGCCGATTGTTGGTATTTTACCCCTTTTAAACATTCTACATTTCGGAATATCCCTTGGCCTTTTTATTTATCAGGAAATTATCTTACGTGACGCAGACATAGACATACTTTTATGATCAAGGCACACAGACAAAGATTCTAACTTGTTGGTATTTGCAAACTTTCTTTAAAAGACAAACATCGGACACAGGTCTGTATTTTCATACAACAAAGTGTCTTAGTTTGACTTAAGGTTTATTTTTTAAAGTTAGCAGACAGCGGTGACAGGTCTGTACTGACGTACAACAGAGCGACATATCTGCTAACCCGAATCTAAACAGAGACAACAGGTCTGTACTTACGTACAACAGAGTTTCATGTTTTCGACTCTCAGTTTTATATGATTTTTCTATTCATTCCATTTTAAGATGTATTTGATGTTTCCATACATCCCCAGAAAGTTTGCATACCTCATTTAGACTCAAAGTTTGTATGTCTTGTACATAAAAATTAAGACCGATTGGTCGTACATCTAAGTTAGTGACACGCTTGACTTTTTCTAGAATATTTTATTAGCCTTGAGATTCCCTATATGTATTATGCCTACCAACACATCAAACTAAATAAAGTATAACACTTAGAGTTTAGTTGCATTATGTGTGAAAGCCTAAACACTTAGAGTTTGTAATGACTGTGCTAATTTTCGTCACTTTGAACCTATGTATCTAAGACCTAACTCTTTTTTTTTGTTATTCTCTTTTTTTGTATTTTTGTAATTTTCTCTCTTTTTTTCTTTTATTTATTTTTTATTTTTTTTTTCATAAGAAAAGCAGTAATAAGCTAACCTACTAACTTAATAAAGATAGAAACTTACTAAAAATAGAAACTTTCCTAAATTATCAGATTACTGAAAAGAAACAAAAACTACTACTCTACAATAAAATAAAGTAAACTTACTACTACTAAGGTCAAATTACTCTGGGTTGCGCATTCCATTCAGTTGAATTAAATACTCAAACCGTGACTTATCAAACGCTTTGGTAAATAAATCTGCATTATTATCTTCTGTTGCCACCTTTACCAGTTTGATTAAGTTCTTTTCAGCACAATCACGAATAAAATGATGCCTTATGTCTATGTGCTTTGTTTTACTGTGTTTAACTGGATTATTAGTTATAGCAATTGTAGATTGATTGTCTATCCTAATAGGAGTTTGAGTGTAAGCCAAACCGTAATCCCGCAATTGTTGTTGTATCCACAGAACCTGTGAAGCAGCAACTACCAGCAGCAACATACTCGGCCTCGCACGTTGAAATGGCTACCGATGTTTGTTTCTTGCATTGCCAGGATACCAATCTCCCTCCTAGGAACTGACAACCTCCAGTTGTAGATTTGCGCGTCAAGCTGCATCCTCCGTAGTCAGAATCCGTGAACGCTTCCAACTCTAGATCTCCCTCCGCGTGATACCAAAGTCCCAGCTTCGGTTTCGACTTGAGGTATCGTAGAATCCGCTTCACAGCTTTCATATGCATTTCCTTCGGATTCGCTTGAAACCTAGCACAAATACACACAGCAAACATTATGTCAGGTCTTGAAGCAGTTAAATACATAAGTGACCCAATCATGGCCCGATATAAAGTCGGATCCACATCGGTATCACTTTCAGTACCCGGCCCGAGATTGTGATTTACTTGAATCGGCGTGCTGAAGTGGGCAGTCAACTTAGTTCCCTCCATCCCAAACCGTTCTAATATGTCATAGACATACTTAGTTTGATGGATAAACATCCCTTCCTTCTTTTGGTCAACTTGTAACCCTAAAAAGAAAATTTAACTCCCCCATGGCACTCATCTCGAACTTAGACTTCATTACCTTCTCGAAATCTTTGCACATCTGTTCGTCTGATGATCCAAAGATGATATCATCGACGTACACTTGTACCAAGATAAAGTGTTCACCCTTCCTCTTCACAAATAGAGTACTATCTATCCTACCCCTTTCAAAACCGTTTTCTAAAAGATGGTTGGATAAAGTCTCATACCATGCCCTAGGTGCCTGATGTAATCCATAAAGAGCCTTATCTAAGCGATATACTCTATCAGGATATTTTGGATCTGTAAATCCGGGCGGTTGTTCTACATACACCAACTCCTTCACTTTCCCATACAGGAAAGCACTCTTAACGTCTAGTTGATATACCTTAAAGCCTTTGAAGGAGGCAAACGCTAGAAACAACCTAATGGCTTCCAGCCTTGCTACTGGTGCAAAAACTTCATTGTAATCGATTCCTTCCTCTTGGTTGAAACCCTTTACAACTAATCTCGCTTTGTTGCGCGTGACTATACCCCGATCGTCTCTTTTGCACTTAAAAACCCATTTGGTTCCTATTGCAATCTCCCCTCGAGGTAACGGAACTAACTCCCACACTTCTAGTTTCCTAAATTGTGAAAGTTCTTCCTGCATCGCTTCAACCCAGGAGTTATCCTTAAGTGCCATTTGCACATTCTTAGGCTCTACTTGCGATATGAAACATGAATAAAGACATGTGTGATATGCCTCGGAGTCGTTTATCATCGACAACAACACGGTGTTGTTATTTACACTACTCCGAGTCTTCACACCCTCGTTAGGATTTCCTATGATGCTTTCTATTGGATGGTTCTTGTTAATCCTAGAGGTCTCTATTTCATCAACCCTTAGATTATCTCCTAAGTTGGATCCTATTTCACCTAATGGGGGAACAGGCTCAGCTTCTACATTTTCCTCCTCACGGACGTTTTCCTCAGAGTTGGAACTCGATGCTTGAGTCTGATTCTCAGTGGTAGGTGCTTCTTGATCAGCAACTTCTGGAGATCCATCTACAGTCGCAGTAGGCTCGGATGTAGATTCGAACGTGGTCCTCGGAAAGATTTGGCCATCGTCGTTCAGATGCAACGTTGCCATGTCCTTCTCGATTGTACCTGCATTATCATCCAGAGGAATGTTAAATGACTCAAATAACTTATCATAGTCAAATATCCATTCCGGACCAGTTTGGGGTTCATGTGTATAACTTGTGACTTCAATGTTATACACAATCTCCACAGTACCAGTTGTTTTGTTAAACACCCGTTTGTTTGGTGAGTTTGGCACATAACCTAGGAAGTATCCTTCGTCAGCCTTTTCACCAAACTTCGGTTGATGTTTTGTTCTTAAAAGTGTGCATGGTACTCCAAACGGTTCGAATCCAGTTAAGTTAGGTGGCCGTTTATTCAAAATTTCATAGCATGTTTTGTTCAATGATTTGACTGTAAGGACTCGGTTTAAAATGTGGCACGCGGTATTCACTGCCTCCCCCCAAAACATGGTAGGAAGCTTTGAATCCGAAAGCATAGTCCTTGCAGCCTCAATCAAAGTTCTATTTTTACGTTCGGCCACCCCATTCTGTTGAGGTTCATATGGTGCACTGAATTGATGCACTATGCCCTTTGATAGGCAATATACACCAATTACAGTGTTTTTGAATTCAGTTCCATTATCACTACGAATATATTTAACCCTAGTTCCGTATGAGTTCTCCACTTGGTCCAAGAACCCGATGAGCCTTGCAGCCGTCTCGTCCTTCGTACCTAAAAAGAAAACCCAAGAAAAACGTGAGTAATCGTCAGTGATAACTAAGCAGTACCAACTACCTCCAATACTCCTTTTGTTGATTGGGCCGAAAAGGTCCATGTGCAACAGATCGAATGTTGAGGCTATGGAATTCTGCTTCTTGGACTTGTGTGTCTTCTTGTGTTGTTTGCCCTTCATGCAAGGTAGACACTTATCCTCGAACTGAAAACTTTTCATGGGCACACCCTGCACCAGTCCATGCTTCGTAATGTAATTCATCTTCCTCAGGTGCAGGTGAGCCATGCGTCTGTGCCACAGTACGGATTCCGTCTCCGAAGCTTTTGATAGTAAGCAGATCGGACCCATCGAAGTATCTGGCTTGTTCATATCGAGCATGTACAAGTCATTCTTCCTTGGCGCCCGCATCAATATCCAATCTTCAGGTATCTTGAATCCAGGCTTCAGCACTAACGCCTCAGTGTCAGTAAATAACACCGAGTTTTTCTTATCACAGATTTGAGATACACTAATGAGATTATGAACCAGTTTATCAACGTGATAAACTTGATCCAATGTAATCGTCCCATTAGTGACTTCTCAAGTTCCAGTGATATTTCCTCCCTTGTTACCAGCGAATGATACGAATCCCCTATTACCTCCCTTGAAGTCTGTGAGTAGACTTCTTTCCCCCGTCATGTGCCTGGAGAAACCACTGTCGACGAACCACTTGTTGTTTGGATTGGTAGTTATCTCCTGCACATGAAAGAAAAGAGGTTAGTTATCACGGGGAACCCAAGCCATGACTGACTTGGTAATACCATTCTCGTCCACATACGTGAACTCTTTCAAGTACCCATCTCGCCTTTCAGGTGACTTTGGCCTTTGAACTGAATTCTGTTGTGGTGCCGAGTGATTTAAGTTCACTCTTTGCCTTGGTGTAGGCATTTGTTGTGGAGCTCTGGAATAATTTCTATTATATGCCATTTCTGACTGTGATCCTTGAGCTCTTACCGGTGCATATTGTCTAACTGGAGTATGAGACCTAACTGGAGTATGTGACCTGCTAGGTGTGGTGCTCCTATAGACTTGTTGTGGTGCTGACCTAGATTGATTAATGACACGATTCGGTGAATTTGTCCTAATCACTTCCCTTGGTCCAACCTTAAGCGGTGTGTTTTTCACAACTTGTTTGGGTGCGACCTGCACAGTTTTCTCGGTAGGTTGAGAACTACTGCTGCTTGCCACACTGGGTGAGGGCTTGACAGGTGTTGGATTCACTGTCTTAGGGTTAACATCGGCTTTCCTAAGTGGACAGTGAGAAGCAACATGTCCTTTCTCGTGACATCTGAAGCAAGACATCTTATCCATGGACTTTTTGTTTGTTCCCTTAGATCTAGGTGTCTCACTAGTGTCTACTTCCTTTGGTACAGCTATGATGTCTGACTCGTTCACCTGGTCAGCCCATTAAATTTTCTGTTTTCCTGCAGGTGTTTCAGTGGAGGAAGACACAAATTTCACTTTCTTGACCTTGACGGTTGAGTCAGCCACCTTAGGTGCATTTTCTACTATAAGCTCTGGTGTCGGTTCAGGTAGGTCCTCTAAGTCTACTGACTTGTCAGTTTTCTCCTGAGGCTGAGGCACATAGTTTGCATTGAATGGTGGAGGAATTTCGTGAAAACCTAGACCTACGGGCTTCTTAGACTGTCGTTGGGCATCTAAGACATTCCCTAGATTTAAGCTTGAATTCCTAAACTTCTCCAACTTGCTGTTTGCCTCTGCTACCTTAACCTTGGTCTCAGCTAGCTCTATATCCTTGTCCTTAAGACTCTTTGTTAAGGCCTCTACGTGCTCATACATCAGTTCTATCCTAACACACTGCTCACTGAGTTTGTCTTTTAGAACTACTACGTCCTGAGCATCAGCCTTAAGCTTTTCTTTTAAATCTTGCTTTATATCATTTAGGCTAGCGTTTTGAATTTTTAAATTCTCATTTTGAGCAGATATGGTTTTATGTGATTCTAAGACTAGATTTAACCTATCATTAGAAGTAGCACACAAAGCACATAATTCTTGAAATAGAGAGTAAGATAGACTAACCTTAGAGTTATCAGATTCCACGTTGGCCATCTGAGCAGCAAACTCCAGCACTGTCTGATCATTCGCCTTCTCTACCCACATTGGACTGCTGTCCCGTGTAGTCTGCTCGTTCCCATCACACCCCGTTTCTGTGACTTCAGCCATGAAGGCTCTAGCATTCGACTCAGGATGTGAACTCCAATCATACGTGCCATCTAGCTGTCTATCGGAAGTGACATTGGATAGAAGACCCGCTAGATTGTCCTGTCCAGATGAGGAACTCGGAAGGTATCTTTGTTGGGACTGATTTTGGTACTGTCCCTGATGCTGACTCTGTCCTTGGTATGTCTCTACCTTCGGTCTTAGACACTCCCTGGCGAAGTGTCCCAATCCCTGACAGTTGTAGCATTTCACCTTGGACTTATCAAACCCGATCCCCTTGTTATTCATTTGCAGATTCCTCCCAGTTCTTTTGATGAATCTTTTTATCCTCTGGGTCACCATGGCCAGTTGCCACTTAAGATCCATTTCCTCTAAGTCAGGGTCGACCTGATCGTAATCTTCATCCTATAGAGCTGGGTCATTGATTTTCCCTTGAACACAATTTCCGTATGCGGCCACAAAAGAAGCAAGTAGATTCAGATGCTCTTCCGCTGACTTTGCGCTCATGGGCATCTTCGAATAGCTCTGACTTGTCGATGCCTGTTGGACTTGAGGTTGCGGTTCTTCCGATCGTCCTAATCCTAAGAACGCGCGATTCAATGAGTCTTCAGACTCTGCTGGCGATGACGTTTCTCCGGTGAAAAACGCTGTAGCACTCTTCGGTTCAGCTGTCACTGATGATTTAGATGTCTTTCCAAAATACATTGCCGGATTCTGGACTTGCTCGTAATCAGTCTCAGCCTTAATCATCTCGAAGTGATATGCCCTCAACGTTCCCACAATGTCATCAAGTGATTGAGTATAGTATTTGTCCTCATTCAGCTTAATCATTGCCACGTACATAGCCCATTTGGCTGGTAGGGCATCAAGAAGCTTGTTGTTCTTGTCAGTGTCCGAATACTCAATTCCATGACTTTCAAGTTCTGTTATCAGATGATAGAACCTCGTGATAATATCATCCAACTGTTCATCCTTAATTGCCTTGAAAATCGCAAACTGTTGTTTCAACAGCTTTGTACGCTTTCTACGCACCCGAGGATTACCCTCACACCTTTTCTCGAGAGACTCCCAAAGTTCCTTCGACGTCCTTTGAGTCCGAAATGTGTGCAAAATATCTTGAGGTAAAGCCATACGGATTATGGAGAAAGCTTTGTTTTCGGCTTCAAATAATTTCTTGTCATCTTCTTTCATCATCTGATATGACAAGACCTTTTGACGGCCTTCAACTTCAGATACTGGCGGGACGTACCCTTCATCTATGCACACCCACATGCGCATATCATTGAATCGTACAAAATCTGTAAATCGGTCCTTCCACCAGTAATAGTCCTCAACTTTCATCAGCTTAGGCGGTGCATTTGCCTTCCCAACTTCGTGGTCCATCTCAAGGAATTTCTGAAGAGTTGACATCTTTTCTAAACAAATTGAATTTGAACTTAATTAATTTAATTCGAAACTGATTTAGACTAACTTTTTCGAATCTAGGTAGATTCGAAACTAATTAAGGGTAAATCTATTGGGATTAAATACGATTAAGTGTTGAAATTCGATTAGATTCGAAATTATGTCAAATTCGAGATATCCTTAGAGTCGATGGTCCTTAGATTCGAAGGGGAACAGACTCGAATTTCAGCAGATTCGAAACACAGATTCGAAACAATACTAGACTCGAAACAAACTCGAGACCAATCTAGACTCGAGATCCTATTCGAATGAAGCAACAGATTCGAAACAAGGTAGATTCGAAATTCTCTGAAATTGACTCGAAAGGAGCGATTTAGGTTAGACTCGAGACTAAAGTGAAACCCTAATTACCCCTATAGATTCGAGCGCCGCAAACTCGAAAAACGGCCAACACTTTGATTTTTTGACGTTTTACAGATTAAGTCACTATTTTTCGAACGAAAAATAATGATTCCGATCAAAAACGTGAAAAACCACAAAGTGTTTCCCGAATATGAATTTGCTAAGCTTGAAAACACGTTTTTGAGAGCAAAACCGTCCAACTAGCGTCAAGAAACCTAGAATGTATCTGATGAACACGAAGAACACCAAGAACACTCCGTAGGCTCTGATACCACTTGTAAGGTCTACGACTGCAAGATCAATCTAGACGCGGATCCGTGAACGAGTGCGGAATCCTCGTTGACGGTTAGACGGACAACTCTCAACCAACGGAACACGGAGACTATTAGACGCTGAACGAACGACACACGAACGATCCTACGAACTAATTCTCTCCGAAACGGCACTCACCTAGCTGATAAACTCGAGATCGCCTTTTGCTTAATTCCTCACGAATTCTGCTAAAAGTCCCCTAATGATTCGAGTCTATCCATAATTATAGACCCTGATTCGAGTCTGATGTGGGCCAAACTCGAATCTGGCCCAAGGCCCATTCGAGTCTGTCCACAATGACACTCTCGAATCTAGCCCATTCGAATCTAAGGATACATTCGAATCTATCACAGATTCGAATGTCTTCCTTTACCTATTCGAATCTAGCCAATACACTTAAATACTTTAGTGATGAAACTTATGTTTTACTTATGCTTGAGTTAATCTTTGACCTTTATGTTTGAACTTCTTGTAATATGTTACATCAAGTTCAAACACACAATCAATAACAGACAAACACATATAAACATATATATCAAAACACTTGTTAATACTCAGAATATTACTTAAACCATAATGCAGATCGATTAGACTGCTATCATCACACATGGTGTACCAACAGACTCCCCCTTGACGATAGCTTCTAATTATTTACATTATATCAATTTTAAGTACTAGAGCTATATATACTACTACCTGCATATAATCCAGCATCTATACAAACTTTAACTACCTTTTGGAACTTCCTGGCTTCAGATCTCCATGGTTCAGTAAAGAAGATAGGCTGATCATGAAGCTTTTTCAGGTCGTCCTTTGATAGGTTTATCAAATGCAGTGGATCATATACCTTCAAAATGACCTGCTCGTCTTGATCCTCCATGATGGCTTCAGCAGTGTCAATCTCGAGGTACCACCATTTCATGTTGCTCAAAACGTTCTGTGGCATCGATTTCATTGGTACTTTCTTTAGACACCTCACAGGTTTGTATACCATCCTGGCCCATGGCCTACCTGTATGAGGATCTATTCTCGACTGATCCTCGGCCCTCTTTCCGGTCCTTGGCTTGAGTCGCTCGAACTTTCCTGATCTTCCTTCTTTCCTTATAATTCTTGCCACGACTTCAGCGTACTGGTCTTCACCTATATTAATTAACTCTTTCCATGCAAGCTCCTTTACTTCAATCTTGGGCAATGAGTTAAATGCTTTTAGTGTTCGCCTCAAGTATTGTAGTCCATCTCTTCTTTTCAAGATAAATAGCTGCAGTTCTTTGTCAAAGAACCAGCTTATAATGCCTCCTGAGAAGCTTCCAGCACCTGGAACTCTCATTTTCTTCTTCATCTTCAACTGATCTTTCTTTTCCTCTTTCTTGAACCAAAGATTTATCAAGTCAGCTCTAGATGGCTCCTTCTCGGCCTCTTCAAGTTCTTTGTCCTCGACTAAGGCTACCTTGATATAGTCAATGTCAATCACATTATGATTTTGTCCTTCATATAGCTCCGTGACAGGTTGTGAATTGATAATAACCTCATTGACATGATCGTCTTCATCATCCAACACTTCATCGTCTGATTTCCAGTCCACAACCTCCTCTGGAATAAATTCTTCTTCTTCTAACTCTTCTTCTTCATCGTCAAAATCCATAAGCTCTTCCTCTATGTCCTTCAGTGCATCAATCATGTCACTGTCCAGAACCCTCGAGGAACCTGCTTCTTTTCCAGATCCTCCTACTTCTCCTTCTGTACTCGGCTCCCCCTGAATTTGTGTAGCTTGAGCTGCAGGAAAATCTACAGACTCATTTTCTTTATTTACACCGGGATCATTGCATTCATCATCATTATCTCTTCGCTGCACCTCCTGATCCTTACAACTTGTCTCCCCCTGAGTTTGTAGATTCTTCATGAGTTTCTCAAGGAGGGACCTCATTGATCGGATCTCTGAAGACTGATCAGCAATAAAAGATTTTAACTCTGTGTTTTCGTCCCTTACATCTTCCACAATTTTCTTCAGCTCGGCATTATCTCTATCAAGATTTGCATTATGCTCCTGGAGCTCGCCTACAGCCTTTGTGAGGGTTAGGATTTGGACATGCTGAAAGTCAACACGTCCCTTGAGTTGCATGAACCTTTGATTTTCAGTATAAGCGGCTGAGGTAGATGGAATGGACTGAATGGGAGACGGGATGAATGGTGGTGGAATGTATGGCTCATGATGCTGAGGTGGCGGTGATGGTGGAGCTGTGGCTTGTGGTTGGGTTTGGGGAAGTTCTGGCTGACTTGTAGATGCCGAAGGGGACCCTTGCATGAACCGATGACGTTTGGCCCGTTGCCTCGTCACTAGTGGAGCAACCTCCTCTTCTTCAAAATCCGAATCTTCAAATTCCCTTTCTTCTCTCCTCCTCGATCCTGTTGCTTCATTCACTACTAACCTAGCGCCATAGGTTCCGATGTGAATATTGGGATCTGCAGCCACTGATTCAGGAGCTTCAACCTCCTGCCCTTCCAAATCATCTGAGTCTGATTCTGATGATGTCAAGCCTTCATCAGCCCTTTCTGGCTCATACTCCTCTACATCTCTAAATACATCATCTTCATCATCTGGGGGACTAAGCAGCTCACCCACTAATGCTGCGGCAACGTCTTCATTCGCATGGGGACCAGATGCCCATATTTCCTCTAGTGTTTGAGCAATCTGCTCAGATTCAGGAATTGCACTTGAAGGCCCTGCTTCCTGTGCTTGGGGCTGTTCGCTCGTAGAAGGCCTGGATGCCTGGATTTGACTCGCGGCTGGTCTCTGTCGGTGTCTTGGATCACGCGGCTGAGCACGCGGCTGTTGTTGTTGTTGACGTTGCTGTGGTTGTTGCTGTGGTTGAATCTCAACGACCCTTGCCCAGTTGGCATCTCCCGGGGTTTGAAACTCCCTATCCACAATCGCTCCAAACAATGGACGCGCCACCGGAACAGCTAATCTACCTCGATGTGAGGAACAGTCAGCAAAAATGCGTTTGTCCATAACATTAACGCTCAGAGAGTCATCTGACTGTGGCAAATTTGGCAAGAAGTGCCTTATCAACATCATGACGAATCTTGGATACAGCAGAAACCTCTTTTCAGGAGCCGTAAGCTGATGGACGAACTCCGAGAAGAACATTTGTGAGAAGCTGAACTTCCGATTATACACCAGTGCAATAACCCCAAATTGGATCTTTGACACTATGTAGTCAAATCCAGCCTTCTTCGGCGCAAAGCAAACCATGAAAACGTGCACCAAGAATCTCCACTGCCCTATCAGGCCACTCTTCATATATGATGACTTCGCAACATCCAAACTATAGCCCATCCTCAGAAAAGCGGTCTGCCTAATACTTAACGGGAAGTCAATAGGCCCGTCCTCCTGTTCCTGTGTTCCCAACTGCAGAACCTGTCGCAACATATCTGCAGAGAAGACTAGCGGCTGTCCAGCGATTCTGGTTCTTAGAACTGTCGGGGTGACAGTACAATCAACCTGTAAGTGGTCATAAAACTGCCGTACATACGAAATGACTATTGGAATGTTATGATACAACGCATAGCTAATCCTAGATTCAGCTAGGAAATCCAAAACTTGGCGAAAACCCTGCGCCTCAGGAATATTATTATCAGGATTAAGGACCATATTATGCTTTGGGATAAAAGCTCGAGCCGCCATATCTGCACAATAAACAAAACTGTTAGACTCATTAAAAATCAATAAACTTGTTTAAATTCAAATTTGTTTTATTTTGTACTTGATTAAATACAAAATCTAACACAATTAAATTTCCACAAGTTTAATAAAATTTAAATTAAACAAAGTAAATAAAGTACAGATTCGAAAGTAACAGATTCGAAGTGTCCATATTCGAAGTGTAATGGACAGATTCGAAAAGTCCCTATTCGAGTCTAATGGACAGATTCGAATATCATGGTCATCTCGAATCTATTGACAGATTCGAGAAACCCATGAACAGATTCGATATCCAAGCATAGACTCGAAACCCCGTCGGCCCAATTTTTAACAAAAACCCATGATTTTAACCATTTTGAACTTGGTAAATCACATACATTAGTTCAACTAGGTTCTAATCATCGATTTATGCTTTTAATTTGATATTTTATAGGTCCAAACTTAGTTATTTAGCAAAAACCCTATTTTGACCCATAAAACTTCAAAATTTGATGTTTTAGCCTTAACTTGTGTATAAAACTACATAAATCTTGTACAATCAAGTTGATTATAGCTAGATGCAAGAGTAGAATCGAACACACAGTCTTCAAACTCGACAAAATGTCGTTTAGAAGGATTACGATAGACTCGAAAGAACAGATTCGAAATCGCCTTGATAGATTCGATAGTATAGATTCGAAAACAGATGGAATTAATGACTTACTGTTAACCTATTTATACCACCAACCCTCGAGTCTAAGCGTAGACTCGAATCTACTGACATATTCGAATTACTCCTTATTCGAGTCTGTCTTAGATTCGAAACCACCAACACTTAGAAAAATTTCGAAAATTTTGAAATAATTTCAACTTTCCAACTTTTTTCTACGGTATTGTGTAACCAGATAAACTATGCCAATTCTTTTACCCTAAGCTCAAGAGAGTTCACGCATTGTTTATTTTATCCAACTTTGAATGCACCCTCAGTAACTTTTGACCTTCTCCCTAAGTAAAAATTAAACTAAACTAAAATAAAGTAAAATTAAAATAAAATAAAATTTTGACTAAAAAAAATTTAATCTAGACTTAAGCTATAAAAAAATTTACAAGCTAAGCTAAATACTAAACAACATATTTTTGATGAGTATAGTCTAAGAAAGGTTCAATCAGATAGCGATGTCTGATACTAACTTTCAGTACTTAAACTTTCACACTTAGGAATTTTTGATTCCTATGATTGTTTGTTGTGACATACCTATTTAGCCAATTGTTGGTATTTTACCCCGTTAAACATTCTACATTTCGGAATATCCCTTGGCCTTTTTATTTATCAGGAAATTATCTTACGTGACTCAGACATAGACATACTTTTATGATCAAGGCACACAGACAAAGATTCTAACTTGTTGGTATTTGCAAACTTTCTTTAAAAGACAAACATCGGACACAGGTCTGTATTTTCATACAACAAAGTGTCTTAGGTCGACTTAAGGTTTATTTTTAAAGTTAGCAGACAGCGGTGACAGGTCTGTACTGACGTACAACAAAGCGACATATCTGCTAACCCGAATCTAAACAGAGACAACAGGTCTGTACTTACGTACAACAGAGTTGCATGTTTTCGAATATCAATTACATATGATATTTCTATTCTTTCCATTTTTAGATGTATTTGATGTTGCCATACATCCCCAGAAAGTTTGCATACCTCATTTAGACTCAATGTTTGTATGTCTTGTACATAAAAATTAAGACCGATTGGTCGTACATCTAAGTTAGTGACACGCTTGACTTTTTCTAGAATATTTTATTAGCCTTGAGATTCCCTATATGTATTATGCCTACCAACACATCAAACTAAATAACGTATAACACTTAGGATTTAGTTGCATTATGTGTGAAAGCCTAAATACTTAGAGTCTGTAACGACGGTGCTAATTTTCGTCACTTTGAGCCTATGTATCTAAGACCTAACTCTTTTTTCTGATATTCTCTTTTTTTGTATTTTTGTAATTTTCTCTCTTTTTTTTTTCATAAGAAAAAGCAATAAAGTGAGATAACCTAAAAACTTACTAAAAATAGAAACTTACTAAAAATAGAAACTTTCCTAAATTAGCAGATTACTGAAAAGAAAGAAAAACTACTACTCTACAATAAAATAAAATAAACTTACTACTAGCAAATACTCGGTTGCCGCATCCTTCATAATTAAAATCAATACCGTGACTTATCAACACGCTTGGAATAAATCTGCATATTATCTCTGTTGCCTACCTTTATTACCAGTTTGATTAAGTCTTTTCAGCAACAATCACGAATAAAATGATGCCTTATCTATGTCTTTGTTTTACGTGTTTAACTGGATTATTAGTTATAGCGAATTGTAGATTATTGTCTATTCCTAATGTAGTTGATGTAGCCAAACCGGTAATCTCGCAATGTTTGTAGTCCACAGAACCGTGAGCAGCAACACCAGCAGCACAACATACCCGCCCTCCACCTTGAAAGCTACCGTGTTGTTCTGCCTTGCAGAACCATCTCCCTCCTAGAACGAACAACTCCCAAGTGAGATTTGCGCGTCAACGCTCTCCGCAGAACCTGAATTCTTCGAACCTAGAATCTCCCTCCGCGGATACCAAAGTCCAGCTTCGTTTCCGACTGAGTATTCGTAGCAATCGTTTCACAGCTTCATATGCATCTCCTTCGGATTCGCTGAACCCTAGCACAAATAAAAACAGCAAACAATTATGTCAGGTTCCTGGAAGCAGTTTAAATACATACAGTGACCCAAGTCTATGGCCGATAATAGAACGGATCCACATTGGTTATCACTTTCAAGTACCGGTCCCGAATTGGATTCACTGAATCGGCGTGCTGAAGTGGGCAGTCAACTTAGTTCCCTCCATCCCAAACCGTTCTAATATGTCATAGACATACTTAGTTTGATGGATAAACATCCCTTCCTTCTTTTGGTCAACTTGTAACCCTAAAAAGAAATTCAACTCCCCCATAGCACTCATCTCGAACTTAGACTTCATCACCTTCTCGAAATCTTTGCACATCTGTTCGTCTGATGATCCAAAAATTGTCCGGAGTACCTCTCTTGAATCCATTCTGTAGAAGGTATGATGACAGAGTGTCATACCATGCTCTTGGGGCTTGGTGGAGTCCATAGAGGGCTTTGTCTAATTTGTAGACTCTATCTGGATACTTGTAGTCCTCAAATCAAGGAGGTTGACACACATAGACCTCTTCTTCGATTGTACCATACAGGAAAGCAGACTTCACATCCATTTGATACACTTTAAATCCTTTGAAGCTTGCATAGGCTAGGAACATTCTGATGGCTTCTATTCTTGCCACTGGAACAAAGAGATCATCATAGTCTATTCCTTCTTCTTGAGTGTATCCATGTGCTACCAGTCTTGCTTTGTTCTTGATGACAATCCCTCTCTCATCGTTCTTGTTTCTGAACACCCGTCTTGTACCAATTGCTCTCTTTCCTTTAGGAAGATCAACTAGAGTCCATACATTCTGAATCTTGAATTGCAGTAGTTCTTCCTGCATTGCCTCAATCCAAGATGGATCTTTCAAAGCCTCAGATGCCTTTTTTGGTTCTAATTGTGACATGAAACATGCATGTTCAAAGGCAGCTAGACTGAATTCAGGAACTGCTGATTCAGCATCAGTGGACTCCTTGTGAACCATTGTCCTTGTTTGCACAGGAGTGTGTGGATCACCCATTATCTGATTGAGAGGGTGATACTTGTGAACTCTAAGTGTTGGCTCTCTGTCTGTCTGAAATGAGTTTCCTAGATTTGTATCATCTCCTTCAGGACCACTTGATGGTTCAGCTTCAGGAACAGCTTGACTGGAAGATGGGACTGTTTCCCTATGTGATGGAGCTGTTCCCTCTGGACTTGGAATTGGTACTTCATAATTTAGATTTGAGTCATGTTGGGCATCCAGAACCCCTGGTGGATCACAAGATAGAAGTGGTAGAACAGTATACTCATCCCATTGACCAGAATCTTCAATAGTCTGAAATTTTGTGCCAACAACTTGAACATTTGTGCTTCCAGCATGAGAATTTGTGTTGGCAGCTTCAACCCTTTTTTCATCAGTGTCTGCAGTATACTCAATAAAGCTCAGAGAATTAGTTAGTGAATCTAAATCAAAAAACCAATCAGGACCAGTGCCTTTGGCATTTGCAGTGTTTTCATTAAACTTAACATTGGCACTCTCTTCAATGGTTTTAGACACACTGTTATATACCCTATATGCTTTGCTTTGAGTAGAGTATCCTACAAAGAAACCTTCTTCAGCCTTACTTTCAAACTTTCCTAAGTGAGTCTTAGTGTGAAGAATGGTGCATGAACAGCCAAAATACTTTAGAAAGGCTATTAAGGGGACTCTATGATGGAATAACTCATATGGAGTTTTTCCTTGTGATTGAACAACTTGAACCCTATTTAGAACATAACAAGTTGTATTCACTGCCTCTGCCCAAAAGGACATTGGCAGTTTGAAATCAACTAGCATGGTTCTAGCAGCCTCAATTAAAGTTCTGTTCTTTCTTTCAGCTACACCATTTTGTTGTGGAGTTCTTGGTGCACTATATTGCCTTGCAATACCTTTAGACTCACACAAACTGTTTAGGATGTGATTTTTAAACTCAGTTTCATTGTCTGACCTGATCACCTTAACTTTTAAGTTGGATTGGTTTTCTATCTTAAGGATAAATGATTTAACGAGCTCAGCAGTTTCATCTTTAGTCCTAAGAAAGTAGACCCATTTAAATCTTGGGAAATCATCAACAATGACTAAACAGTAAGCTCTTTTATTCAAACTCAAAACAGATGTTGGACCAAAGAGGTCAATATGAATAAGATGAAGAGCAGATGAGATTGAATTTACTTCTTTGGCCTTATGAGAAGTTTTGTGATGCTTGCCTTTAAGGCATGCTACACAATGATCATCACAGATTCTTTTTGACTAAAACATTCATAGATTTGAAGTTCATGTGACACATCCTTCTGTGCCAAAGAGCAGACTCATTAGATGACGCTTTGGATATCAAACAACTTAAAGTACTTGATTTGGATAAAGCATCTGTGTCCAAACCGTAGAAATTGTCCTTTCTTGGTGTTCTAAGGAAAACAATATTTTCAGGTATTTTAAAATCTTTTGAAAGAACAATACACTCAGAATCTATGAATACAACAATATTTTATTTATCACAGATTTGAGAGACACTTAATAAATTGTACTTTAGTTGTTCAACATACAAAACATCATTGAAAAGCATATTGCCTGCTTTGACAATACCTTTACCTGTGACCTTACCTCCCTTGGAATTTCCTCCAAATGCAACAAACCCTCCTTCAAAGCCTTTGAAATTTGACAAGCATTCAGAATTGCCAGTCAAGTGCCTAGAGCATCCACTGTCCAAATGTCATTTTGTTTTATGTTGTGACCTATGGGTGCCCTTCACAAATAAAAGCTTAGTTAGTAGTGGAGTAAACCCAAACCAAGTTGGTTTTGGGTTGTCGTTGTGCATTGACATAACTAAAAACCGTTTGTAACTTTTTAAACTTAGAGAGATCCACTGGTGGATTCTGTGAAGAATATTTACTTTTGACATGAGGTATTCCAACCTTTGCATTAACAGTCACAGATGATCCATTACCGGTTTCAGTTTTAGGCTTAGCAGTTTGAACTGGATTTTTTGTGCGAACAACTTGAGAGTTTCCACTACTAGTTCCATCTTTAGGCCTGGCAGTTTCAACATTTGTATCAACAGTTTGATCTAAGTTTTTTCCTTTAACACACCATATTTGTTTAAAATTTGATTTGGGTTTTGCTAAAACTTGTTTTTGGTGTGTGGACTGTTTTTTATTGACTTTTATGAACCTATGATCAACTTTCTTCTTTGGAACTGGTGGAACAGGAGGTTTAGCCTTTGAATTTTTTGTGTTTTGAACAAATGCCTGTTTCTATATCACATTCTGTTTTGCAACAGATCGTTTGTACAAGCAATGCCTGGCCAAATGGTTCTTTTGGACACTTTAGGACACCATGCTTTTGGCCTGTGCAGATTGGAATAGTCTTACCCCTTTTATTACCTTTTGAGGAAGATGCAGTGTTACAGTTAGAAGGTACAGAAACATGTGGAGCAGCATGGCATACACTCATCTTCTCTTTTCCTTTCTTACAGGGGGTAGAGGTTTCTATTGGTGCACTCATTGTTTTGTGTTCTCTCGTAACCTCTTTGCACTCACAGCCTTTATTGGGAATCAGTTCTTCTTTAGATTCTGGACTGTTTTCAAGGATAGGATCTACAGTAGTCATTGACTCATCTAATGGTTCATTAACAAGCCTATCAGCAACTTCACTCATGGGATGAATGTATTTGTTGTTGTATGGGGGTGGAGTGGATCTGTATCCTATACCTTCTTTGGGATTGAGTTGAGATTTAACTCTATCTTTAAATTGAACTTCCATTAGGTCTTCAAGCTTTTGATTTGCCAATCTGAAGTTTCCTAAATCTATATTGACAGATTCTATTTTCTTGTTAGCTTCTAACACCTTCTGTTCAGCCTCATCTAATTTCTTATTTAAAGACTCTATTTTCTTATTCAGCTCCTTTTTCTCCCACTCATGATATGTTCTATCATGTCCCATTTGAATCTCATTATCTTTATAGTCATTGATCTGTTTTTCAAGATCTTCTATGGCCTGCATGTACTCATATCTCCTTTCTTCCATCTTAGCTAGAGTTTTGCACATGCTCTCATTATGATCTCTGTACTTTTCAACCATATTTTTGCATGTTTGAGAGCAAAGTTTAGCATTTACCTCATATGGTAGTTCAGTGGAAGTGACATTTGATGTTTCTGCCATGAGAGCTTGATTTTGAAACTCCTCTTCTGTCTGATCACTCCAGTCAAACACATTGTCTTCTTGAGAGACAAGTGCTTGTGATGATGATGTTTGATTAGTTTGCTGAGGTCTTGGTGGCTGTTGACCTTGAGATCTGCATTCTCTGAGAAAGTGTCCAAGCTTGTGGCATTTAAAGCATTCAACTTTTGATTTATCAAATGATGGTTTGCCTTCTGGTCTGGCTTGGAAGTTTGATCTGCCAGTTCTTTTCAGAAACCTTTTAGCCCTCATAGTCAACATTGCATGCTGCCATTTTAAGTCCATCTCTTCTAGATCATCTGGATGGATTTGTTCTAAATCTTCAGCATTTAGAGCAAACAGTCCATCATTGGCAACAAAAGTTTCATAATGAACTTCAGTAGAATTACCATCAGCACCTGAAAAGGAATCACAACAGTTAGATTTATCAGTTAATGCTGATGACAACAGAGTAGTGTTATGATTGTATGAATAAGATTTCTTTTTATTTTCAATCTCAGTTTCAAACACTCTCAGACTGTTGTAAAGGTCATCCAACTCTATTTCATCAAGAGTATCTTTTGTTCTCCATTGGGCAGCATAGACTGTCCACTCGTCACCAAGAGATCTAAGGAATTTTATGCTTACTTCATCTTGATCCAAGCTGACTTTGGCACTCTCCAATTCACCTATCAGTTTATTAAACCTGTCAAAGATTTGAGTAAGGTTTGCATTCTTGCCACCAGAAAAGTTTTCATACTGCTGTTTCAGAAGATCTTTTTGATTTCTTTTGGTGCTAGCATTGCCAGCAAATCTTTTCTCTATGGCAATCCAAAGAGAATGAGCAGTATAGAATTTTTTAAACTGGTGTTGATAAGCATTAGGAATGGCTATCTGTAAAAGTGCAAGAGCTTTCACTTCATTCATTCTAGTCTTTCTTTCAAGTTCAGTTTTTGGAGGTGTTTTTATGGGCTTGCCCTCAGCATCAAGTTCAAGATCAACTACCGGATGAAATTCAACAGCTTCCCATATGGCATAATCAATAAATTGAATGTGCTGTTAAATCCTGAGTTTCCACATCTCGAACTCAGTGGGTTTGAGCATAAGCACTTTGAGTCCTTGCCCAGATCCACTATTGTTGTTATCAACTTCCATTGCAGAAAATTAGAATTTTAAAAGAAAGCTTCTGACTTTGAAAACAAAAAAAAAAACCTGTGGCTCTGATACCACTTATCAGAATCAAAATCACGACCTCAGATTAACTGGTTTGAATCAATCAGAGTATAAAACCAATAACCTTGTATTGAATCAAAGTCCAATTAAGAAGTTTACGGAATAACACTTAACTGTTTTAAGAAATGCTTTCAAAATAAATAACACATAAATATAATCAACAATCAGATCTTTTGTATTGCAAAACTCAATGATTACAATCACCTCTAATCCGTTTGATTAGACGAAGAACACAAATTTTTCTTAGGGTTTTACAACCTTAGAGGCTTATGAAAACTTAATCAGAAAACAATACAACTGAATCAAAAAACTTGTACGTGCAAACTTACAATAGAAAAACCTATTCTATGTATATATAATGCCTTCTGATATGTTTCCTTGAGAAAACTCTGATTTCTCTGGTAGTGAATATGCATGAATCTTCAAATATATATCTTTTCCTCAATTTCAGCACTTTCTGTTTATTGAGCTGTTCAGCAGCTTGAAGACTATCTGTTGAGTAGTTTGAACTTGAACACTGGCAGCTTGAACTTTTGAACTAGCAGCTCGGACTGTCTCAACTAACAGCTTGAACTTTGTAATTACACAGAAGATCTACTAACTGTTTGAGAAATCTAACTAACAGCTTGACATACTTAGAATATTTCCCAACAAACCTAGTAGTGAGTTGGGAGAAAAGCCACTTCATGGTATAAGAAAGGGTAGTCTTAGGTCACATTGTGTCCGAAAAAGGCATGGATTTAGATAAAGAGAAAGTTCAATTAATTTCTTCACTTCCACCCCCCTAATGTAAAGGGCGTAAGATCTTTCTTAGGACACCCTGGTTTCTATCGGCGTTTTATCAGGGACTTCAGT
Source organism: Centrapalus pauciflorus (assembly GCA_020465985.1). Taxonomy (NCBI): domain Eukaryota; kingdom Viridiplantae; phylum Streptophyta; class Magnoliopsida; order Asterales; family Asteraceae; genus Centrapalus; species Centrapalus pauciflorus. Next base: position 84,121 of record JAANYP010003778.1, on the reverse strand, counting down.
TAAATCTCCAGGCCATTGTGCAATCTTCTATCAAAAGATGTTGAGTTTAATTTTGATGAAGCTTGCATGAAAGCATTTGAGAAGCTTAAATCAAAATTAACTGAAGCGCCAAATCTGCAATCTCCGGATTGGTCTCAACCTTCCGAGATCATGTGTGAAGCGAGTGACTATGCAGTAGGTGCTGTATTAGGCCAAAGGTTAGAGAAAAAGCCAGTAGTTATTACTACGCAAATAAAACTTTTAACAAAGCACAAATCAGTTACACAACTACGGTAAAAGAATTATTAGCCGTAGTGTTTGCCTTAGAGAAATTCAGATCCTATATTTAGGGGAAAAGGTAATTGTGTATTCAGACCATAGTGCTTTAAGACATTTGTCGGCGAAGAAGGATGCAAATCCTTGATTGATTCGGTGAATCCTTCTGTTGCAAGAGTTTAATTTAGAAATTCAGATTAGGAAAGGATCCAATTAATCACAACAAACTTAACTGATCAAATCAGGGACTCCTTCCCTGATGAACAATTGTTATCAGTGTCCAAAATTTTCTTGTTTGCGAATTTAGTCAATTATTTCGTATCAGGAAGACTGTCGGAGCATTGGAATTCACAACAAAGAAAATATTTTTATGCTCAAATAAGGCAATATATTTGGGATGAGCCCGACCTTTTTAAAATAGGATCAGATCAAATCATGAGACGTTGTGTCCCTGATTCCGAGAATGAAGATATTCTTAAACACTGTCATGCATATGCTGGTGGTTATTTCAGTGCAAAGAAAACTGGCCACTGGATATTGCTTTCTGGCCCACAATCTTCAAAGATGCTTATGAATTTGTTAAAGGATGTATAAGATGTCAGTAATCAGACAGCATTGCGAAAAGGGATTAAATACCCATGACTCCAATCTTAATTGTCAAAATATTCGATGGATGGGGTATTGATTTTATGGGACCCTTCCCAAAATCATTCGGGTACGAATATATCTTATGTAATAATGTATTCCCGTATATTTTCAGCACCTTGACGATTTTCTTATCAAACACATGAAGAATCAAGCTCAATAAATGTGTAATGATAAAGAAGAAGACAATATGAATGTTGAGAGAAAAAGACAATATGTCGGCTGTAGTATATTCAAAATGTCAACCGTGTCTTTGAAAAGTAACCCTAGGAGCCTTTTTTAGGCTCCTTTAATTAACTTACACAACATGGCAACTTTGGCCCCTAGACTTTGGCATAAACATAAATTACATGGAAATTAAATAAAAGACAAGATACAATGATAATAAATATTACAAAACAACTCCTAGGATCGAAATAATAAATCTAACAATCTCCCCCTTTTCGATCACTTAGGAGGTCTTGGAACTCGGGCGTGGTCAGTAGATTCTCGGAGACCAAGTATGACGTCGAAGCGTCTGGTTACTTGTCTCAGATGTAGCCTTTCGTTCAGGTATTCAATCCCGCTGAGGATATCCTGAATCTCCTGTGGTGAGCATCTAAGTTCTGGATTTGGTTGAGCGTCAAAGTCTTGAACTTTCTGAGTAAGCGCTGCTCGAACCAATCTGATAGTGCCGTCGTAGTAACAAGGAAGATCCTCAAAGCGCATGAATCTTTTATATCCTTTCTGGTTCAAAAAGATAACCCCTGGATGTCCTCGAAGCAAAACTTTGTAAGCCGGATAGTGGTGTAGCAAAAATACATATTGTTTAGGAGCTTTCAGACCCACTTTGACTAAGGCACTCTCAATCGCCATCTGGAAATCTCTGAGGCACATTATGATTGATCGGCGATTCATGCATCGAACCAGGGCTGCTAGAGCAGTCATGTGTGTCAGACGACCCTTGACTCTATTTTTCATCTTTTTGTGCAGAAGCTCTATGTCGTCTATGTTTACGAAGTCAAGGTCGCTTTCATACAGTTCTTGAATAGTACCGTCTTCTCCGAGTACCTCGAAGGCTGGAGTGTAGACTCTGGCTCTCTTGTACATATGAATGTTATTGATTTTGACTATTTTGGACTTTGACCAGTATTTGCTCTTGTCTCTCGTTTCTCTTAGCATCATCTGATTGTATTCAGCTTGAACGCATCGAGAAGCATCGGTCATTACCATTAGAAGACGTCTACTGTAAGATCCCGGCTTCTTTCTGAAGACCATTTTGAACCTTTCTTCCAAGAAAGGATTTTGAAATTGATCAGCCGGGAACTTCTTCAAAAATTCTTTTAACCCCTGGACCGGAGGTTCTTCTAATTTTTAGGAGGAGCCTCAAGAAGTTTCAATACACGGTCTCTCCAGTCCTGACATAACTCTTCTTTTGTTTCCGCATCCAGAGTGTGGACTTCTCCCCATGAGTACCACTTTATCCATTCCTCGTCTGTCCTGTCATATGATGCAGTGACTTATCTAGTATCAAAACAGTCGACAGTTCTGGATCCGGATGTTTCAGCGATATGTGCATGTAGAGCTGATTGAGTTGGGAGGGTTGATTGGACTGATGGGGGTACGTATAACTGGTGGAGGATCTTTAGGTGTGGGAGTGGGTTGGATTGATGGAGTTTCTGTGAGAGTGACTGAAGGTGATTGGATGGAAGAAGATGTTTGTGGTTGGGGTTCATGGGGTGGAGAATCCAAAATCTCAATTGGAATTGGAGGTGATTTTTGTGGAGATTGAGGTTCAGGCTTTGGTGTGAGAAATGTATAGTCGGTATCAGTATCAGAGTCTGAGTCAGACACTAATATGATTTCGACTTTTTCATATCTAGGCTCATAGGTCACCATTGCTGACATGGGGTCTAACGGAGCTGGGCCCTCAATCTGTAGAGGTTCATAATCTATCATCAGTGCTTCCATAGCCTCATAAGTCTGATCCCCAGACCCAGACCCTTGAATTTCTGTGGCTTCAGGCTCTGCTCCCCCTACAATAATCATCGAATCCTCATGATGAACCTTTTGTCGTTTCTCCCCCTCATGACGATTAGGGTCGTCCTGGTCGTCATGTTTCCTTTTAAGGGCTTCGGCCTGAGTGCGGCATTGGAGTTCAATAACTGCCGACTCCAGGCGATCCATTCGGGAATTAAGCTGTTCCTGGACTTGCAAAATTAGGCGATTAAGCGCATCAATCTTGTCCGACAGCTCCGATATTTGATGATGGACTGAATGGGAACCTGGTGGGGGGCCAGCTTCGGAGGCGACACCCTTACCCTTGATTAGTGAAAGAAGGGCGGTGTGACGTTCCTCAGCGGCTTCCCTTTGGGCGTCGAGGTCAGCCCGGGTAATCACTCCGGCAGCACGTAATGCTGCCGTTAGCATCTCCCGATTGATTGGGAGATGGCCGGAAGTGGACGGCGTTGATTGAGCCACTCCCGGTCTTCCTTCCGTCATTTCTGGTTCCTGTATAGGACGCTCAGATTTGGAAGTTTGTTGAGCTGCCACGGAGGCAGCTCTTGGGGATGCCACAAAGGCATCGTGCGTCGTGTGAATTTGTGGGGATGGAATCGTGGATGAAGGAAGTTCGGTCACGTGGGGAGGAGTGTCACCTCTTTCAACACCGCCACTCTCCGAATGAGAGGGCGATGGAGTGTGTGGAAGATCCCCGTGGAATGAAGTGGTTTCCCTTTGAGGGGAAACCAAGTGGGTGGTGGGGGTTGTTTCGACCGTTGGACTAACGGTCTTATGAAGGGGAGTCCGGCTAACAGGGCTTGGTTCACCCTCAGACTGAATTTCCCTCGCTCTTACGACAGAGACGGTTCTTTCGGAATCCGCCGTCTCTGCCGTCTCACCTACATCTCCCACTCTCACAATCTCAGCCTCCCGCTCACCGAAACCCATAACTGTTGAAAATCCATCCGTTCTCCCTCATGCTCACTCTCTCTTTGCTCACCTTCGGAGTGGTTAGTCTCAGTCGATTCCGACTGAGACTCATCCGGATAACTCTCTCTTATATAAGCCCTTACCCGCTCTGTGCCCCTTGACCTCGTTAGAGTTGATAGAGGCATTTTCATCACCGGTACTGTCGGGGCCCCCTTTGGCAGAGTTAACTTTTGAATTGCCACTGTGGGGTAGACATCAGCCTCCGGACGCTCATGGATGTCATCGTCTTGATCCATTGCACACTGTATGATGAGTTGTAGGAATCTTTGAAAAGGAACATACTTTCGGCCTTTCTTTGTGCTTCTCTCGACGTAGACTCTTCGTAATTCTTCAAAGATGAATGCAGCATAGTCCACGTGTCGGTCAAAGGCAAAGCCGGTGAACATGGCTAATACCTGGGCCGACGCTGAGTCATGACCTGAGTGCTTGGCGGTGAGGCATTTGTTAAGCACATCGAACAGAATCCGCCAGTGGGACTGAAGGTTTTTCGTGCGGAAGTCTGATGGTTTGGAAAGAGGACCGTCATACCCTAGAGTTTGTATCTCAGTTAGGGTTTCAGAGACGGATGGGTTTGGGTCGAATGAATCAAGGGTGGGAAGGTAGTCTTCTGTGGGTAGATGAAGAATGTGGCGGATGGCAGAAGTAGTGACTTTGACTGGAACGCAGTCAATGGTGGAGGTGAAGTGAGGTTCGGGGTCGGTTATATATTGTAGCCTGTTCCAGAATTGTTGGAGATATATCTGGGGAACAGCTATGGCAGTGGATAGTGCATAATAGATGGGATGGCGGGTGAGGATGTCGAAGGCAAGGGTTTGGGTTTCTTTTGTAAGGATGGAAACGTCGAGTTGCCAGTTATGTGGGATGAACTCGACAAACTCGGCGCTGGGTAGGATGGATTCCTCGGGTAGTTGAGCATTGTTATTTGGGATGGGGGGATGGGGTACGGTGAGAATGATTGCGGGATCCATTATCCTGCAATGTGCAACAAAGTTAGAATCATAAGACTTGAGATGATAATGCATTGATGTGAAGTCTAGATGAGTGTGAAATAGAAATTGTCTGATCTGTTTAACATCGGGTCTTTATAAGCAGAATAAAATTCCACTAATAAAGTCCAAAGTCAATCGTTAAGAGACCGATGTTAGATAAGACCGTTTCACTCAAACAATGATCCTAACTCTAATCAATGGTGCACTTGGATGGAACTATTTTTTGTGATTTTTGAATTTATATAAAAAGATGCAGAAATGGAAAAATGAAAAATTAAAAGAAATCCTAAGTGTTGGATTACGGATGGTCCGAATTCGGATGAACAGTGTCACCGAATTCGGATCAGTCCGAAATCGGATGATGCATGAATGATGTTTGGGGGATCCGAATTCGGATGAGATGAAAACAGGAATCGAATTCGGATGATGGTCCGAAATGTGAGGCATGGAATGGATGAAAGTGGTCCGAATTCGGATGGATCATGGAACATGATTCGAATTCGGATGATGCCTTATGTAAATGCATGCAATGATATGGGTAGGTCCTGATTTCGGATGGTACCAGGAATTCGGATGGGAACCGAATCCGGGTATCATCCGAATTCGGATGAACAGTGGTGTACATTCTTAGACTATATTCAAGTTTTGAAAATTTTGGCCCTGCTTTGATGGTCCGAATTCGGATCAACAGTGACCCGAATTCGGATCAACAGTGGTCCGATTTTGGATTTTTACTTTTGGAAATTTTGAAGTTAGTCTAAGTCGGACATCCGAATTCGGGTGGTGGTCCGAATTCGGACATCCGAAACTGCATGAGTGCAGTTAATGTTCATGCAAAAATAAACGTGAACAGTTAAATGTTAACAAAAATGCATGAAATTACAGATCCTAGTCTAAAATAAGTTACTGAACATTTTATCTAACTACAACTAAAGAAAAATAACACATTTCAATACCTAAAATGTATAAAAACCGAAAATAAAAAGTATAAAAGTTTTGAAAATCAACCAAGTAAACTAGGAAGTTAAACACTGAAATAAGGTGAAAAGAATGTTACCTGATGATGCCAAAGTAGGAAAATGCAAGTAAAACCGGAGAAGATGAAGATTGAAAAGCTTCGAAGGATGATAATGGTGGATTGTGAGCGGAGGTTATCGACGGGAAGGAAGGAGAAGAAAGAAAAGAAATCTTGGAAGTGAAGCATTTGACTTTTGACCACCCCTATATAAACTCGCGCGGGTCGGGTACCCGGTCAGATGGTCCGTGCCCAATAAGGGTTTTGGGCCGTCGGGTATGGACTCAACATACACACACAAAATTAAAATTAAATGGGCTTTTATCAAAATTAAAAAGAAATTTTGGCCCAATTTTTTATTGCATCTTTTTGAGTTTTTCTATGAGACTTCAAAATAAAATATTTTTGGTATTTTTCTTTTAGTTTTGAAATTAAAATAAAATGAAGTAAACTAAAATGTTTTTGGCTTTTTGATAAATTTGAAAATTAAAATCTTTTTGGAATTTTCTGACCTATTAAAACTTAAAATTAAATTTAAAAAAAATTAAGACCAACCTAAAATTTAAAATTTAACTTCAAAAGAAATAAAGAGAAACACAGAATTATAAAATTTAATATCCTAACTCTACTCCCCCTCAAATAAATACCGGTTCTTTTCCTTTCCTTTTTCAGATTTACATCACGAGAACCCTTTTTAGCCTTTCAAGAACAGACAAACCTGGATAATGTTTGCATCCCACTCCGTGATGAACAATTTACTCAGCAATTTATCAGGATCATTAATTATTAAAAATATACGCAGATAAGGAAATATTGAGTTTCAATTTTGTGCCACAGTCCTTAAATTTAAATAACAGATATTTTCTAAAATAAAGGAATTTCAATCATGATAGATTGAAATAGAATTATTTAAGACAATATCTGATATTTAATTGGAAGGCGGATTCAACATGCCGATATGGGATACTAAAAACTGAAAACGAGGTTCGTCTAAAGCTTTAGTAAATATATCCGCAAGTTGATATTCCGTGCCAACAAAATACAACTCAATGGTTCCCTTTTCAACGTGATCTTTAATAAAATGATACCTGATATCTATGTGTTTTGTTCGAGAGTGCTGCACGGGATTGCAAGAGATGGCAATTGCACTTCGAGAATCACAGTAGATAGGAATATTGGTGAGAGAGAATCCATAATCGCGTAATTGTGTTCTCATCCACAGCACTTGAGAGCAACAGCTTGCAGCTGCTACATACTCAGCCTCAGCTGTAGATGTGGATACACAATTTTGTTTTTTGGAAGACCAACTCACCGGTCTATCTCCTAAAAACTGTGTTCCTCCCGACATGCTTTTTTTGTCCACTCTACAACCTGCAAAATCAGCATCTGAAAACGCGGTAAGATCAAAATCGGTTCCCTTTGGATACCATAGACCAAGTTCGGGTGTACCCTTAAGATAACGAAAAATGCGTTTTACCGCAGTTAGGTGTGATTCTTTTGGGTCGGCCTGAAATCTAGCACAAAGACATGTTGAAAACACTATATCCGGCCTACTGGCAGTCAAGTATAGTAAGGATCCTATCATCCCTCTGTAAGTTGTATTATCGACACTTTTCCCGGAAGGATCGGTGTCTAACTTACAGTTGGAGGCCATGGGAGTTGCGTTACTCGTGCAAGAGTCTAACTTATACTTCTTGAGAATGTCAAGAGTATATTTCGACTGGTTCACAAAAATCCCATCCTCAAGTTGTTTGACTTGTAATCCGAGGAAAAAGTTCATTTCCACCATCATACTCATCTCAAACCTAGACTCCATTAGGGCTGAAAAATCCTTACAAAAATTACTGTCAATAGATCCAAATATAATATCGTCAACATAAATTTGTACTAACATTATATGTGGACCTTCCCTTTTTGTGAACAGAGTTGTGTCCACCACACCTTTATAGAAACCGGCAGAAATAAGGAAATTCGAAAGACTATCATACCATGCTCGAGGTGCTTGTTTTAAACCATAGAGGGCCTTATCTAGCACATAAACATGGTCGGGTTTATGTGCATCAACAAAGCCTTGTGGTTGTTCAACATACACCTCCTCGTTAAGTTCACCGTTTAGAAAGGCAGTCTTGACGTCCATTTGGTACACTTTGAAATCTTTGTGTGCCACGTACGCCAAGAAGATTCTGATTGCTTCGATCCGTGCAACTCGAGCGAAGGTCTCGTCATAATCTATCCCTTCTTGTTGTCGGTAGCCTTTGGCAACAAGTCTTGCTTTATTCCTTATCACAATGTCGTTTTCATCTCGCTTGTTCTTAAAGATCCACTTCGTTCCGATGACTGTACGGTCTTTTGGCTTGGGAACTAACCGCCATACTCGTAGCTGTTCAAACTGGTTGAGTTCCTCTTGCATTGCAACTATCCAATCTGGATCTGTCAGGGCTTTATCCACACGAGCGGGCTCTATCATACTCAACAATGATGCGAAGAGGCATTCATTAGCAGATGCCCTACGAGTTTGGACTCCTGTTGATACGTCACCAATGATTTGCTCTGTTGGGTGACTTCGGGTCCATTTGATCTCGTGTGGAAGGGGTGCTCGGGATGGAACCTCTGTGGTTAATGTGGGGATGGATGAGGATTCATGGTCAATGGTTTCAAATGAAGGTACCACTGGTTCAGGTTCGATTCCCGAGTGTTCAGGTGAAGGAAGAATTGTTGGTATTATATGTGAGGGTATTATAGGAGTAGATTCAACTGCGGATGTGTCGGTGGATGATGTGGATGGATGAGGGTATGTTGAAGAAGATGGAGCGGAGAAACTTTGCGGCGCAGTTGAACTGGAAGGATCACCTACATTATTGACAACATTAGACACACTAGCGTTAGGACCGAAAAATTCAACATAAAAAGGATCAAATAAATTAACCAAATCAGAAGAAGAAAACGAAATTGGGTTATTTGAAGAGTCTCCAGGCATTTGAGTAATGCGTGGTCCTGATTGATCAACTTCGGGTGCCAGTCCAGCCAACTCATCAAATGTGACGTGCACACTTTCATTGACTGTTTTGGTTCGGGTATTGAATGCACGATATGCCTTCGAGTTGGATGAGTATCCAATGAAGATCGCTTCATCTGCCTTTTCGATAAATTTCCCGAGGTTGTCTTTGTCGTTCAGCACATAGCACCTGCAACCAAATACACGTAAGTACTTGATGAAAGGTACTTTATTCAAAAAGACTTGGTAAGGAGTTTTGTTAAAGCGCTTATGGATGATGGAGCGATTTTGTGTATAGCATGTTGTTGATACGGCTTCGGCCCACAAGAACGGAGGTAGCTTTGTGTATGTGAGCATTGTACGAGCGGCTTCCACTAGCGTACGGTTACGCCTTTCCACGACCCCATTTTGTTGAGGTGTTCGAGCAGCAGAGTATTGATGCTGAACACCTTTGGATCAAAGGAAGCCCTCCACTACTGAGTTCTTGAACTTCGTGCCGTTATCTGATCTGATTGATTGCACTGACAGCTGCTGTTGGGTCTCGACACTCTTGATAAAATCAATGATTTCTTGAGCTGTCTCGTCCTTGGAACGCAAGAACCTGACCCAGGTGTATCGAGAATAATCATCAACGATAACTAACACATATCGTTTTCCATTTATGCTTTGAGTTCTCATCGGTCCGCATAAATCCATATGAAGTAACTCCAATACTCTTTAAGTTGATGGTTCGGGCTTTGGTTTGTGAGATGATCGTTTCATTTTTCCTTTCTCACACGCTCCACACAGATGGTCCTTTTCATAGCGCAATTCAGGAAGTCCTTTGACCAATTGTTTCGCAGCCAGCTTGTTGATATTATCAAAATTCAAATGGGATAATCTTCGATGCCACAACCAAGAGTCTTTTGACGAGGCTTTTGATAGTAGGCAAATGTTATCCTTCACTATCAGCTTAGCTACGTCAATGGTGTGAAGGTTAGAGTTTCGGGACCCAGTTAAGATTTCTTTTTCATCCACGCTCTTAACACTGCAACATTACTTCTAGTCCTTTGTCGCACAGCTGTCCTATGCTAAAAAGATTATGAGATAACCCCTCAACATAGTCAACGTCCTTGATGACCAGATTATTTAGAACTAAGTCCCCGTATCCTTTTATGTGAGCCTGATGGTTGTTCCCGAATTTCTCAGTTCCGCAATACTGTTCAACAACGTTGGACAGCAATTCTCTTCTTCCAGTCATGTGCTTGAAGCAACCCGAATCCATATACCAAATGGACTTAGCCTGAAAAACACATAAATTCATATAATGAAAAACTATATGCATTCAAACATGTCCATTTTTAATTCACAATCAAACCGTGTTCTGAACCGAGATGTTCAGAACACATGATGAGTTAAGACCGGGTCCTGGGCTGTGTGCACAGAAGCCAAACGTGTCGGTTTAAGCACAACCGACAAGCAAAAGAACGGGTCCTAGTCTAAGGTAACTAGAAGCCATTTCTTTGAAGCACGGGTCTTGATCAGAGGTAACCAAGAACCATCTGCATTAAGATCACACAAACTTGGGTACCCACCTCAATATGGGTCCCTTTTTGTTAGGGTTTCCAGATTTATATGGCACGTGTACAGTTTTAGAATCCTAATTAGCACTTGTGTGTGGTCCGAATGCACAACCCTTTGGAATCCATTGAAGATTGGATTTATTGGGTTTTGGAACCTTAGGCGCTGAAATTGCCTTTGGTTTTTGTCTTTTTGAGACCTTTTTGACCGTTGCTTTGGTTTTGGGCCTTGGCAACGGACAATTCTCGACTTTGTTTGAGGCCGATGATGCACTATTTTTAGTTTTCTTTTTCCGAATACATTTAACAGGATAAGGCACAAAAGCATTCAGTTCAGGAACCTGTCGTCTATATTTAGTTGGACATAGATTAAACAAATCACTGAACGAGTACTTTAACCGAATAGTAGAATTCGGTTCAATATTACAGACATTGTCACACACATTGTTACATAAATTGTCTTTACAGATTACAGACATCCTATCTCTAGTAACAAAGTCATTTGGCATTAAAGCCTTCTTCACAAAAAAACTTGTAAAATCCTGCATGGTGGTTTTTGGGACTCTCCTTACATGATCTGTAGGAACAAAACGATTTGAGTCAGTAACCATGGAAGATTTAGACTTGACAGACTTTTCTTTTTGGTGGTGAGTGGGTTTCTTAAAAGACTTGGATTTAATCTGAGTCTTTTGAGGAACCTCACTTTTGAAAACTTTTGAGCACTCACCTTTGAAAATGAAGGAAGAAGCTTCTGTTTTAGCCTTACCTTTATCAGATGACACACATGGAATTTTTATGGAATGAGAAAGTGTTTGTTCTTTTGAAAGATTTTTCAATTGTTGTGAAACCATTTCAAAATTTTCTCTGTAGACAGTGACTTCCACAGTTTGTTGAAAAGATTGATTTACCAATTCTTCTTCTCTCTTAAGAAGAGCATCTTGAAGATCAAGTGCTTTCTCTTGAGACGACTTCAATTCCTTTTCTAAAACAATGATTTGTTGTTGAAGAACTTTTGCAGGAATATAAAGTTGAGGAGTTGATTTTAAAGTTTCAGTTTTCAATTCAGCTTCTGAATAAGTTGACGAGAGATCTTCCTCTAAAGTGGGTACTCTAGAAGAATAACTCTCGTTAAGTTCTTCATATTGAAAAGAAATTTCTTTATCTTTACGCGCAACACGTTTCTTATTTTCTTGGTTTAAAACTTCTTTTGATGACTCAAAAAAGAAAGATTTAAGACCGGCTCCCATATAATTCATGTCATAAAATACAGGTAAAACATTTTGTGCTTTTTCCAAATATTTATGATTTTTAAAACCAATTCGTTGTTTAGAATGGTAAAACCTAGTTTCTTTGGGCTGATTTAAATGGATAGTTTGTTCTGTTTGACCGCTTTTCAAAAATGCATCGTCAAGGGTCTTTATTCTTGAGAACAAAATTTTCTTCTTTTACCGCATCTAATTGTTTTGTGAGAACAAAATTTTCTTCTTTTAAGGAGAGTTTATCTTTTGAAAGCGTTTCCATGCAAGATTCAAGGTATATATTCCTATCCTGAACATCTACTTTTTCTATTAACATCTGTTTTATAACATTATGATTAGTTAACCACTTTGAATGATATAATTCAGATGATTCTTTCAGAAGATGAGCTTGATGTTCAGCCTGTACACCCCTTGCAGTTTCAGCATTTAATCTATCTTGTAGATCAAGTATTTGTGTGTGCAGTGTACATTCATTATCTACAAATAATTTATTTACATGTGCAGGAACGTAATAGGAATATAACTCATTGGACTCAGAACCGGATGTGGAGCATTCGGGTCGTTGGTTGTAGCCATCAGACATGCTGGTGGATTTTTCATTGTCTCCCCCTCAGCAGCATGATCTGAATTGTCAGCAGTGACATCAGCACATGTCTCTAACCCCATACGATCTACCATGTAGCAATTCTTGCCCTTGTCATCCTCGTCTTCAGAATCTTCAGCATCCCAGTAGTCTTCCTGGGCGACGAGGGCTAATGCATCCGTTCTCTTCTTTGCTGCCTCGAGCTTTCTCTCGTAGTACGCGACGTCTCTGTCGAAGTTGTTCTTGCATTCCCTAGCAAAGTGGCCCGGTTTGCCACATTTGTAGCAGAGACGTTCATCCGCAGCTTTTGGCTCATCAGCTCTTGGTCTGTCCTCTCTCCTTTCCGCCGGCCTCTTATCGGCCCGGCGATGCTCACGGCTATCATCACGCCTCCTATCCCTTCTTTCGGGCTCTCGTCTCTCTTCCCTGCGGTCATCCCGACGATCATCCCTTCGATCGTCCCGCCTGTCATCCCTGCGATCATCGCGCCTATCATCTCGCCTTTCATAACGGCGATCATCTCGATAGTCGCGTCTATCGTCATATTGGCGATCATCCCTGTCATCCCTTCTGTAGTCATCCCTGCGATAGTCATCGCGGCGGTCATCCCTCCTATCATCTGAGTACCTCCGTGGACCGGTGTCATAACGGAGTTGGTTGTTAGTCTTGTTTGAGAACCATCGCTGTTGGAGACGGTTGGTCCACAAGGCTATATGTTCTTGTATCGAGGCTTCCTCCTCATCATAGACCTCACGCGGAGGAGAAGCATACATGTACTGAGAAGATGAAGAACCAGGAGCAAAAGATGGTGTCGGAATCTGCTTGTTGGTGATCAAGGCTAGCGAATCATTCGGTTTCAACCCTGTGTTGGCTGATAGCAGTAGAGAGGCCAATTGATTTGCCATCAGCTTCTGTTGATCGACATCCCATTGATATTTTTTAACCTCCTTAAAGACGACATTAATGGAGACCTCAGGAATGTTCAGGATTGTTTTTGTTGCCCGTCATGTAAGCTGCCACTCGGGGGCTAAGGCGGCAAAGAATTGGATGTTGATATCATCCCTATCCTTCTTGATCTGCAGTTTGTTCAACTCGTTAAGGACTGCACAGAACCTGGTGAATGTGGCTTGTAGAGATTCCCCGTCTTTGGCGCGGAATTCCGTAAACTTTGCCTTTGCCTCCTCTATTTTGGCACGATCATCTAGATCTGCCCACAGCATTTGGACTTCCAGCTCGTCCCACATTTCTTTTGTAGACATTTTACTGTCTACACCGACCAGAATATCAGTGGGGAGGGCTTGATAAATCAGATATTCTGCCCTCTTGTCAGCGTGCTGTCGGTCTCTCTCGGCGTCATTTGCCGGGTCTCTTTCAACTTTAGAGGCTTGGACAGGGGGGTCAGCCTCAGGTCTGGCAGCTATTTCTCGATAGTAGATGACGGGTCCTTCAAATATAGATTGAAGCATCAGGTTCCCGAGAGGTTGCATTCCAACGAACTTAAGGAACCGGGATTTCCATTGTTCGTACTCATCGGGATAGAGAACTGGTGGTCTGTTCTCAGATCCGAGTACTAGAACTTCGCGAGACATTATGATTATGGGTGCTGATTAAGAATATGAAGATCTTAGAGGTGGAAACTGAACACGGATGTGTTGGACTGAAAACAGAAGGTTCTGAATTCGGATGGTGTGACTTCGGATGAACAGTGTTTCGGATGAGGGATCCGAACTCGGTTTGGGTGAATTCGGATGGGTAGGTTTCGGATGGATGGGTTTCGGATGAACTGATTTCGGATGAATGAACAGTAATTCGGATGGCAATGGGTCGGATGAGGTTCAATTTCGGAAGGGGTCCTAATTCGGATGAACAGTACTACGGTTGGGGACCAAATTCGATTAAAGCTAATTTCGGATAGACCTAAGGGACCGAATTCGGAAGGACCGAATTCGGTGAACAGTGGACAGGTCCGAATTCGGATGGACCGAAATGTGTGGTCCGAAATTGGAAAAAATTTAAGTACAAGTCCCAACAGTGAAAAATGGAAAGCCTGATCTGAACTTCGGATGGTCCGAAGTTCGGATGGGACCGAAGTGAGGTCCGAAATGGGCTTATGGGGGGTCCGAAATTCACCTAAGTAAGGTCTGAATTGGACCGAAATGAGGTCCGAATTAGGATGATGTGAGGTCCGAATTTGGTGCCTAGGTGGTCCGAAATGCTACAGTAGTAATCCGAAATACAGCAGGTTTTTTACGATTTCTAAGGCAGAATGAGCAGAATTCGCTTTTTATCAGTTTTAAAGCCTAAAAACAGTACTAAATGATTTATAAACTATTTTAAACACTTTTGGTGATTTAAAATAACCTAAAAAACACTTAAAAACAGAATGAACACGTGAAAAAACCCACTTAAACAACCCATATTTTCAAAGTTAAAAATGGCCGATTCTTGATGATTTTAACAAAGATATGGAACTAAATGAGCTTAAAATCAGTAGAGAATGATAATGTGATGTTTATATGACCATTATAACATACGAAACACGAAAAAACAAGGGAAATGAAGATCTAGCCGACATGAGATGAAGAACACGAAGAACACTCAAGAAATCCAGCAGAATCCGTATAAGTCAGTTTAAATCCACCCCTCTGAGCTCTGATACCAATTGTAATAATGTATTCCCGTATATTTTCAGCACATTGACGATTTTCTTATCAAACACATGAAAAATCAAGCTCAATAAATGTGTAATGATAAAGAAGAAGACAATATGAATGTTGAGAGAAAAAGACAATATGGCGGCTGTAGTATATTCAAAATGTCAACCGTGTCTTTGAAAAGTAACCCTAGGAGCCTTTTCTAGGCTCCTTTAATTAACTTACACAACATGGCAACTTTGGCCCCTAGACTTTGGCATAAACATAAATTACATGGAAATTAAATAAAAGACAAGATACACTGATAATAAATATTACGAAACAACTCCTAGGATCGAAATAATAAATCTAACAATCTCCCCCTTTTCGATCACTTAGGAGGTCCTGGAACTCGGGCGTGGTCAGTAGATTCTCGGAGGATGCTCTATGGGCATATAAAACCACATTTAAAACACCAATCGGTATGTCCCCATATAGACTTGTGTACTGTAAGCTTTGCCATCTTCCAGTAGAATTGGAACACCAAGCTTTTTGGGCAATTAAAAATACTAAATTTAATATGCATGACGCCGGTGTTGATAGAAAATTTCAATTAAACGAATTCGAATAAATTCGTAGAGAAGCCTACGAGAGTGCAAATATTTTTTAAAGAGAAAACAAAATTCTTCCACGATAGACTTCTTTGAAATAAAACATTTACCAAAGGAAACAAAGTCTTGTTTTTTAGCGCAAGACATAAATTGTTTTTCGGTATATTAAAAAGTAAATGGAGAGGTCCATTTATAGTAACTGAAGTCTACCCGCATGGTGCGGTAGAAATTCAAGATCCAAAAGGTGGTGAACCTTTTAAAGTCAATGGACACAGACTTAAATTATATGTCCAATAGGCCACCAATAATATGCTAGTCTCTGAACTCATCAGACTACAAAATCCAGAAGTTAGTTAAATTAGTTTAAGAGCAGTACGTCTGGCTGAAGACGTAAAACTTAGCGCTTTCTGGGAGGCAACCCAGAGAACTTTGATTATTTGATCTTATTTGTTTTTAGTGTTTTTAATTTGCTTATGTGTTAATTGTGTGTACCCAGCTAAGTTGGGGAGGATTCCTCCTCCCAAACGCAGTTGTTTTTAGGTAAATTAAATTTTGGGTTTAACTTAAATTTTAGGTTTTAAAATTAAGTATTAGGATCCCCACAACACAAATTAGAATTTTAAGCACGCAGACCGAATTATTTTAGCCCGATTTAATAAGCGTAAGCTTGAAGAAATGGGTTTACAGATTTTCACGCATCCAGATCAAAAATCCGGAGGCCCGGGCGCAGGGGGGGCACAGGGCTACTCCTGGCCTACGCTCCGACATGCTGAAAAGTTTATAGGATTAGATTTGGCTCACAACTAGCGGTGAGAATTAGGTTAGTTCATTCATAAAAAAAATGGTTTTTATTTACTCAAGCATAATCATATATAAAAACCAATTTTAACATATCCTAATTTTCTGCCAATAAATTGTGGATGTCGAGCCACTATCATGCTAATGGTAACCGTCCCATAAACAATCATTTCACCCTGACCCTAGGATGAGAGCCATTGACCCCAAAAAGGTCCGTTTTGAGAAACCTCTCAACGCGAAATTTCCTGTAGTTCCACCAAACTCAAATAACGGTAAACCCCCTAGGTTTTACATTGAGCGTACTCTTAAAGAACCTGACTTTGAGGGTTTTGATATATTAGAGTGTTTCGAGAGATTAGGATGGGCTAGGGAAATACAATGGGAACTCCCATATATCCACACTAGTCTGATCCAACAGTGGTTCGCTACTGTTAGGAAAACAGACGGATATGAGGACCATGACTTTGAGCTCACGGGAGTAGTAGGAAATAAGAGGGTAACCATTTCTAGGAAGATACTTCGTGATGAATTCGGTATAGATGGAGATATTCCAATACTTAGGGAATTTTGGTCATCTCTGGACCTTCAGGGGGTAGAGCGAGAAAGATTAATGGTTGGGTGCATAAGTGCGTTGGGATGATAGCCGTAGTATTTGGGATGTCGATTGAGGAAGCAAGGGAGTATACCTACTTTAATAGGGGTGACTTATGTCCTCTAGCTAAGGTGTTGTGGAAGTTTGTTATTTTTAACTTACTTCCTAGACACAAGATACTACTGCTATTTGACCCCAAAAGTTCTATTATTGCATGCATTGATGATAGGATACCCGATCACATCTTTAGGGTACATCATAATGGAATACTCGTCGGAGTGTAGCGTCGTGGGTCAAGGGATGAACTATCCACACTACTGTATGATGACTGAGTTGTTTATCATTGATAAAGCGATGTCGGAGCAACTACTGATTAAGTACCTTAACCCCAATGAGATTTGGTTCACCAGACTTACTATGTTAGGGTTAGTATTTGAGAGAACCCATTTAGGTTTCCAAATCTGGTGCCCTAAAACCTCAAGAGTGACCCTAATCCCATTCATTGCTCCCGAGTACCGTGAAGAGAAGCGGAATAATAAAGGAAAAACTAGAATGGAAGTGGACGACGAATATGAAAGGCCGTGGAAAAAGATGTCAATCATGGATTTGATGAGGTCAAAGATCGATATCTTGAAGGACGTCATGGGTAGTATACTCAATGAAAACAAAGATATGGTAATAGATATCGAGATACTATAAGAGGAACAAAAGAAACACGAGAAGATGTTTCAAGTGCATTCGGATTGGCTCACAAATATCCAACTGACGGTGGGAGAGTTAGAAGAAGCGGTCGTTCCTATAAAAGAGTTTTAATTAATTATTTGAAATATGTGGTTTGGTTGTTGAGTGAGGAACTTTTAAGTATGTATTTGGTTGGTATAATTTCTGGTATGGTGTGTTTTCCAGATGTAACCGTACTTTAGTTTCTGTTTGGTTGCTTATTTTATATTTTTAAGTGTGGTGTGAGAATTTTAATTTAATGAAAAAGTTTGAATTTAATTCTACTTGAGTTAATCGCAATTTATTTTTGAGCAAGGAATGTGTACTAATTTAGTTCTCATTGTTAAGTTATTATAATGCTCGAATGTGACGAGGACGTCACAATGGTCTAAGTTGGGGAGGGTAGTGTTCTAAAAAAATAATAATTAACTAATTTAGCCCCCGCAAAATATTTTTAGACCACGGTTTTAATCACAAATAAAGAAGTTATACTGCCCCGCGTACCAAAACTAGTAAATAAAACAAATTTTAGAAGCATGGGCGCATGGGGGCGCAGGGCTACGCCCAGCCTACGCCCCATCGTTGTTAAAAAGCATATTTGAGCTTCCTTTTCACTTTTCACAAACCCTAGAACTATTTCCCTTACGGTTCAAGTGCGGCCATTCCCTCTTTGTGCCATTTTTGTTCTAGAATTTGGAAATCTAAACTTCAAAACATCCACATTATCATACACAACAAAGAGCTAGGCTAGAAAACTTTTCGTTGTGGGTATTTTCATTCACTTTGAAGGTTTTTGGGTGAAGAAGTGGGTGAAACAAAAAAGCTAGATTTTTACCAATGTAAGTCTCCAATTTTAAAGGTTAGTGTTTTTATTAAGTAAATGCAACTTATTTCATACTTTTTGAGCAAAATAAAAGCTTGAGCTTTATGGTCGTCCATGGAGTTTTCATGGTGATATTGACTTGTTAGAGTCAATGTATGTGAAATTGCATGATGTAGATGATAACCTTGATATATGTTTAATGAGATATATGTTTAGTTGATAATTATAGTTAAATTGTCATGATTAATTTCTAAGAGATAAATTGGATTTATAAAGTTGGTTGCCTAAATATGCATAAAATGTATGAATTAGCAACTCGGGTTACAAAATAAATCTTATGTGCTAAATGAATTTTAATGATATATGGTATATGTCTAAGCACTTGAAATAACGACAAATTAGAGACTATAATTGAGAGTGATGCAAAATTTTAGTGTAAAAGTATATATATATATATATATATATATATATATATAGACACACACACACACACATATATATATATATATATATATATATATATATATATATATATATATATATATATATATATATATATATATATATATATATATATATATATCTTGAACAAATTGAGCGTAATTTTGCAAAATGTAATAATAGGTTACATTATTTAACTTAGCTCATACATATTTGATTGGTTGATAAAGTTATAGATGGCACGAAGAACACGCCAACGATCTATCCCGTAAACGTACTTATAGATTGGACCCCTAACCTCTTACTGTCCCAACACCGTGAAGAAGTTAGGACACACTAGTTTTATATAAAAAGACTATAACATGGTCTTAGTTGAGAAGAGAGTTAGGAGGGAAGACTTTGAGGATTATGGGATTCCATACCTCTTTGACTTTTTGGAATGGGAGAGTGTTAGATTTGGGCGGCCCACTGATCCATCAGGACGATGTAGTGGAATGGATGTCCACCCTACGAAGGGAGACGGGGAGCACGAATAATTAGTTAAGACATATAGGTAGGGCTGTTCAAAACCGGATAATCTGATTTTCAGATAATCCGAATTTCAGATAGTTGAAAATGAGTATCCGAATTTCGGATTATCCAAACATTGGATATCCGAAATCTCGGATTCGGATAACAAATTATCCGAAATATCCAATATATTTATCACTTTGTAGCTTGCGAAAAAAACTAATATAAATCATTCATCTAAACATCCGATATCTTAATAATTAACGGAAATACAAACTACAAACCACAATAATAAAACATAACAAGCAAATAAGCAAACATGCAATAAACAAATGGTTTGTTTTAGTGTTCGAAAAGTGGAAATTGTCAAATTGAAAGCTTGAAACTTAATGAAACACATATAAGTCTTCAAAGTTGGAACATCATGACATCATTGGCTTCTTGATCCTTGCAATCTTTGTTTCCAAGCCTTTCTTTTGAAAGTCCTTGGAACAATTCCACAATGCAAAATAATTAACATTAAGTGTCTTATAAAATTCATGAAACAATAAAAAGGTATATGTTAGAATCAACTTTAATTGTTGAATATAATAAGTCTAGGGTTTGTTTTGTAATTAATTCATAGTTAGGTATTTTTGTATAAATAGTACAATGCAGTTTGTATTTTGTATGGAATCTGACACAACCATTGCACGAAATTTCATAGCTACAGTGTACGAATTAGGGCTACAGAAAGAATTCCTTCATTGTCTCTATATTTCTCATTTTGGTGCAATTAATCATTCGCTTAGTGTTCGATTTCTCCTTTGATTGTTTGGTATTACATTTGTGGTTGATTAATCTGAATTCACAATTGGTATCAGAGCACAGAAATGGATTAAATTGATTGATTTTGAATTTTTTTTTCACTGTTTCATCGAAATTATAGAAAAATTTGAAAAACCCTTAGGGTTTTTGATTCAGTGTGTGGTTAATTGTATAAATTGGATCGAAGATCAAGATTTAAAAAACGAACAGATTGAATCTAATTTCAATCTGTAATTCAAATCACACAAAAAGATTGGTTGATTTTTTGTATTTTTTGAAAAACTGTTGTTCTTGACTGTTCTTGAGGAAAACAGGGTGTTTGATCTGAAAATAACCAAAGTGCCATCATAAAAAGTGTTTATTAGTATGTCAAGATCAAATCACCTAAGATTAGCTGGTTTGAATAAATCAGAGTCAAACCAATAATCTTGTTTTGAATCAAAGTCCAATTAAGAAGTTTGCCAAATAACACTTGATTGTTTTAAGAAAAACTTTCAGAACAGTAAGAATAGAACAACTTAAATCAGTAAACACAATTAGTACCAAAACCTTTTTATTACCAACCACTGATTACAAGAACCCCTAATCTGTTTGATTAGACGAAGAACACAAACTGTTCTTAGGGTTTTACAACCTTAGAGGCTTGAGAAACTTAATCAGAATACAAGTTACAATTCTAATTGCTAAGCACCGAGTACATAAGAAAGACCTAGTTTATCTCTAGTTATAACATTCTGATTTGTTTCCTTAACAATCTGCGATTTCTCTTGAGTAGATATCTTTGGAAGATCTTCAAATCTTTAAATCTTTATCACATCCTGATTTGTAGCACTTTCTGTTATCAACATCTAAAACAGCTTGAACTTTAACTCTAACAGCTTGAACATTTTGCACTAGCAGCTCGAGTTTCTTGAACTAGCAGCTTGAAGATTGTAATTACATAGAATTACTACTAACAGTCTGAGAAATCCTAACTCACAGCTTGACATACTTAGATTATTTCCCAACAATCTCCCCTTAACTTAAATTCTTAACTAAGAGTTTAAGTTTCTTTACAAGATCAAAAATTAAGGAAATATTTACAAAGTAAAACTGTTAGCTTCAAACTAAGGCATCCAAAAACTTACATGTTTACAATTGTGCAAGCTTCTGTCTTAGAGCCTTTGTGAAGTTTCTTTTCAACTCTTCATGATCACAAGTAATCTTCATTGTATTCATCTGATGTAGCCATTCTTTTGAAAGATCGAGAAATTCAATACTATAGAACCTGTTGGATCCATATGCCAGTTTGAATCTATATGTCATTGATTTTTCATATAGATCGATCTGTACAATCTTCATTTCCTTGGCAACTTCTATATCTGTTCTTGAAGACTCTGGATCAATGATGCTTTGAAGACCTTTTATGACATTCTGAACCCATACTATTGGAGATCTAGAGTGCCTAGCCTTCCCAATGTTGTGCATCTGAGTTAGCTCTGCTCTAGTCATCCTTTGAACGATTTGAAATAGGTTCTTATACTCTTCTTCTGGACCAACTTCTCTTTTAACAACAAGATGATATACCAAATCACTATTATCCATTGATTTGGCAAACCAGTAAGTAATTGGTGTTTTTGAAAAGTCATGTTTAGCTAAGGCTTTCTCTATCTCCATAGCCTTCTGCAATCGCTGATCAAATATAACCCTTTTCACATTATCAAACTTTGCTTGAGAAATTTCTTCTGGTTGAGGCACAACAAAATTTTAGAAGGTTCCTTTGATTGAGGCACAACATCAGGCTTAGAAGGTTCATTGTTTTGTTCAGGAGCGTTTTCTTTAGCAGTGACCTTATCATACAAGGCTTGGAGTTTCTCGGTAGACCATGATTGTGCAAGAGCTCTTGGAATACCAGCACTTGCAGAATTTACTTGCCAATTTATTAAAAATCTTCTGTGCTCTGCCTTTGAATGCCCTGTTGGCCTTTTTCTCTTCTTTTGTCCCTCTTTCACATCAAATCCACGTAAATAGTCAGTAAGAGTTTCATCCTCACCCATAGGAGCTTCAGCTTGTTGATCAAAGATCTGGTATTGTTCTTATGCAATCCTTCTAGCCAATTCTGCATCAGCAGCAACTTGAGCTTCTTTAGAAATAAACTTTATCTTTGGCTCTTCAATAAAAATGCCTTTGTCTATGCCAGAGACAGTTGCTTGGACTGTTGTGGATGTTCCTTGCTTTCCTTCTTTGATTAGGACACCTCCTGACATTTTAAGATTAACATCTTGAACTTCTGAACTAAAAATCTGAGAAACTGGTGGAACTGTTAGCCCAGAAATTGGAACTGCCAGAGGTCAACCTAAGACTGCTTGGACTGAATGTGGGATCTCCTGATTCTCCCCCATTTTGGATGCATTGGTTTGATCAGAAGGACCAAAAATAATTGCTAACAGGGTTTGAATCTGCTTCTCTAGTTGGACAATTTTGGTACCATAAAGATTCAACCCTAGCTGGAATTGGGCAAGCTTTTGTTGTTGGACTGCTGAGAGCATTTGAAGTGCAAGAATTTGTGATCCCTGTGCACCAATAGTGGACTTGTAATGTTCCAAAATAGCTACAACAGGTTTCAGTTAGGGATCCATCAAAACCATTAGTTGTAGATTACCCTCAAGATCTTCAAATGATAAAGGTATTTTAGAACTATCATTGGCACTAATACCAGATGTACTAGTAGCATCTGGGCCCCTCTGTTCTTGAAACTGGGGACTTCCAGAAGGTGCTTGCACACCCTCTGTTGCCATGGGTGTGCTCTTAGGGATGTTAGAACTGTCCTGTGCCCCTTGTGCAGATTGGATGTTCACCTCCACATTGAGGTTTGGAGAGTCCTTAGTAGGTTTCCTTTGGATATGATATGCAGGAGTATCCTCTTGCACAGGGATATTTAGCTCTGGCTGTTGGATTGAGGTGGGAGGAGCACCTGCAACCCTTTCTTTCTTTTTAGTGTATATTTTGAGTGGTGGGGCTGTGGAGATACGTCTGACAGAAGGATCAGAGGGTATGTTTGTATCATGGGGAGTGGATTGAGATCCTGGGGGTGAAGCAGTAATGTGGGGCTGAGCCTGCTCAGGATCCTCTCCTCTGTTTCTTGGATTGATATGCAACATTGCTTTAGGCAATAAGACATCAACAGCATGAAAATTAGCACTCTGTTTCAAAACTCTTTTTATAGTTTGTAGAGAGTGTTTATGAGAAACATATATCCTCTTATGTATTTTTAAAGAATTGCAAGATTTTGCAATCATTTCAGATAAGAATCGAGGATACATATAAAATTTCCCATTCTTTAACGCATGATGCCTTAAAATCCCCTAAAAAATAATATTTGAAAAATTGACAGTTCGCCTGTTGATAAGCAAACTAAAGCAGTTGCAACATTTGAAGAAAATTCAGACCAACTAGTTCTCTTTGGACTCAGACATTGTTGAACAATATCAATAAGGTATTTCCATTTGGGGCCAAATTTTTTTTTGAAAAATGTAAATGTATCAGTTGGTTCCCTATACCCTATCTCAAATAAACCTTCACGTACAGAAGTAAGAGGAAGATCATTGATACCTTCAGCATCTTGCAGTTGCAAGTGCTGTCGAATGGAGTCCTCTGAGATGGAGACTGATTGACCATCAATGGTAGACACAAGAGTTATGATACCATCGTTTATGTTCAGACACACTTTGTTCCAGAACTGCTCTATTTGTGATACATAGATGGTAGGGTTTATTGTAAGAGCATAGAAGATGGATGAACTACGGAGGAAGTCCATCATCTCATGAAATGGTCGTAGTTCAGCATGCTTTAGTGTGTATGGAAGACAGTTGAGGTCTTTGACAAACTCCATTGGTGCGTAAGAACGAAGAGATTTTGGGTTATGGCTTGCAGATTATGGAATCACAATGGGAGGGAATGAGAGGACTCTGGTTGATATTTAGAAATTGGTACTTGTAACTGAACGAAACTGGGACTTTTAAGGGTTTTGGATTTAAAAATATCTAGTCCCGCGTTCAAACATCTTGGAACTGACCGAAACGCCTTGGCACACTTAACAGACCAAGTGAAAAACAACTAGTAGTCAGAGCAATATGTATTGGAACAATGTCTCCCCCTTAGCTAAACACATAAAACAAAGAATTTACACAACTTCCAAAAGATGCTAATTTAAGGGAGATTAATCTATGTTTACCATACCAATATTTGACACCAGAAAAGTGAATCTTCCTACATCAAAAGGTTTAGTAAAAAGATCTGCTAACTGATCATCAGTATGAATTTTGGTAACTTGAATTAACTTCATTTCATTACAATCCCTTATAAAATGAAATCTAATATCTATGTGCTTAGCCTTGCGAAACTTTACTAGATTTTGTACAATACTTATTGCACTTGAATTGTCAATATAAATAGGAGTAGATGAAAAGTTCATACCATAGTCTCTTAGTTGGTTCTGAATCCACATAACCTGAGAGCAACAGCAAGCAGCTGCAACATATTCTGCCTCAGTGGATGATGTGGATATTGTGGATTGCTTCTTGCATTGCCAAGAGACTAGTCTTACTCCTAGATATTGACAACCTCCAGTTGTTGACTTCTTGTCTTATTGCAGCCTCCATAGTCACTGTCAGAATATGCTGTTAATTCAAGAGGAGAATCCTTAGGGTACCATAGGCCCAATTTTGGTTGGCCTTTTAGATATCTAAAAATCCTCTTAACAGCAAACTAGTGTGAGACCTTTGGGGCAGATTGGAACCTGGAACAAACACAAACAACAAACATTATATCTGGTCTAGAAGATGTTAGATACATAAGTGAACCTATGAAAGATCTGTACAAATGTATGCCCACATCAACTCCTTCTTTATATGCATCAATCTGCTTGTGAGTGTCCATTGGAGTGCTTGCAATCTTTGTATACTTTTACCCAAACTATTCCAGAATGTCATTCACATACTTTGACTGACTGATGAAGAGAGCAGTGGGCTTCTGCTTTACTTCTAATCCTAGAAAGAAAGTTAATTCTCCCATTGAACTCATCTGAAACTTTTTGTGCATCAAAGTCTCGAATCCCTTGCAAAGCATGTCATTGGTTGATCCAAAGATGATATCATCAACATAGATCTGAAGAAGTAGGATCTCTGTTTTGATTGTCTTTGTGAACAATGTCTTGTCCAGAGTACCTCTCTTGAATCCATTCTTTAGAAAGTAGGAAGACAGAGTGTCATACCATGCTCTAGGAGCATGGTGTAACCCATAGAATGCTTTATCTAACTTGTAGACTCTGTCAGGATACTTGTAGTCTTCAAACCCAGGAGGTTGATACACATAGACCTTCTCATCAATTGTACCTTATAGGAATGCAGATTTTACATCCATTTGATACACCTTGAACCCTTTGTAGCTTGTATAGGCTAAGAACAGTCTGATAGTTTCAATCCTTACTACTGGAGCAAAGACATCATCATAGTCTATTCCTTCTTCTTGAGTGTAACCTTGAGCTACTAGCCTTGCTTTGTTCTTGATCACTATACCTCTTTCATCCTTTTTGTTCCTGAAAACCCATATTGTACCAATTGCCCTCTTCCCTTTAGGCAAATCAACCAGTTGCCACACATTCTTAATCTTGAACTTCAGTAGCTCTTCTTGCATGGCTTCAATCCAAGATGGATCCTTCAGAGCCTCAGATGCCTTCTTTGGTTCTAGTTGTGATATAAAACTGGCATGTTCAAATGCAGCTAGACTGAACTCAGGAACTACTTCTTCAGAGACAATTGTTTCCTTGTGGATCTTATTCCTTGTCTATCTGATTTGGTTAACTGGATTATATTTGTGAACCCTGAGGTTAGGTTCACTTTCTATCTGAATTGTGCTTCCTATGTTGGTGTCATCACCTTCTGAACCACTTGATGATTCTGCTTCATGAGTAACAGTTTGATCTGGAGTTGGGACTGTTTCCCTATTTGTTGGAGCTGTTACTTCAAGACTTGGGACTGGTACCTCAAACTCTGTACCTTTGTCTTGTTGGTCAATCAGGACCCCAGGTGGGTCACAAGTAAGAAGCGGTAAAATAGTGTACTCATCCCATCGACCAGAATCTTCAACAGTTTGAGTATTTGTGACAACAGACTACACTTTTGTGCTGGCAGCATGAGGATATGTACTGGAAGCATGAGAATCTGTGCTACCAGTTTGAACATTGTATCTAACTGCTCCTGCAAAATACTCATCAAAACTCAGAGAATGTGTTAGTGAATCCAAATTAAACAACCAATCAGGACCAGTGCCTTTAACATTTGCAGTATTTTCATTAAACTCAACATTGGCACTTTTTTCCAATGATTTTTGATACACTGTTATAGACTCTATAAGCTTTGCTCTGTGTGGAGTATCCTATAAAGAATCCTTCCTCAGACATACTCTCAAACTTACCTAAGTGTGTTTTAATACACAGGATAGTGCATGGACAACCAAAGGGTTTTAGGATGTTAACTAAGGGAATCCTATGGTGAAATAACTCATATGGATTTTTCCCTTGTGACTGGACTACTTGGACCCTATTTAGAACATAAGAGGCTGTATTAACTGCCTCTGCCCAGAAGGTCATTGGCAATTTGAAATTCGCTAACATGGTCCTAGCAGCCTCTATTAATGTTCTATTCTTCCTTTTTGCTATCTCTTTTTGTTGTGGTGTTCTAGGTGCACCGTACTGTTTTGAAATTCCTTTTGACTCACAGAAGCTGTTTAGTTCATGATTTGTTAATTAAGTTCCATTGTGTGACCTGATCACCTTTACTTTTAAGTTAGATTGGTTTTCACTTTTTAGAATAAATGATTTAACTAACTCAACAGTCTCATCCTTAGTCCTAAGAAAACAGACCCATGTAAACCTGGTGAAATCATCGATAATGACTAAACAGTAAGCTCTTTTATTCAAACTCAAAACAGAAGTTGGAGCAAAAAGATCCATATGAAGGAGATGCAATGCAGTTGAGATTGAATTTACTTTTTTGGTCTTATGAGAAGTTTTGTGTTGCTTGCCTTTGAGGCAGGCTACACAATGATCATCACATATGAACTCCTTTTGTGGTAAACCTCTTACTATCTTATTTTCTTACCAAAGCATTCATAGATTTGAAGTTCATGTGACACATCCTTCTGTGCCAAAGAGCAAACTCATTAGTTGATGCTTTGGATATTAAATATCTTAAAGTTTTTGCAGAAGATAATTTTTCAGTGTCTACACAGTATACATTGTCCTTTCTTGGTGTTCTAAGTAAAACAAGATTTTTAGGTATTTTAAAATCTTTGGATAGGACAATGCATTCGGAGTTTGTGAACAGAACAACATTCTTTTTTGTCATATACTTAAGACACACTTAGTAAATTATACTTCAGCTGTTCAACATACAGTACATCATTAAAAGTCATGTTACCTGCTTTGACAGTACCTTTACCTGTCACCTTACCTCCTTTGGAGTTTCCTCCAAATGCAACATATCCGCCTGTCACACCCTGCTACCTTGGTTGGCAGCGAGTCGTGACGAGTGCGGAAGCGTAACCATAATTATAACGAACGACCACTAAATGGACGTTTTCGAAATAATACATCATTAAAATTTAAGAATGTAATAATGTTTTACAAAATGAAAGAAATGAAGTTCGCGTAATACAGAGATTTTAATACATAATTAATGCGTCCAAAAATAATGCAGTCAAATCTCCGTTAGTTTCGAAATATGCATGCGACTCCATGAAATGCCGAAGCTTGAAAGTTGGTGTATCCGAAGGCACACTTGCCTTAATTACCTGAAAATACATGCTAAAATACGTCAACAAAATTGTTGGTGAGTTCATAGGTTTACACGAAAAGACCAGTTGTATGGACATTATCAGATGCGTTGAATTTATAAAAATCATAAATTCCATGAGATGTATTACGTAAACCATCATGTCACCGAAGCTTAATTAGAATGAGTTTTGCCCCGAGCAGTATTCCCAAAATACCGTGTGTTGAATATATATGCACCCGCTGTTAGCTAAACCACTAACCCGAGTGGGGGACATGACTCCCAATAGATCTATTCACAATATATTCGCGCTTGCAAACAAATGCAACTAACGATTCAATGATATAAGGGCGGAGATTCTCATACGCAATACATAATAGAATCGAGAAGTTTTCGTGTCCATATAAAAACGAAGCATGTATTTCATCCCAAAGCATAACTATGTGAAAAATGGGACTATGAAGACTCACCTTGTTGGTTTTTGATGATGTTTTTGGATCTGTGTTAAGCACTTGTTCGGATGGTCGAGACTCGTCCTAATATTTTTACGAGTTCGGGTCAATATCATTATAATACGTGTTGGAGTACTTCGTAATCGTTTTTATGTACTTGTGATGTATGAATTATTTTTGTGGGGTGTTATACGTGAATATCGATTTATGGATATTTATTTTCTAAAATGGTTTGCATGCATGCATACTCACGTATATATGTACATATATATATGTTTATACGAAAATGCATACATATATATACGAGCATGTGCATTATTATGAAAAAAGTATTCATACATTTTGCATGGAAAAATTATCACGAGTATTATGAAAACCGATTTGTAAATGAAAAATATTACATTTTTAGTAAATATCTTTAATTTTTCATGTTTTATATATTTTTAAGGTGGAAAATAAAATGAATGAGAAAAACTTACAGAAGTTGAAGAATGCTTTTGAATTTTGGCCGATTTGCTTTGAGAGGGTTTGTGAGTTGGTGTGTTTTTGTGAAGTGGGTTTTGTCTTCTATTTATAGAAGAAAATTGGTTATTAAAAATAAAGATAAGTTAATTAAAATTTTCAATGAAATGATGAAAAGTGAAATGGTGGAATCGGTTGAGTGTTGGGCAAAAAGGTGTGGCCGATTTTATCATTACATGTTGTATGTTGTTTAATATTATAATAATACAAAAGTACAAGCTAGTTGTCCTTTAAAGGACAACTTACTTTTTAGAGTGATAAGTAGTATGGGTTTGCATATTTTATATTAATAAAAGTACAAAAAGTATGAACGAAAAGGTGATAGTGATAATTTCGGATATATATATATATACATACTTAGAAAATTTTCTGGAATGTTAAACTCGATTCAAGTGTGAATCGAGTTTGTTACAGTGTGAGTCGAGTTTTATATCATTATACCCGAGTTTTATGCCTTTGTCATTCGAGTTTTATGCCTTTGTCATTCGTGTTTTATGCCTTTGTTATTCGAGTTTCACATAGCTTTAGTCGAGTTTCTTTGTTTAACTTGTTCGAGTTTTATGTAGGTTCATTCGAGTTTCATCCCTTAGGAATCGAGATTTGTATCTTTATCATCCGAGTTTTATATTGCATCATCCGAGAAAATCCCTTCTTTATTCGTGTTTCATCAGAGTGTTATCCGAGTTTATGCCTTTACTAATCGAGTTTCATCACATCATTATTCGAGTTTACACTTACATGATTCGAGTTTCATGTAATATCATTCGAGTTTATTACTATATGATTCGAGATTCATATAACTTCATTCGAGTTTATTACTTCATTATTCGAGTTTTATATTAGTTTAATTTTCGAGTTTCATACCTTATATTTTTAGGCCAGTTGTTACAGTCTCCCCCCGTTGAAGGAATTTCGTCCCGAAATTAGCTCGTGTTCCCCTCTGCTTGGACTTTTGAGAACAGCTTGGGGTACTTCTCTCGGAATTGATCTTCGCGTTCCCAAGTAAACTCAGGACCTCGTTTAGAGTTCCATCGGACCTTTATTATTGGAATTCGACTGTGCTTGAGTTTCTTGACTTCTCGGTCCATTATTTCCACCGGTTGCTCAATGAAATTCAGCTTATCGTCTATCTCCAGCTCGTCCATGGGTATTACGAGTGATTCATCAGCCAGACATTTCTTAAGATTGGATACGTGGAAGGTATTATGAACGTTACTAAGCTCTGGGGGTAGATCGAGTCGGTAAGCTACCGGGCCAATTCTTTTGGTGATTTTGAATGGTCCGATATAACGAGGATTGAGTTTTCCTCGTTTTCCAAAACGGATTACGCCTTTCCAAGGCGAGACTTTCAGCATTACTTGATCTCCCTCTTGGAATTCCAAATCCTTCCGTCGGATGTCTGCATAACTCTTTTGTCGATCCCGCGCAATCTTCAATCGGTTCCGAATCTGGGCTATCTTCTCTGTAGTTTCCTAGATGATCTCAGGTCCAGTAATTTGACTATCCCCTACTTCAGCCCAACAAAGAGGTGATCGACACTTTCGTCCATAGAGTGCTTCGAATGGGGCGGTCTTAATGCTCGAGTGATAACTGTTGTTATAAGAAAACTCAACTAATGGCAGGTGTCTGTCCCAACTTTTGCCAAAGTCGATGACACATGCCCTTAGCATATCTTCCAATGTTTGAATCGTTCTTTCACTCTGACCGTCCGTTTGCGGGTGATAGGCTGTACTCATATCCAGACGCGTTCCTAGAGCTTCTTGCAATGATTGCCAGAACCGTGACGTAAATCTGCTGTCTCTGTCTGATATAATGGATACTGGCACCCCATGCCTTGAGACGACCTCCTTAAGATAGGTTCGTGTTAGCTTATCCATCTTGTCAGTCTCCTTGATTGGCAGGAAGTGTGCGGTCTTGGTCAGCCGATCCACGATCACCCAGATGGTGTCATAACCTCCAGAAGTCTTTGGCAACTTAGTGATAAAATCCATGGTGATATTTTCCCACTTCCATTGGGGTATCTCTGGCTGGACTAGCAATCCTGATGGCCTTTGATGCTCAGCCTTAACTTTTAAACATGTTAAGCACTTGCTGACGTAAGTAGCAATGTCAGCCTTCATGTTTGGCCACCAGTATGATCCCTTCAAATCGTGATACATCTTGTCCGACCCTGGATGAACAGCATATCTTGTTTTGTGCCCTTCATCCATGACCAGTTTCCTTATGCCTCCAAACTTTGGTAACCAAATTCTGCCCATGAAGTATCGGCATCCGTCTGACTTAATTTCAAACTGCTTATCCATGCCTCTCAATGCTTCATTCAGCAGATTATCCTCCTTGACTGCCTCTTCTTGTGCCTCTCGGACTTGAGAGTTTAGGTTTGACTGTATGGTCATTACCAAAGCTCGGACTCTCAATGGCTTAACCCGTTCCTTTCGGCTTAGGGCGTCAGCTACGACATTTGCTTTTCCTGGATGGTAGCGAATCTCGCAGTCATAATCGCTAAGAAGTTCCACCCAACGTCGTTGCCTCATATTTAACTCTTTCTGATTCAGATTATGCTGAAGGCTTTTATGGTCTGTGAATACCGTGCACTTAGTTCCATACAGGTAGTGCCTCCATATTTTGAGAGCAAACACCACTGCTCCAAGCTCTAAGTCATGAGTCGTATAATTCACCTCATGAATTTTGAGCTGTCGTGATGCGTAAGCAATGACTCTATCCCTTTGCATGAGCACACAACCTAATCCATTGTGTGAGGCATCACAGTAGACTACAAAATTTTCAGTCCCTTCGGGTAGGGATAGAATTGGTGCACTACACAACCTCTGCTTAAGCAGCTGAAACGCCTTTTCCTGCTCTTCACCCCAGACGTATTTCACATCCTTACGAGTCAACTCCGTTAAGGAACCTGCTATCTTCGAGAAGTTCTCAATGAATCGCCTATAATAACCGGCAAGTCCTAGAAATTGGCGGACTTCTGTGGGGGTTCTAGGGATTGCCCAGTTCTTTATGGCCTCGATCTTTGATGGATCAACCTGAATTCCCTGACTGTTGATCACATGCCCAAGGAATTTTACTTCTCGCAACCAAAATTCACATTTTGAAAATTTGGCGTATAGTTGCTCTTTCTCTAACAACTCCAAGATCAACTTGAGATGTTGTTCATGCTCTTCTTTACTTCTGGAATAGATTAGGATATCGTCTATGAACACTATTACAAATTTATCCAGATATGGTTTACACACCCGATTCATGAGGTCCATAAATACGGCTGGTGCGTTGGTTAAACCGAATGGCATCACCTGGAATTCGTAATGTCCATAACGAGTTCTGAATGCCGTCTTGGGGATATCTTCTTCCCGAACTTTTACTTGATGGTAACCGGAGCGCAGATCAATCTTTGAGTAGAAGCTAGATCCCTGTAGCTGGTCGAACAGGTCATCAATCCTAGGGAGGGGGTAGCGGTTCTTTACCGTTAACTTGTTTAGTTCTCGGTAGTCTATGCACATTCGGAAGGATCCGTCTTTCTTTTTAACGAACAAAACGGGAGCTCCCCAAGGTGAGGAACTTGGTCGAATGAATCCTTTATCCATCAATTCTTGTAATTGACTGGATAATTCTTGCATCTCAGAAGGTGCGAGTCTATATGGGGCTCTTGCGATCGGTGCAGCTCCTGGCACTAAGTCGATTTGAAATTCTACTTGCCTAGCTGGAGGAAGCCCAGGCAAGTCTTCCGGAAATACCTTCGGGTAGTCACGTACTACTGGAATATCCTCAAGTCGTTTTTCCTTCGACTCTTTTTCTACGATCTGGACCAACACTGCATGGCAACCCTTCCTAAGACATTTTAATGTTCTTAGGCCGGATATGACATTCAATTGTCGGTTCTTCTTTTCCCCTTGGACCGTGAGGACTTTCTTCTTACTGAGTGGTATTCGCACCACTTTCTTACCACACAAAATCTCAGCCTGGTTATGTGACAACCAGTCCATACCAATCACCACATCAAAACTTCCGAGTTCTATAGGCATTAAGTCTATCTTAAAGGAGTGATCTGCTAGCTTTAATGTGCATTCCTTAATGATACTACTTGCCTTTATTATTTTGCCATCTGCAAGTTCTATTGTATAGGAGTTGTCTAAGGGAAGAGTAGAAACATTCAACTGCTGGCTAAACTTATCAGATATAAAGCTCCTATCAGCCCCAGTATCAAAGAGTACGTAAGCGTAAATATCGTTTAGGAGATACGTACCAGTTACCACGTGGGGGTCCTGACGAGCGTCTCCTGCTCCCAACACAAATGCTCTCCCTTGAGCTCTCCCTTCGTTCCTCAATTTCGGACACTCATTCCTGAGGTGTCCCGTTGCACCACATTCGAAACAGCCCCTCGGGTTGCTACCACTGGCACCCGGGGCTCCGGATCTACAGTCTTTGGCCATATGGCCCAAACGTTTGCAGTTTCCGCATTGGGTTGGACAGGGGCCAGGGTTGTGGTGGAAGGTGCATTTGGTGCAAAAAGGCTTAGTACCGGTATAGCTTCTCCTTGACTCAACTCCTGCTACATAGGCTTTAACGGTCTCGGGTTTCTTGGACTGTGAACCCGTGTTCTTCCCGGTCTTTTCTTCCCACTTTCTCTTGTGTTCCCCGGCTTTGGCTTCGTTCCTCCGGGATACTTGGTCCATAAGATTGTTGGCCATTCTGATGGCGTCCTGTATGGTGGATGGGTTGGAGGCGGTAACGTTCCCTTGTATTTGAGGAGCGAGTCCCCAAATATAGCGTTCAACCTTCTTGTATTCCGGAGTTACCATCTGCGGACATAGGATACTTAGTTCATGGAATCGGTTGGTATATCCTGCAACGTCCGTTCCTTTCATTGATAGATTCCAGAATTCTGATTCCATTTTCTGGAGTTCGTTTCTTGGACAGTACTCATCCGTCATCATCTGTTTCAGTGTGGACCACGTAAGCTGGTAGGCTTCGTCAATGCCTACAGACTGGACGTAGGAATTCCACCATGTGAGCGCGCTATCTTGCAAGGTGTGAGTAGCAAATTTCACCTTGTCTCTTTCAGCGCATCCGCTGACACGATATACGGATTCTAGCTTTTCAAACCAACGGATCAAACCGACTGCTCCTTCGGTTCCATTAAAATACCGGGGTTTGCAACTTAAAAACCCTTTGATCCCACAACCTTTGTGTGAGTTTCAGTTCCTCCTGTGGTGCGACTGGCACCACCATCCCCATTGGCTGTGCTATTTCGGTTTGCCTCGTAGGTAGCTATGGCGGCAGCCACCCTTTGGGCAACAAGCTCTTCAATGTCAGCTGCATTCATTGCTCGTTTTGGCGGCATTATCTTGAAGTTTAAAGAAAATCATAGTGTAAGAAGTTGAATCTTAAAGATGCGGCATAATACTAAAATCATCAAGCACAATCACATAAATATCTGGGAATTTTCATTAATCATTCGAAATTTTTCTTACATTGGGGGCGGGTCGTTACCCGAAAATTTTATCCTACGCTATTACACGATACTTTTCCTACTAATACACAGGAAATGGAAAAGTACTAGGTGTGGGAGTGATCAGAGTTCTCTCCCTTTTCCATTGAGTGGACGCGCTGTGTCAACTCCTCGATCCGGGCTTGGCTCTCGGCTAGTTGCTGCCGGAGCTCATTCAGTCCGTCCTGTTGTATAGCAAGGGCGTGCTGGTTGGCCCAGTATATGTTGGAGTTTTGCAACTCCTCCCGCTCTAAACGAGCGGTCATCTCCCCGATATCCAGGTTAAGTGACCGGATCTGGTGGTCATGCCTGGTAGACCTTGCGATCAAAAGTGGTATGGTCTGATCGGCAGGCTCTTGAGTGAGCGATGAGACAGGTGCGGAAGATGGTCCTCCGATCTCGAAGTTTGGAGGAACTCCCTCCATTTGCCTCCATTCGCGGAGGGTCTCCGGTATCCAAGTCCATCGCCGGGCGTCTACCCGTCGGTGTGGTGTCGGGGGATTGGGCTGGGGAGTCGGAACAGGAATAGACTCCCTTCTCGGTATGATTACCCGTTTCCGGGGTGTGTACAACATCTTTGGGCCGTTAGGATAAGGCCTATACGGCTTATAGGATGGTTCGGCCGGGTGATACGGGACGCGAGCAGGGGCCGTCGGTGGTGAAGGATCCTCTTCCTCCATCGGTTCTTCTTCGGATTCCTCCATCGGATCTTCCGACGGGTCCTCCTCCTCCGAGGTTTCTTCTTCTGGGAAGACTTCCGTGGCCGTGGGACTTGCGGGAGTGTATTCCTCCTCTGAGTCCGACAGGATGATAATTTCTGGATGGTTCATGGTTTCTGCTAACAAGGTTCATTTGTAATCTTTTAGTTAGTTACAAAAATATTCTTAAAATCAGAAATTTTTACGTGCAGTTATAGTCTAGGGTAATAATGCAACCTAGTTCACTATAACTATGGCTCTGATACCAATCTGTCACACCCTGCTACCTCGGTTGGCAGCGAGTCGTGACGAGTGCGGAAGCGTAACCATAATTATAACGAACGACCACTAAATGGACGTTTTCGAAATAATACATCATTAAAATTTAAGAATGTAATAATGTTTTACAAAATGAAAGAAATGAAGTTCGCGTAATACAGAGATTCTAATACATAATTAATGCGTCCAAAATAATGCAGTCAAATCTCCGTTAGTTTCGAAAATGCATGCGACTCCATGAAATGCCGAAGCTTGAAAGTTTCGAAATATGCATGCGACTCCATGAAATGCGGAAGCTTGAAGTTGGTGTTTTCGAAGGCGCACTTGCCTTAATTACCTGAAAATACATGCTAAAATACGTCAACAAAATTGTTGGTGAGTTCATAGGTTTACACGAAAAGACCAGTTGTATGGACATTATCAGATGCGTTGAATTTATAAAAAAATCATAAATTCCATGAGATGTATTACGTAAACCATCATGTCACCGAAGCTTAATTAGAATGAGTTTTGCCCCGAGTAGTATTCCCAAAATACCGTGTGTTGAATATATATGCACCCGCTGTTAGCTAAACCACTAACCCGAGTGGGGGACATGACTCCCAATAGATCTATTCACGATATATTCGCGCTTGCAAACAAATGCAACTAACGATTTCATGATATAAGGGCGGAGATTCTCATACGTAATACATAATAGAATCGAGAAGTTTTCGTGTCCATATAAAAACGAAGCATGTATTTCATCCCAAAACATAACAGTGTGAAAAATGGGACTATGAAGACTCACCTTGTTGGTTTTTGATGATGTTTTTGGATCTGTGTTAAGCACTTGTTCGGATGGTCGAGACTCGTCCTAATATTTTTACGAGTTCGGGTCAATATCATTATAATACGTGTTGGAGTACTTCGATCGTTTTTATATACTTGTGATGTATGAATTATTTTTGTGGGGTGTTATACGTGAATATCGATTTATGGATATTTATTTTCTAAAATGGTTTGCATGCATGCATACTCACGTATATATGTACATATATATATGTTTATACGAAAATGCATACATATATATGCGAGCATGTGCATTATGAAAAAAAAGTATTCATACATTTTGCATGGAAAATTATCACGAGTATTATGAAAACCGAATTGTAAATGAAAAATATTACATTTTTAGTAAATATCTTTAATTTTTCATGTTTTATATATTTTTAAGGTGGAAAATAAAATGAATGAGAAAAACTTACAGAAGTTGAAGAATGCTTTGAATTTTTGGCCGATTTGCTTTGAGACGGTTTGTGAGTTGGTGTGTTTTTGTGAAGTGGGTTTTGTCTTCTATTTATAGAAGAAAATTGGTTATTAAAAATAAAGATAAATTAATTAAAATTTTCAATGAAATGATGAAAAGTGAAATGGTGGAATCGGTTGAGTGTTGGGCAAAAAGGTGTGGCCGATTTTATCATTACATGTTGCATGTTGTTTAATATTATAATAATACAAAAGTACAAGCTAGTTGTCCTTTAAAGGACAACTTACTTTTTAGAGTGATAAGTAGTATGGGTTTGCATATTTTATATTAATAAAAGTACAAAAAGTATGCACGAAAAGGTGATAGTGATAATTTCGGATATATATATATATATATATATATATATATATATATATATATATACATACTTAGAAAATTTTCTGGAATGTTAAACTCGAGTCAAGTGTGAATCGAGTTTGTTGCAGTGTCAATCGAGTTTTGTATCTTTATACCCGAGTTTTATGCCTTTGTTATTCGAGTTTTATGCCTTTGTTATTCGAGTTTTATGCCTTTGTTATTCGAGTTTTATGCCTTTGTTTTTCGAGTTTCTTGCTTCTTTAATCGAGTTTCTTTGTTTAACTGTTCGAGTTTTTATGTAGTTTCACTCGAGTTTCATCCCTTAGGAATCGAGATTTGTATCTTTATCATTCGAGTTTTATATTGCATCATCCGAGAAAATCCCTTCTTCATTCGAGTTTCATCAGAGTGTTATCCGAGTTTATGCCTTTATTAATCGAGTTTCATCACATCATTATTCGAGTTTACACTTACATGATTCGAGTTTCATGTAATATCATTCGAGTTTATTACTATATGATTCGAGATTCATATAACTTCATTCGAGTTTATTACTTCATTATTCGAGTTTTATATTAGTTTAATTTTCGAGTTTCATACCTTATATTTTTAGGCCAGTTGTTACACTTGTCAAGCATTGGGCGGCACACACGATTAATTAAGTCCATAAAGGCCGCAGGAGCATTAGTGAGTCCAAAAGGCATCACTAAGAACTCATAATGCCCATATCGGGTCCGAAAAGCAGTTTTCGGCACATCTTCCTCACGAACCTTAAGTTGGTGATATCCTGAACGAAGGTCTATCTTCGAGAAATAAGCAGCTCCTTGTAGTTGATCGAACAAGTCATCAATACGAGGCAAAGGATACTTATTTTTTATAGTCACCTTGTTCAGTTCTCTATAATTTATACACATTCGCAAGGTTCCATCTTTCTTTCGCACGAATAAAACCGGAGCACCCCACGGCGAGGTACTCGGCCGAATGAACCCTTTCTCTAACAGTTCTTCCAATTGCGCCATCATTTCCTTCATTTCCGAAGGCGCTAAACGATACGGAGCACGCGCAATTGGTGCAGCTCCCGGCACTAACTCAATTCGAAACTCTACAGATCGGTCCGGTGGCAATCCCGGTAAGTCATCAGGAAACACATCGGGATATTCATTAACTACTGACACATCCTTAAGGTTTTTCCCTTCCTTCATGGCATTCAAGACACAAGCCAAGTAACATTTGCAACCTTTACTTAGATTTTTCCGAGCCTTAGCCACCGAAATAACCGCGGCTTCCCTTTTACGTCTATCCCCATACACAAATATTTCTTCGCCTTCCGGCGTGAACACACGAACAATTCTTTTAGCACAAGCAATAGTGGCAAGATTATTTGCCAACCAATCCATGCCAACTATTATATCAAATTCTTTAGTGTCTATGGGGACAAGGTCGATATCAAAATTATGTCCGTCTAAGGTCAGCACACAATCGTAATATATTTGGGTGGCACAGACTGATTTCCCGCTTGCCACATCAACAGATAGAGGGAAAGGAATTAAAGAAGGTACAACATCTAACTTTCGTGCAAATGATTTAGAAATAAAAGACACGCTTGCACCCACTACAACAAAACGAGCCTATTGCAACCTTGGCAAAATGTTGCATTAGGCCTCCAAAAAGTTGCATTATGCCTAAAGCAACCTTTTACTTAGAGTTGCATTATGTCCTCTTGCATTAGGTCTAAAGTAACCTTTTAGGTTGAATATGCAACCTTTTTTGAAAGAGTTCCATGTATCATAAAATTGCAACCTTTTTAGAATGCAACCTTTTTATATTCAAATGCAACCTTTTTATAACCAAATGCAACCTTTTTCACACTCAAATGCAACCTTTTTTCTATCAAATGCAACTTTTTTGCCATCAAATGCAACCTTCATCAAACTCAAATGCAACCTTTTTTATTTTCAAATGCAACTTTTTCACATTTAAATACAACTATTTTTAAACTTAAATGCAACCTTTTTTACATTCAAATGCAACTTTTTTATGCTCAAATGCAACCTTTTTTACATTCAAATGCAACTTTTTTATACTCAAATACAAGCTTTTTTACATTCAAATGCAACTTTTTTTATTTTTAAATGCAACATTTATGAATTTAGTTACAAAAAGTACAACATTTTAATACACAAATATAATTAATAAGCATCACCAAATCAAAAAATTCGATTACAATGATGAAAATGTATCAAAATCCTTCTCCAATTACACAATAATCTAAAAACAATATTCCATATAATAATTGTTAATTATAATGACAAAAGGTATCTAAATCCTCCAAAAAACATCGGTCTTGATATATATATATATAGATATCCCAAAACAAAGTTGCCTGTTACACACAAACAATAATACGTAAGTAACTCAAACCACAATAATCAAATTGACGAAATAATTATACTTGTCATGATTGAAATGACATCATACCTTGAACCAAATATAGAAAATAAATCATGCTAGAAACTCATGAACTTGAAGAGGCAATTTTTCCATAAGCTTCTTCACCACATCTTCTACTAATTTATCTCGCTGGTTCTCAATATCTTCCTTCATAGCTTTTAACTCAGCCTTTTTTCTTTCATGGTCCTCTTCAATCTCTCTTCGCAAATCAAGCAAGTCATTTTTTTCAATTTCAAGACTAGCACCTTTGAGTGATGCATCACCACCATCCACACTTTTAATCAACTTGTTGGTCACACCTCTACCATAAAGTCTACGATATCCATCATGCTCCT
This sequence comes from Centrapalus pauciflorus, assembly GCA_020465985.1. NCBI lineage: Eukaryota > Viridiplantae > Streptophyta > Magnoliopsida > Asterales > Asteraceae > Centrapalus > Centrapalus pauciflorus. The sequence goes on along the minus strand of JAANYP010003778.1, from coordinate 44,262 downwards.
TGTTCATCACAACCGAAAAAGGGTCTACCGAAGCACTTCCATCTTCTAAAGGTTTGTAGTTCTTCATTTGTTCCTTCAATATGAGAAAATATTGTCAAAAAATGGCTACTTGATATCTATGAAAAGACCTACTATGTGATCTCAAAATAAGAACTTACAATTTTATTTGCCGTGTCATCATATGTATCAACATATACACGTCCTTCGGTCCTTTTACGCGTACGCTCAAACATTTGGGTTAAGCTAGGAGCTTCCTTATTTGGGTCATCATTTTTCTACATTTATAACATAAATATCAACAAATGGAATGACAAGGAAAACAAAAATTACAAATGAAAGAAAGGCATTACCATCTCTTCACGAATCCTCGCAAAACTTCTTGGACCGGCTGTGTGATTATTTTTCTGAGACATGCGTAGCTCTTTAGCCCGCAAACAACGCTTCTGCACACACACATTAACAAATACAACTTTAAACATAAAATACATCTAATAAAACCCTACTAAATATAAACAAACTCTATAATAAGCCAATTGCCTAGCAAATTACCATCACATCTTTATCATTCCATAACTTCAACAATCGTGAGAAATCATTTTCTGGAATACTTTTAAGTCGATTCTTCCATCTTGTTTTGTTGTCCTTTTGCTCATAGAAGTGTTTTTTCTTAATTCGGCATTTGTATACGCTCCAACAAGATCCAATAGACTTTAAAACCCAAGGTTTAGCATCATCGGACACAATGTATTTTTCCTTGAGAAGATTTAGTATATACTAAACAAAATCAGAATCTAAACCAAAAAAAAAAAAAAGAAAAAAAAGTGCTTAAAACCATACCAAGACATACTCCCACATCTTGTCTTTTTGTGGCACTTTATGCCATGATTTATAAATCAATGGTGCATAATTGTAGTTACGAGCTATTGTGCCCAAAAAACGAGAAAACTGCCCCACTGTGTCCTTCTCCTCGGTTACAGGTCCAATGGGTTGTCCAAATTCATTGCATATGATGACCTCGCGCTCATTGGCACTTCGCACATGTACGCCATGCATCATCGTTGGCCCTCTTTTCTTGGTTTTAGAGATTTCTAAAATCAAACATATATTAGAATATATCAAAGTCTAATGCACATGAAGTCCAACAATATATATCCACAACAGCCCAGCAATATTCAATAAACAGTCCAGCCATATTCTATATATAACAGTCCAGCAATATTCTATGAAGTCCATGCTGTCCAATAATCAAATAAACAGTCCAGCAATATTCTATATATAACAGTCCAGCAACAAATAAAAGGATTATATATATATATTAGTCTCTGACTGTATATACATAACAGTCCAATAATCGAATAAACCAACATATAAAACCAATATAACGATCTCCCATTGTTGTCCAATATATATATATATATATATATATATATATATATATATATATATATATATATATATATATATATATA